>CM068589.1:5132228-5742228 GCA_035048485.1 Pteria penguin | reverse complement strand
CCCAATCCGTACGGAGGCAGTACACTGACCACGTATGGATCCCTAAAGTTTGCCCACGTTTTTGCAAGAAGACAGCACGCACTTGCAAGTACGGCGGGTTGTGGCCGGGGCTTAAGAGGTGCGCATTTCGTAAAGAAAGACTCACGACTGTAAAAAAAATCTGACCTTATTTGATATTATATCTGATACTCGATGGTACCTGTTGATGAGTAAAAGTAAATTGCATATCACAAATCTATTGACATTCCACATAAAATTTCTTCTAGGCTATTGAAATTACGTGTTTGCACCATTTAAGAGCCCCGGTAACCACACAGTATTCCGAAGTCCCGATAGTCCGAAAAATCTGAATCCAAATTTACAAAAGGACCAATATTCCGAAAGTCCGAAAGTGCCAAGGTTCACTAGTCCGAAGCACTGTTAGGCCTTAGGTTCAAAGGCCCGATGGCACGATTGTCTGACAGACCGAAGGACTGCGAGACCGAATGCCCAATAGAATTTTTAGAAAAGATGTCTATGTGACGGAAAATAATTTAAACGATAAGGAAGCGTAGAAGAGGCATTGTGAAAAGTTCAAAACAGGCCCTGATCCCAAAACTAGTCGCTTTGACATCAGTTAGGGGAAATATTCAAAGGTATTTCTCCCTCCCATAGGTTTGGGGGGGGGGGGGGTTTCAAATCAAATGATCTTCTTATCGATCTTATAGCTCATATCATTACAGTCTAAGTTTGTAAAAATACTTTTGTCCTTTTAAGTGGATTTTGGCATCATATTTTCGTTCAAATAGTATCATTTTATTCATTATTTAAAATATACATGTATTACAGCAAAAACCCGCCGTTTCTCTGTGGTGTAATGTAATGTCTAAGAACATTTTGAGAAATTTCTTATCAAAATGATGACTTCTGCATGCGAACATTTTCTGTTTCTGGTTTTGAATTTGTTTTCGAAGAAGGCATCAGTGTTCCTTGTGGTATTAAAAACACATATCTTCTTTATCTGTATTTCTTTGGGATTTTATAGAGCCTTCGGATCATTGGGCCCTGGAATTATTAGGCTTTCGGGCCTTTGGACTACCGGACCTTCGGTCTATCGGGCCTTCGGACTATCGGGCCTTCAGACTATCGGACCTTCGGACTATCGGGCCTTCGGAATACTGAGTGGTCACCAGAGCACCCTTCCTCCCGAATTTGCGCTGTGTGCCATGACTCGAAATGTAACAATTGCGAATTCGTGATATAGTTTCATCAGAAAAATTATAAAGCTGCATGTAAAATATATTACATATTTGATTCTCCAGTCAAATACCGACGGGGCATGGTTATTTTAAAAAATATATTCATGATACAGCTGTAAGTTTAACCGAGACTGGTGGCCGGTATATAGCGTGATGACATTTTTGGATTATTGTTTTGAAATGTCTTATCTTTCAGTAAACTGAAATACATTCAATCGCCTGGAACAAAGAACACCAGTATTAACGTTGATTCTCGTAAGAAATATATTAGGATTATGGATATGACGTCGCAAATTTCAATGGAATTCCTGACGTGTCAAAATCGCATTTGAGTATAAGGCCTATCGCAAATTTTAAACAAGTGGCAGTTAAAAGAATAATTTTAATATAATCAATAGCAACTGATATGTAGTAGTTAACAATATTTCTGTTTTGATACCATCCCTAAAAAACCGTCCTTGTCGGTACCGGCATGCACTTTAACTTGACCCGGAACTACAGTATTTGACCCGTGACACCAAAGGTCGTCACATGTTTTTCACCGTGTGCTCTGCAAAGAAGAACGCTTACACAAAAAAGTGTACATGTACATGGATTAACTAAGGTATGCACTCCATGATTATATTGTAACACTGCATAGTGGTATGCACGCAATACCACGAAACACGAAAATGTCATTTCTGACCCGGAACCCCCAAAATGCCTCTATTACATGACCGTCCTAAGTTTTTAACGTAATTGCAATATACTCGAATATTTTTGGAATGTCTTTGTGTCCTTTTTCCAAAGCATTGCATTAAATACTGAATATTTCCTTGATGACTTCTGTCATAAGTAATTTTTCTGTCTTCATTTCTGTCTTTCATTTTTCTTTTGGCAAAATGGCAACTTTTTTTACTTGTACGATGTGATTCATATGTTCCCAAAACTCTAAATGAAGATGTATTAACTAAAGCTGACTGAGCGGGTCTTAGGTGCCGCACAAACCTCTGGACTACACGCAAAAAATCTATGAAATGGCGTCAATGCATCTTTGTAAATTTCAAATTCAAAACAACATGTTATTCACTTTGGTAAATCCAGTGGCTTACAAGACATGTGATTATGATAATTTAAGACAAAAAACAAAATGCTTGATGGTGCATACGAATTCACGATTATACAAATTTCAATAAATGTAGATATCTATAAATATCTCTATATTATTGTTGTTTTAATAGATTTTTTCGTCGAGTTTTACACGACTGTTCTGTAAATGTAAATATTCGTGTACTAGCATGCACATCACAAAATATTTTCTCCCATAATAAACCCACTCAGAGTGGTCAAGTTTTGGCGGAATTATACAGGGTAGCCGCATACACTACCTGGGGAAAGACCCATGATGGAAGACCTCTGTTGAGAAAGGGTAGGCATGGAAGGCATTTATAAAGATATGTTACGTTTTCTTTGCTAATATCGTATTGCATCACATGTATACGTTAGATAGTATATCTTAATCCTTCCTTCTGTCAATTTTGTACTTGCTTAAGTTGTAGGAACAAAGTGCACCATTATATGATAAGAAACACCTACCCCAAATCTTATCAATGAAAACTATTTCCTCAGTGCATTAATTCACTCTCAAAGTAAGCGCCACCGATAAAAAAGGCGGAATGAATTCAAAAGAAAACCGTGAATCTATATCTATGTAACATTAAAGATTAAGGAAGAACAAAAAGAATCAATGCGTATATTTTTTCTTTATTTATTTATTATTATTATTTGTTTTTGGTAGCAAAGACATGGAATTTATAGAAATTGAAATAATAGATATAGTAAGTAATGAAACTCAAAATGACCAAGTGGAGCAGTATGTTATTGACCTGACCCAAATTTCGACGAGCGTGAATACTGTTTATGCTGGCCTAGCATAACACATGAAAGAAATAGACAGTCATGGTGGAAAATTAGAGGAACATGCTCCACATAAGTGAAATTCTGCTCGTAGCAGAGACAAGTATAAACGTTTTAGGACAAATCTGTTTCACCACCGGCAGTGAGGCCCATCGAAAATGAGTAAGTTCAAATTAATCAAAATGCCTTGTTTACAATTTTCGCATCAATAAATGATCGGGAAATATTTTAACATGTAAATCAAAATCATATCATTCGAATATTTATTTTGTTTTCTTCTCATTTCTTAAATTTTATCTCATTTGGAGTAGAATAAAAGAACTTAGGGCTATTTAAAAATAGCTAAAATCATTAAAATATCTAACGATACCGCGGCGGTACTGCGAAATGTTTATTTTGCCTTATAATTGACGGCGCGCTTAGAATCAATGAGCATAAAAGCGATATTTTCACTGGCGTTGTTCGGGGTCACGGTTGTTTCAAATCAAGTGAAGTGAGGGTTTTCAGGTAAATACGTCCATTACCTGTAAACGGCTGATCGCCGAAGCGAAAACGATGGGCAATGCGGGTACACATAAGTTTTTTAAATATATAATTTTCAGTTTTTAATTTATTTCTACCGGCCCATAATGTGCGATAAGTATGTTTTCCCCGATTCATTTGATACCATTTTTATGAAAATATACCTAGAAATGACTACAAACATTTGAAAATAAAAAGATAGCGTCTTCGTCTTTGCCAAAACAACGGTCCGCCATATTTTTTTTCACGAGTCATTTGATTACATCGATATACATAGTAAAAAATCGTACATTATAAAGTTCTCAAATAAGCGAACACATAACAAAAATAATGTCTATAGAAGTAATTTTGATTATCATATTTGTGAAAAATTACCCCGTAGCTATTTTTTACAAAGTTTTATTTCTCAAAAGCTTCATTTCATCATTCATGATGTAATTTAAAGCACGGCGTGGGCGCGTGGGTTAATACTAACCATGAACGATTTTTACATTCGATTTGATAATTATTAGTATTTACATTAATTAAATATTTGACGATTTCATATAGTTTATTGTAATTCTGTATCTCTATTAATACGATTTGACACGAATTTCCTCTGACTCGGGGCGACCTCCGCGTATTGTCGTATAGAATTATATACAGAAATACACATTTCAATGTAATAAATACCAAGACATATATTATGGGATAAAATAAGACATCATTTCATTATTTAGTTTACATTGACCCCACTGTTTACAACTTCAGACTTACATTTTAATTGCAGATAAGTCTAGACCTCTGCGAAAGGAAGGTGGAAGAGGGGGGGTTGGGGGGGGGGCGGGTTAAGTTATTCATATTTAAGGTAGACATTGTTTTGTTAAAGCAAAAATGACAAGACTAAGAGCCTATTTTGATTCAAATGATTTAGTTTTAATCCTCTTTAATTAATTTTGGTATTTATATCGTTGGCGAATCCAGAATTTCCGAAATGGAAGGCGGGCGAGGGGGGGGGACGCAAGTGAAAGTCCAATATAAACCAAAATACTCTGCCAATTTAGGTGCGAAATTTGAAGATTTACTCATAATTGTGGCTAAAAGGGGAGCGACCCCTATAAATCCGCCACTGTAGATATTAAAATGAGAAAACAAGCATTGCCTTAGCATCATCTATCCAAGTGAACTTGAGGTCAAAGAAACCACAGAAAGTAGTAATTCTACTTCGTATTTGGATATTATGTTGTCTTTCGACATTGATGGTCAATTGGGCGCCTCACTCTGTGACAGGCGTGGCCATTTCGGTTTCGCTGTCACAGGCTTTCCTTTCGTAGGTGGCGACGTTCCATCTGGACTGGGGCCGGTTCCGGTCGTTTTGCGCAGATTTGACGCCTTCTGTGCTGGAGGGTTGCCTGCTTCGGCTTCTCCGTTTGTGGATGCATGTGGGGTTTGCGCGATCTGGCTCTTTCTGCTGGGTGTGTGTGGCGGGTGTTGCTGGCGGGCAGGGGATGCTTGCTCTCCCCGGGCGCCTGGTCTCACTCCATCACGGGGGTTCACATGTGCTCTTCAGGTGGACATGTTTTGTTATTTTCCATTTGTTTTTCATTTTCACTGATTATGTGTGTCCTCTGGTTTTGTGATTTTTGGACATGTGCTTTTGATTTGTCCATCATCTTTACGCATATAACAATGAGAGAACAAGTTATGTTAAGGTACTACGAAACGCCAATGAACGCGTGACCTAAGATTCACCAAAAAGAAAAAAAGAAATACAAGTTTTAAATTTAAATTTTTTTTTTAAACAATTATGTATTATAGACTTTATGGAAAATAATTCTGATTTTAATATCCCCCGATATACATGTACCTGTAATTGGCACTCGAAAAAGTGTGTTTTTCAGTACATCTCGCATGAAAACACCAGCGACAGCGTTGACTCTTCGTCATGTGCAATCAGATGGCCAGTCCCAAGACGAATTCTATAATATCTTTAATAGTTCCTAATGAAGCTGCAATATTTTCAATATATCGAGGGTATATCAGGGTAACGTCGTCTAGGGCAACCACCTGTCATCTGTGCGGCTAAATTATTACGTAATACCACCTCAACCGGTTGTTTGACCCAGCAAATATCAACCTTCATTTCGTACCTTTCAACAGCTTTCAAGATATTAATTAGCGATCTTAATAAGCTGGGTATTCATATTAATGGAGGACAAGGACTAAATATCAGGTTGCCTGTTTATAGTGAAGGATTATCTTGAAGGAGACATAAAGAACAGGAATTGAAATCAACCAAACTTTACGATATTTTGTATTTATGAAGAGTTTATATTTGAGATTATAACACTTTTAATCAAAATGCTGTAGAGAATATAAAATATATTTGAATCAAGTATCCACCATTTATTGAGACACAACCCTTGCAAAGTTCAAAAGAAAACAACACACACACCATCAGCTCTTCAGCATTTGTTCCACCGACTTGAACGTGACAAGAAAAATTGAAATTCGCAGATATTTTTCGATTGACCAGTATTTATACCCTGACTTCGGTCTTTAAATATCATTCACAAGCGTTATGTCATTGTAACCCCTCTTCATATTTAAGAAAATATAATATCTTGACACATTACATCTCGTTTCACCATTTATTGAACACCATTCAAATTCATTCCTGTCAAATAATAAGAGTACAATATAATACATGTCATATTTCTAAATAGGTTATAATCATACAATTTCAAATACATATACTAAATAAATTAAAAACAATAATTCAATCACAATAATAAATTACCACGATTAAATCTTAATTCTGTATATCATGCTAAATCTATTATAAGAAACATTTCACATGAATAATAATTACCGAATATGGGTCAGAATGTCGATGGTACGTTTTCTTCAACTCATTAAACAGTCATAGCACATGGACACACCCTAAAGCAAATCAAAACTACTAAATACCGATACGCATGAATGCACAGCATATGCGAACACTCCAAAATATATTTTGATTACAATAACTATATATATTCATAAAATACATATAAATAAAACATGAAATTTATACCTTGTCTTATGATATGAAAAATAACTTTACGAAAACGTACTTATATCAATTGCGTGTTGTTTTGAAACAATATGCATAAATATACAGAATTACATACAGAACACCAATATTGAGCATTTTTATCATTTACAATAAGCAATAATTTTGTTACCAAAAACAATGTAATTAACACAATTAAATAAACCGAATAATTTACCAAATATAATAATACCACATCATATTTGGGGTTTTTTTTTTGTAACAGACCTTCGTACAAACTATTATTTCTTGATATATGTTAATTTCGGTCTTAAGCTTCAATTGATAATTTTGCATCCACTATAATGACATTAAACAAACTTTATAGTCCGTCATTACTTGTAGAATGAGGAGTTTTAACTCGCAGTGCATAAAATGTCCTATTTTGTGATGTAGAAAAGGATGTTTGATATTGTAGTGACGTCATAAAATACTAATGTTATGGTTAGTAATGTTATTGTAATATAATAACAATATTGATGAAACACTCATGACACTTATGAAATAAAAAAGTTGCATTAATGTTGAATTAATTTGACGATACAAAATACGAATTAAGTAGCGACATGGAGTAGATATAGCAACAGTATCATGGTAATAAAGTATATATGTCGAGTTGATGTAGTAGCAATTTTATTATGATGTAATAATGTTTATGGTGATGTAGTAACCGTTTCCTTTTGTTACAGATACATTGTCATCGAGGTGGTGGTTAGAACAGATGTGGTGGTGATGTAGTAACGATGTCCTGATAATATAGTAGTGCTGATGCAGTAACGAAGTCCTCATAATATAGTAATGGTGGTGCAGTAAAGATATCCCCATAATATAGTAGTGGTGATGTAGTAACGATGTCCTCATAATATAGTAGTGGTGGTGCAGTAACGAAGTCCTCATAATATAGTAGTGGTGGTGCAGTAAAGATATCCCCATAATATAGTAGTGGTGATGTAGTAACGATGTCCTCATAATATAGTAGTGGTGATGTAGTAACGATGTCCTGATAAGCTAGTAGTGGTGCTGTAGCAAAGATGTCCTGATAATATAGTAGTGGTGATGCAGTTACGATGTCCTGATGATATAGTAGTGGTGATGCAGGAACGATGTCCTGATGATATAGTAGTGGTGATGCAGAAACGATGTCCTGATAATATAGTAGTGCAGATGTAGTTACGATGTCCTGATAATAGAGTAGTGCTGATGCAGTAACGATGTCCCCATAATATAATAGTGGTGATGTAGTAACGATGTCCTGATAAGCTAGTAGTGGCGCTGTAGTAAAGATGTCCTGATAATATAGTAGTGGTGATGCAGTTACGATGTCCTGATGATATAGTAGTGCTGATGCAGTAACGATGTCCTGATGATATAGTAGTGTTGGTGCAGTAACGATGTCCTGATAATATAGTAGTGGTGATGTAGTAACGATGTCCTGATAAGATAGTAGTGCTGATGCAGTAACGATGTTTTGATAATATAGGAGTGGTGATGCAGTAACGATGTTCTGATAATATAGTAGAGGTGGTGAAGTAACGATGTCCTGATAATATAGTAGTGGTGTTGTAGTAACGATGTCCTAATAAGTTAGCAGTACTGATGCAGTAACGATGGCCTGATAATATAGGAGTTCTAATGCAGTAACGATGTCCTGAAAATAAAAGAGTGGTGATGCATGAACGATATCCTGATAATATAGTAGTGCTTATGGAGCAACGATGTCCTAATATTATAGTAGTGGTGGTGCAGTAACTATGTCCTGATAATATAGTAGTGGTGTTGTAGTAACGATGTCCTGATAAGTTAGCAATACTGATGCACTAACGATGGCCTGATAATATAGGAGTGCTGATGCATTAACGTTGTCCTGATAATAAAGGAGTAGTGATGCATAAACGATATCCTGATAATATAGTAGTGCTGATTCAGTAACGATGTCCTGATATTATAGTAGTGGTGATATAGTAACGATGTCCTGATAATATAGTAGTGGTGGTGAAGGAACAATGTCGCCATTGTATAATAGTGGTGATGCAGCAACGATGTCCTGATGATATATTAGAGGTGATGCAGTAACGATGTCCTGATAATATGGTAGTGGAAATGCAGCAACGATGTCCTGATAATATAGTAGTGCTAATGTAGTAACGATGTCCTGAGAATATAGTAGTGCTGATGTAGTTACGATCTCCTCATAATGTAGTAGTGCTGATGCAGTAACGATGTCCTGATAAGATAGTAGTTCTTATCCAGTAACGATGTCCTGATAATATAGAAGTGGTGATGCAGCAACGATGTCCTGATAATATAGTGGTGATGTTGTAGTAACGATGTCCTGATGATATAGTAGTGTTGGTGTAGTAACAATGTCCTGATAATATAGTAGTGGTGATGTAGTAACGATGTCCTGAGAATATAGTAGTGCTGATGCAGTAACGATGTTCTGATAATATAGTAGTGCTAATGCAGCAACGATGTCCTGATAAGATAGTAGTGCTGATGTAGTTACGATGTCCTGATAATATATGAGTGGTGATGCAGTTACGATGTCCTGATAATATAGTAGTGGTGATGCAGTTACGATGTCCTGATAATATAGTAGTGGTGATACAGAAACGATGTCCTGATAATATAGTAGTGGTGATGCAGTTACCATGTCCTGATAATATAGTAGTGATGATGCAGTTACGATGTCCTGATAATATAGTAGTGGTGATACAGAAACGATGTCCTGAGAATATAGTAGTGCACATGTAGTTACGATGTCCAGAGAATATAGTAGTGCTGATGCAGTAACGATGGCCTGATAATATAGGAGTGGTGATGCATAAAGGATATCCTGATAATATAGTAGTGCTGATGGAGCAACGATGTCCTGATATTATAGTAGCGGTAGTGCAGTAAAGATGTCCTGAATATATAGCAGTGGTAATATAGTAACGATCTCCTGATAATATAGAAGTGGTTATGCAGTAGCAAACTCGTGATAATATGGTAGTGCTGATGCAGTAACGATGTCCTGATAATATAGTAGTGGTGATGTAGCAATGATGTCCTGATAATATAGTAGTATTGTTGCAGTAACGATGTCCTGATAATATAGCAGTGGTGATGCCGGAACGATGTCCTGATAATATGGTAGTGGTGATGTAGTAACGATATCCTGATAATATAGAAGTGCTAATGCAGTAACGATGTCCTGATAATATCGTAGTGCTGATGCAGTAACGATGCCATGATAATATAGTAGTGGTGATGCAGTAACAATGTCCTGATAATACAGTAGCGGGGAAGCAGCAACGATGTCCAGATAGTATAGTAGTGGTGGTGCAGTAACGATGTCCTGATAATATAGTAGTGGTAATGCAGGAGCGACGTCCTGATAATATAGTAGTGGTGATGCAGAAACGATGTCCTGATACTATAGTAGTGCTAATGTAGTAACGATGTCCTGTGAATATAGTAGTGGAAATGTAGTTACGATGTTCTGATAATATAGTAGTGCTGATGCAGTAACGATATTCTGATAATATAGTAGTGTTGGTGCAGTAACGATGTCCTGAAAATATAGTATTGGTGATGTAGTAGCGATGTCCTAATAAGATAGTAGTTCTGATGCAGTAACGATGTTCTGATAATATAGGAGTGGTGATGCAGTAACGATGTCCTGATATTATAGTAGCGGTGGTGCAGTAAAGATGTCCTGAAAATACAGCAGTGGTGATATAGTAACTATGTCCTGATAATATAGTAGTGGTTGTGCAGTAACGATGTCCTGATAGTATAGTACTGGTGATGCAGCAACGAGATCCTGAAAATATTGTAGTGGTAATGCAGTAGCGAAGTCCTGATAATATAGTAGTGCTGATGCAGTAACGATGTCCTGATAATATAGGAGTGCTAAATCAGTAACGATGTCCTGATAATATCGTAGTGCTGATGCAGTAACGATGCCCTGATAATATAGTAGTGGTGATGCAATAACGATGTCCTGATAATATAGTAGCGGTGAAGCAGCAACGATGGCCAGATAATATAGTAGTGGTGGTGCAGTAACGATGTCCTGATAATATAGTAGAGGTGGTGAAGTAACGATGTCCTGATAATATAGTAGTGGTGGTGCAGTAACGATGTCCAGATAATATAGTAGAGGTGGTGAAGTAACGATGTCCTGAAAACATAGTAGTGGTGTTGTAGTAACGATGTCCTAATAAGTTAGCAGTACTGATGCAGTAAAGATGGCCTGATAATATAGGAGTGGTGATGCATAAACGATATCCTGATAATATAGTAGTGGTGATACAGTAACGAAGTCCTGATAATATAGCAGTGCTAATGCAGCAACGATGTCCTTATTATATAGTAGTGCTAATGTACTAACGATGTCCTGAGAATATAGTAGTGCTGATGTAGTTACGATGTCCTGATAATATAGTAGTGCTGATGCAGTAACGATGTCCTGATAATATAGTAGTGCTGATGCAGTAACGATGTCCTGATAATATAGCAGTGTTGGTGAAGTAACGATGTCCTGAAAATATAGTAGTGGTGCTGTAGTAACGATGTGCTGATAATATAGTAGTGGTGATGCATAAACGATATTCTGATAATATAGTAGTGCTGATGGAGCAACGATTTCCTGATATTATATTAGTGTCGGTGCAGTACAGATGTCCTCATAATATAGTAGTAGTGATATAGTAACGATGTCCTGTGAATATAGTAGTGGTGGTGCAGTAACAATGTCCTGATAGTATAGTAGTGGAGATGCAGCAACGATGTCCTGATAATATAGTAGTGGTGATGCAGTAACGACGTCCTGATAATAAGTAGTGGTGATGCAGTAACGATGTACTGACAATATAGTAGTGGTAATTCAGTTACGATGTCCTGATAATATAGTAGTGGTGATGTAGCAACGATGTCCTGATAATATAGTAGTGGTGATGCAGAAAGGAAGTCCTGGTAATATAGTAGTGCTGATGCAGCAACGATGTCCTGATAATATAGTAGTGCTAATGTAGTTACGATGTCCAGAGAATATAGTAGTGCAGATGTTGTTACGATGTCCTGATAATATAGTAGTGCTGATGCAGTAATGATGTCCGGATAATATAGTAGTGTTAGAGCAGTAACGATGTCCTGATAATATAGTAGTGGTGATATAGTAACGATGTACTGATAAGATAATAGTGCTGATGCAGTAACGATGTCCTGATAATATAGGGGTGCTGATGCAGTAACGATGTCCTGATAATATAATAGAGGTGGTAAAGTAACGATGCCCTGATAATATAGTAGTGGTGTTGTAGTAACGATGTCCTGATAAGTTAGCAGTAGTGATGCAGTAACGTTGTCCTGATAATGTAGGAGTGCTGATGCAGTTTCGATGTCCTGATAATATAGGAGTGGTGATGCATAAACGATATCCTGATAATATAGTAAAGCTGATGAAGCAAGGATGTCCTGATATTATAGTAGTGGTGGTGCAGTACAGATGTCCTGATAATAAAGTAGTGGTGATATACTAACGATGTCCTGATAATATAGTATTGGTGGTGCAGTAACGATTTTCTGATAGTATAGTAGTGGTGATGCAGCAACGATGTCCTGATAATATAGTAGGGCTAATGCGGCAACGATGTCCTGATAATATATGAGTGCTAAATCAGTAACGATGTCCTGATAATATCGTAGTGCTGATGCAGTAACGATGCCCTGATAATATAGTAGTGCTGATGCAGTAACGATGTCCGGATAATATAGTAGTGGTGGTGCAGTAACGATGCCCTGATAATATAGTAGAGGTGGTGAAGTAACGATGTCCTAATAAGATAGCAGTTCTGATGCAGTAACGATGTCCTGATAATATAGGAGTGCTGATGCAGTAACGATGTTTTCATAATATAGGAGTGGTGATGCATAAACGATATCCTGATAATATAGTAGTGCTGATGGAGCAACCATGTCCTCATATGACAGTAGTGGTGGTTCAGTACAGATAGTAGTTCTGATGCATTAACGATGTCCTGATAATATAGTAGTGGTGATGCAGTAACGAAGTCCTGATAATATAGTAGTGCTGATGCAGGAAGGATGTCCTTATAATATAGTAGTGCTAATGTAGTAACGATCTCCTGAGAATATAGTACTGCTGATGTAGTTACGATGTCCTGATAATATAGAAGTGCTGATGGAGCAACGATGTCCTCATATGACAGTAGTGGTGGTTCAGTACAGATAGTAGTTCTGATGCATTAACGATGTCCTGATAATATAGTGGTGGTGATGCAGTAACGGAGTCCTGATAATATAGTAGTGCTGATGCAGGAACGATGTCCTTATAAGATAGTAGTGCTAATGTAGTAACGATGTCCTGAGAATATAGTACTGCTGATGTAGTTACGATGTCCTGATAATATAGTAGTGTTGATGCAGTAACGATGTCCTCATAATATAGTAGTGTTGGTGAAGTAACGATGTCCTGCTGCTATAGTAGTGGCGCTGTAGTAAAGATGTCCTGATAAGGTAGCAGTACTGATGCAGTAACGATGTCCTGATAATATAGGCGTGCTGATGCAGCAACGATGTCCTGATAATATAGAAGTTCTGATGGAGCAACGATGTCCTGATATTATATTAGTGTTGGTGAAGTACAGATGTCCCTATAATATAGTAGTGGTGATATAGTAACGATATCCTGAGAATATAGTAGTGGTGATGCAGTAACAATGTCCTGATATTATAGTAGTGGAGATGCAGCAACGATGTCCTGATAATATAGTAGTGGTGATGCAATAAGGACGTCCTGATAATAAGTAGTGGTGATGCAGTCACGATGTCCTGATAATATAGTAGTGGTGATGCAGTAACGATGTCCTGATAATATAGTAGTGGTGATGCAGGAACGATGTCCTGATAATATAGTAGTGGTGATGCAGAAACGAAGTCCTGGTAATATAGTAGTGCTGATGCAGCAACGATGTCCTGATAATATAGTAATACTACTGTAGTGACGATGTCCTGATAATATAGTAGTGCAGATGTTGTTACGATGTCCTGATAATATAGTAGTGCTGATGCAGTAACGATGTCCGGATAATATAGTAGTGTTAGAGCAGTAACGATGTCCTGATAAGATAGTAGTGCTGATGCAGTAACGATGTCCTGATAATATAATAGAGGTGGTGAAGTAACGATGTCCTGATGATATAGTAGTGGTGTTGTAGTAACGATGTCCTGATAAGTTAGCAGTAGTGATGAAGTAACGATGTCCTGATAATATAGGAGTGCTGATGCAGTTTCGATGTCCTGATAATATAGGAGTGGTGATGCATGAACGATATCCTGATAATATAGTAAAGCTGATGGAGCAACAATGTCCTGATATTATAGTAGTGGTGGTGCAGTACAGATGTCCTGATAATAAAGTAGTGGTGATATAGTAACGATTTTCTGATAGTATAGTAGTGGTGATGCAGCAACGATGTCCTGATATTATAGTAGGGCTGATGCAGTAACGATGTCCTGATAATATAGTAGTGCTGATGCAGTAACGATGTCCTGATAATAGAGGCGTGCTGATGCTTGAACGATGTCCTGATAATATAGTAGTGGTGATGCAGTAACGATGTCCTGATAATATAGTAGTGATGTTGCAGTAACGATGACCTGATAATATAGTAGTGGCGATGTAGGAACGATGTTTTGATAATATAGTAGTGGTGATACAGTAACGATTTCCTCATAATATCCTAGTGCTGATGCAGTAACGATGCTCTGATAATATAGTAGTGGTGATGCAGTAAAGATGTCCTGATAATATAGGAGTGCTGATGCAGTTTCGATGTCCTG
Organism: Pteria penguin; assembly: GCA_035048485.1. NCBI lineage: Eukaryota > Metazoa > Mollusca > Bivalvia > Pterioida > Pteriidae > Pteria > Pteria penguin. Next base: position 5,727,648 of record CM068589.1, on the reverse strand, counting down.
ATAATATAGGAGTGGTGATGCATAAACGATATCCTGATAATATAGTAGTGCTGATGGAGCAACAATGTCCTGATATTATAGTAGTGTTGGTGCAGTACAGATGTCCTGATAATAAAGTAGTGGTGGTGCAGTAACGATTTTCTGATAGTATAGTAGTGGTGATGCAGCAACGATGTCCTTATAATATAGTAGGGCTGATGCAGTAACGTTGTCCTGATAATATAGTAGTGCTGATGCAGTAACGATGACCTGATAATAGAGGAGTGCTGATGCGGCAACGATGTCCTGATAATATAGTAGTGGTGATGCAGTAACGACGTCCTGATAATAGAGTAGTGGTGATCTGGCAACGAAGTCCTGATAATATAGTAGTGGTGTTGCAGTAACGATGTCCTGATAATATAGTAGTGGTGATGTAGCAACGAAGTCCTAATAATATAGTAGTTGTGTTGCAGTAACGATGTCCTGATAATATAGTAGTGGTGATGGAGTAACGATGTCCTGATAATATAGTAGTGGTGTTGCAGTAACGATGTCCTGATAATATAGTAGTGGTGATGGATTAACGATGTCCTGATAATATAGTAGTGGTGATGCAGCAACGATGTCCTGATAATATAGTATTGGTGTACAGTAACGAACTGCAGTTGTTTCAGAAAGGTTTTCAATTTGCGGTAGTAACTATGTTGTGTTAATACAGTCCCATTGTACTGGAGATGTAGTGACGATAGCGTCGGGATCTACTAAAAATGTTGTGGTAATGCAATGTTGAACATGCAGTAATCGCCTCTACACCACCTTGACACCGGTGCGATATCACCGAGGTGACATATGAATATCGCCATTACCCACGACATTGTTCTTGTAATTACACGACAACAATGTCGTTACTACGTCACCTATGTATCTATACTGTATCATAACACCATTATAACACAAAAGCAACAGATAATTCATGGCCGCATTTATTCATGGAGCATTTAAAAAGATGTCATTAGCAGGATTAGTAGAGGTGTTGTATATTTCAGACTTCAGTTCTCAAGTTCTCCGGTCCTTCCACTTTCCTTAAATAACTCACTGAGAAGATATTATATCATATCTTGAGTATTTAACATTGTAGTGTATTTGTATTTCACAGATAATTAATATTAAAATTCACCCATCCCTTTCCTCCGGACAAAAAAATAAGTAAATACTTAAAACCATGTTCTCTCCGTAAAATTCATTTAAAAGCATTGAATCACTCCATTCAAATTGGTAGATAATGTAAACATTGGAAAATATATAAAAATTGGCCAATATTCCACCAACACAAAATGAAAATAGAGAATGTTAGCAATACTAGCATTCATGATAACCATGACGATTTTGAATATCCTATCGTAAATTTTCCCTGGTAAGTTGAGGAGGTGTTAAAGGTTCCGATGATTTTTTTCATCGGGTTCAAAAATAGGTTAATGTCTTCGACATCAACAGAAAAAAATATAATAAAATAAAAACCAAAACACGGAGTCTATTAAATCATACTTATGCAGTCTTAAGTAGATTTTCTTTCTAGAGCTATGCAAATGTATGGAGGGTCTTGTATTAAACTTTTCAGAGGAAATAAAGTCCTTAATCTTGTCCACTCTGACTGTTAGTTGGTACTCATACAGGCATGCTGAGTGTAGATGGCACATGTTGGTGCCCGTTTATATAAAAAGGAGATCATAAAAGCATCTGATTCAGCCGTATGGCAGAAGTGATAATATATATAATTTGTCCTAGGACCTTATCTTTTGCCGTGTGTCGGCTATATAATGGAGTATTTTCTATCAGGAGATACATATCTGAGGATCAAATAGCAATTACGGTGAGATATTTTTAATTGAAATGAAATTTTCAGGATGGGAAAGAGTAAACAGGAATGGTCAAGTAGTTTTACTTTCTCCCTTTTCCTATATTTTCATTTTGTTTGATACAAACGTGTGACTATATTTGTTGCAAATTATTATCAAGTTATCAGATTATGGTAAGACAACTCTTACACATTTTGTTATTTCATACTAAAATTTTGGAGTCAACTCTCTTTGTACAGAAATCTTCAGTAGACAAGTATTGAAAATGTAAAGCCAGCGTCGAAGTTTTTTTAAACCTGTAACTTTAATATCCGTGAAAATAAGACGTGAAATTGACTATACAGTTTTATGAAGAGAGGTAAAATTCTGCACTGGGCACCTCCATAAACTAATTGAGAATGCATTGACAAAGATTCATTATCCTTATTTGTGAAAATGACAATTGTTTTTGCCAATATATTATTTAACACACAACAGGAATAAAATCTGAGAAAGTATACATAAAAAAATAAAAAGAAAATCACAGTCCCTGGAAGTGATAATGAAATGACTCTTTCAATTTCGATAATGACATTTTCAGTAGCTTTGATAAATTAAATGACAATACGGCAAATACTGTGATACTGTAAAATCAAAAGTTATAAGTTATTACAAAAGGAAATCAGCCATTTACAATTACATAAAGGTGTGAAAAAGTGTACATAATTACAAGATAAACGACGCTACAGTTGTCTTCCTCAAAAATAGTTCAATATCTAGATTGCACCATCGTATCAAATGACCTAGTTAAACTACAAGCTGTTGAATCATGCACTATCACGCGTATAAACTCACGTTTAACCTTCGTGCCGAGTGGGTCTTTTCTATTTCAACAATAAAACTGATACAAAGAGAGTGGTTAAGTTTAATATAACCATTTGGACAAAAGGACTTCAATTATCTAAGGCATACTCTTGACTGAGTGGTAATATTGAGATACAATTACAGAAGTAAAACATGTTAAAAGTGATGATTGGTTTCAGTAAGAGGAACTTACGGATATTGAAAATATTTTTTTTTTTTTGCTGTTCACATTTAATGTAAATATACTTCTTTTCCGCCTGAAAAAAAAAAGCGAAATTCAGAATCACCCTTAATATTCTGCTTATGACAACACATAAATAAGCATAAACATGTCAACAGTTTTTAGATAACAAAATGAAAAATATATCAAATCCGGGTGCCTAAAAAGTGAGTCTAACGATGCAAACTTACATATGTTTTTAATTTATTTTACAACATATATGAATAAATTCCTACAGAATTATATCTTGAGAAACGCAAAAAACTATTCTTGCACTTTCTTGTAACTTTATCTCACCATACGTCATAGACTGATTACTGTAAGCTATGTTACCAATATGTTATTCTTAATAAGATATGTTATAATGGCAAGATTACTCGTCATTAGTAAATATCACGATATATACATGTCAATTAATTTATCGTATGCATCGTATGCGCATTTCTACAATTTATGTCCTTTCATTAATGTTCCATGATGAACCTATTTAGTTATAAAACTATGCATGTGGGGGATACTTCACAGTTTTCGAAAAATGTACAAATGTTCTTCACAGCAAATTTGAAGTATGTATCTAGTGTCAGTACAGAAACACTAAAACCTCTGGGTTTGTGGTTACCCCCAAGAACTAATAAACTGTCCATATAACTTTAAACTGTCAAATGTTACGTCAGATACCATACAATCAGGGTAGTCATTTGTTGAATCATACCTAAAAGTATAGATTATAAAGGTTGGTTTTCATGTGTATTTTTATGAATTTTACGTGATTTGACATTATATGACATATATGATTATACTTGTCCTACATTAGTATCTACTCCCTGAACTTATTTTTGCAGGACTTTTCGATGGGTGTTGCATACAAATATAGGCCGCTTAATCCTCCCGGTCACCTGGTCTCACTCAGTTTAATTATACTTCTTAAATGTGTCTGAATATCCCATGGAACACAACATTGTTCTTTTATCCTATGGACTTCTAGATGTGGGTAGCTTTTTTTTTACGTCTTCGTTGATTATATCATGTGTATTAACTGAAAGAAATATACTTACATTAAATGATTAAACAATTGTGAGAAAACAATTTTAAGGAAGTATTTCAGTATCATCTTGTCGCCACATATCCTAAAGTACTTAACATTACCTATACTTTCAAGGACATCCGCAGTGGAATGATTTTATCATGGCATATTTTATTATACAATATATATAAGATCATCAAGCAGGAATGTGATAATATGTATCTAGTGCTATCAATTTGTTGAAGTATGAACCAATGAAAGTTGTATGTGAATGAAGGATTTTTAATTGAGCGAGTCATCTATATATCTGTATATTTAAATAGGAACCGATAGGCTAATTTTTTTCTTGAATTTAGAGGGCAAAAACCGATTGAATTCAGCATTGTGTAGTTGCGGTTGACATAGTAGCTGAGTACTGGAATGCAGACGATTTGTTGGAAACGTTACTTCCAAACAACAAAAATGTTATCGATCAGAATGTCCAACTTCAAAATGTATTTTAAATCAAATTGTTTCCTTGATTAAATAAGTTAAACCTCTTCTCAATTGCAAACTAAGCAATGGAATTTACTTTTAAATATAACTCAATATAAACTCAAAACTCAATGGTGACAAGTGCAGAGGTTTTTTTATATATACTAGCCGAAAAAAGAAAATGTGTAGTCTAGTAATTCAATTTATAGATTCATATACAAGACATTATCTCGCATTATGTATATCATTATACACTATAATGCATGTCTTTCAGGTATCAATGTACCAATTGACCCTGACTAGAGTCTTGTAAGCGTTTTGGCTACCCTAAGTTCTGCTCGGGATGGTTTCTGAGTGGATATAAATGCCAGGTTCATCTTTTTGAAGGAAATGCTATTTATGGTCTATCTGTTGACAGGTGAAAATATTAAAATTGATGAAATGGGTCAATATTTTTCATATCAAGGGTCAAGTTATTTTCAGCAAGCACATTTTCTACGGACTGAGGGTAAGTTCAAAGAAAGCAAATTTTGAAAATGAAAAGCCACGGTAAGGTATACTTTGTTTGTTTGTTTGTTTTTTTTTTGTGTGTGTGTGTGTGTGTGTGTTTTTACTTTAGTGGGGGCCTCTCTGTTTATTGAAATGTAAAGGAAGCTTCAAATGATCCTCTTTTGTATAGAAACTTCTCCATTCATTAACGTGAAGCCCTATGGAAAAATAATTGCTACATTGATACCTTCAATCCAAACGTCCACTGAAAGTAAGGATCGGGGATGGCAAAAATGTTTTAAAAATTTAATAGCGTGTATGAGTGCCATTTGCACCGATGCATTCTTCCTATTTACGACGCACTGAGCGAGTCCAATTACACAGAAATGACTGCGGAATGTTCTATCATATGTGCCATAATGAACGACGCCGTGTTCAACGTGCAACGTAGCAAGGGGTATTTCTATTTCCGCTGGTAGATTTGTATAGGTACTGAGATCATATTTTACTAATCATTGAATTTTATAAATCTGCATTTCTCACCATTGCATGAGGCAGATACAATTACCACATAAGTACACTAACCTTAGTTTATCGATAGCCATTGCAGCTGTTATAATTATGTAATGATCGGAGTGTTGTGTTTAGACCATCTCACACTGTCATGAGATTGATTCCCGAGATTTAAGGAGGTAAAACTCATCAGAAATTTTGTAGATCAGTGTACACTAATTTATTCAACAAGAAAACAAATATTACTAGTATTCAATATACTCAGTGAAACTAAAATAAAATTCTAATTCACTTGTTTTGTTTTGACAATTCTGATTGGTCCAAGCGTTAGCGTACGGACCACGATGTATAACCACGATATACGGTCCTCAAATGTATTACTACATTGTACGTACTCTTTGTCCACATTGCCTCTGACTCAAAGTATCAAAATACTGTCTGTAACAACTTCGTTCAGTGCTCTTAACGTCCATCTTAATTCTCGTATCAAAGAAGATTTGCAAGTTCTTCCATTCACGTGCACAACTATTACAATCAAGTTGAATCAACAAAACTGACGACGTACATGACGTACCACCATGCAACATGCTTTCCAGCATCATGAGCATGTCCTTTCATCTCGCCGCGCCGCAGCAAACTGCTTTTCAGCTGTTTACGATACAATGTCAAGTCACTCATATATGACTCAATATGTGATTAATAATGTAATCATAAAATTTTAAGAATATGAAAATGAAGAAACTTGTCAGTGCACTATATATCAATTCGTTTCTCGGAAGAATTTTAAACATGGCGCTATCCATCCCTAGCAACGAGGACTTTGGGGACAATTTCAAAGAGAAAAAAAAAATTTTTGTTTTGTTACAATGAATTAGAATGGGGATAAACTTACTGTGTTTGATTGTTTCCGACAGGTATACCATGGTTATACCACTCTGTTTACAACGGTATAACCACGACCGGAAACATTTAAACACAGTACGTTTATCCCCTAATTGTAGTAGATGTCTACATTTATCCATGGTAATTCTAATTGAAATTAATGCAGTTCTACGCTTATTCACGGATGTTTTGATAGAGTAATACATTTTCCCAAACAACAATATTGAAAAGTTGTTGACAATGTTGACAAATGAAATGAAATTTATGTAATTAAGTCAAAGATCAAATTCGAATGTTTCCTCCTTTTCTTTCTATTTTGAGAGATTTATTCCTCTATATTTCCCATCGTTAACATGTACAAAACAACAATTAGTTCCTATTTGAAGGAGATACCATCACTTTCAAGGATGTATAAGATGTTTTTCGTGTTGCTAATCTGTATTGCCCTAGAAATTCAGCTAAAAAATATAGAGGCAGAGGGCAAAATGTGTGGTAAGTCATGTGTTATATAAAATATTAAAACACATATGTTATAATTTTGTGTACCAGATGCGCATTTTGACAACTTGCGTCTCCCGTGTAATGCTCATGACCGAATGACTGGAATTTTCATAACATATAAATATTTCAAGAGCAGAATCGAAGCCAAAACAAGTGAACCAATGATCAGTTTGATTATAGTGTTTTATGAATACGATCTAAAATTGAAATAAATGTTGACCATAATAAATATTAGAGTACATATACATTATAACTGTATATCAGGAAGTTCTGTGTGGACAGCTTTAAGCAGTGAATAAATTTCATATAATTTTAATTATAAGGTATATATGTTCTATATTTGATATTATGGCTACAGTGTAATACACTTTTATCAGGACATATTCTATACCGATCGAAACATTAGTTTTTGTAAACTAATGCAACTTGGGTAAAGCATATGAAATAAAATAATTCCATTAAAGTTGTATGTTCTGTTATAAAACAGTTTTCAAGCAGGAATAATAATAATAATAATAATAATAATAATAATAATAATAATAATAATAATAATAATAATAATAATAATAATAATAATAATAAAATTAAAAAAAAAAAAATAATAATAATAATAATAATAGGAATAATGATAATAATAATAATAGTAATAGTTTCAATAATAATAATGATAATAATGATAATAAAATCTCGCATAATCACGCGGTTCATCTTATGCATTATAACATTTATAACATATATATTTTCTATTGTTGCACTATGTTAGAGTTCATATGTCTGACTATGTCTGACTAGATATGTATTTGGTTCGTACTGACAAAGTCTGAATCACAGTCCGAAACATTAGTATCAGATATTTGATTAAATTATTTCTTCATTTCTCTTTATGATACACAATAGAAAATCAATCTATGGTATCAGATTTTTTGTTCACGATAGGCCATCTCAATCTCCTCAGTTCTTCCCCTTCCGCTGAAGTGAAAACGAAGTGCAAGCGATTACTGCTGATCATCACATGTCTTGAGCGTCTATATTGAGTAATATTTTACCTGTGCTGAAGATCTGAGCACGTCTGTCTTTTTAATCATATACTTCAGGGGTAACTTTGACTCCTAATTTATTGAAAAATGGCTCTGATTTTCAACATAGTTTCAAACATTACAAGATTACACCTGAGGATTCATTTACCTAGTTCATTTATCAATTAACAGAACTATGGTGTTTAAGTGAGATTAAGTTTTTCCCTTTTCTCTTTGATGTTGTACTTCGCTTTTATTATTACTATTATTTTTTTTTTTTTCTTGTTCTTTTTTGCATTTATTTATAATCACATGAAAACATATACATGTAAATTATTTCAATCATTTTCAGTTTCACATGTTTATTCTGAAAGATGTATATTTTTTCTCTGAGTTACCTTATTGAAGAAATACACTCGACAGATACAGATATTAATGACGACAAATCGTGTAGATATAATAAACTTATTATGTTTGCAATGCTACGTTTAAGCATTACTCTTAATAGTAAGCAAAACAATCTACTTAAGCATTAACAATCCATAAAAAAGAGGAACCTTTAATAAAGAGTGAAACACTAATTGGACAAGGTACAGAATGTACTCTTGATATTAATACACAATATATTAGGGGAATCTAATGGTGTTATGTTTGTTTTGCAAAAATCTTTTAACAGAGTGTATGAAAAAGTTGTTCAAAACAAACTATATTCATGTTGTATCACAGCGTTCCCTATGATATTAACTATATTATTGAGGAAACAATTTAAAATTAATGTAAGCAATAATAATAAGTATAATATATCGGTTTTGCTTTTATAAATTAGACGGAACATAAAATACCTGCGATCATATATCAGGAAAAATATTGTTTTTTCACAAATATTTGTTTAGTTTGTATTTTGCGTTGTCATATTTTATTATTATTTCTTTTTTCAGTTACAGATTTAATGTTATTACATTTAATTATTTTCAAAGACAAATACCGGATTGTGTGTTAAGTGGTCGTTCAATATCAAAACTGCAATTTCCCTGCAATTAAACATTCATGTGTGGGTGATATTCTTATTTTGTTTTTCGTTCTACATTATCATAGGTGGATTAACTGATATAACTGGATCTTAATTTCTGTTTGTTCATTATCACGGATGATGAAGACAATACATCTCTTTATATGACATTTGATTGGTATGCTAGCTGTAGCATCCCGTTGATTATTGGTAAAAAATTGTAAAATTGTGTAAGTTATAGTGAAATGCTAGCACACAGCGCAGTTAACAAATAGGAATATTTATTGTGCAAGACACAATTCGAAATACGGTCAGTAAAAAGCAGCTCGAAAATCAACGTTTTAGATACCATGGAAACATTAGAGTTCACAAGAAATTATTGCATCAAGCGTGACGAAATGATTGTCCATAACAAATGGTCGGATCGTCTGTTATGTCATAGATCATGATAAGTAATAAACAAGGTCATATAAATATCAAAGTACTAAGAGTACTGATGGAAGGTGATTAATGATTGATTGATTGATTAATGATTGATTTGTTCAACGTCACACCACGAATATTTCACGTATATGGTGACGGCATCTGCATGATGCCGGACATACAAATTTTGACCTTTGCAACCGACCCACCCCAAGCAGTGAGGGATCTTTAACGTGCCATGCAAAACACGGTGATTAATGAAGCACATTGTATAGTCAAAATTATCAACGCCTAGCGTGACATAATACGCTCGCCGCTTAGTTTGAAAGGATGAATTTTAAAGCATAGAAACACATCCCCATGACAACAATTCTAGATCTCTGAAATATAATTCAAATCGTTCAATTGGTAAAACGTCACGGACCAGACAAAGAATTACCCACTATATGTAGTGTGACCTTGACGTTACAGACAAAACTTTGGTTCAATGTCAAGACACACCCCTGGGTCCTAGGTAACAATTCTGTGAAATATTACACAGATCTATGCAAGGGGTAAACATTTATCGTCCAGACGATGATTTTTTCATCATATGCATTTTGACCTTGACCTTGCAGATACATGTACGATCTTTGATTCAAGGTCAAGACATACCCTTGTGTCCAGGGCAACAATTTTTTAAATAGTTTTCAAACTCAAGCACAATATAAAATGTTATGCCTAGACAAGAATCTAAATGACAGAAGCACTGTGACTTTGACTTTGCTAATATGACTTTGAAATCAATAGTGTGCAAAATTGAAAAGTTCTAACATAAACAGTTTGGTCTATATCTTGTTTATAAGTTGAATTCTCCAACATTTGCTATTTTTGCCCCGAAATGACCTTGACCTTTATCTTGATATTTGAAATGAATAAGGTTCGTCCTCATGCCATAAGAAATAAGTTTGAAAAAACTAACATTGACGGCATGGTTTCTATCGTGTTAACAAGGTGCCGACAGACCCAAAGACCTATGGAACCAGAACGTTATAACATTTTACGTTGGTCTACGATGGGCGTAAAATAAAAACATAAAACGTTGACATGAATAAAAAGATTGTTCTACTATGTAGTCATGATATATACACGTAGGTCTTTATTGCGTCGATAAGTAATTATTGGATGAGTTGAATTCTTTGTAATGTAATCATAGATGTCTAATTAGTAAAGTGGCTTCATTGAATATATCATCGTAGTTTAGATGTTACAGAGAAATGGCTCCTAAAAGTGAAAGACCCTTCTTGAAAACAATTATTAACATATCACTATGTGACTTGTTCATAAGCATGTACTCCGCGGAATATTTATGAAGTAATACTTGAAGAAATAGTTGAAGCGAAGAGTTTAATCCCATTACCTTTAAAACAAGATATATTTTTGAAACAGTATGCTGTTTTTTTTTTTTTGTTGTTTTTTTTTTTTTTTTTGGTGGCAACAATGTAAAATCTTCTATTTTAGCAAAAGGTCGAAAATGTCAACTGAGAAAGCGCTAATAGTGGACTCGTCATTTTTAATAGAAATCTCTATCTGTCATTGATCTCAGGATATGAGCATTGTTGTGTTTCCCCCACAATCAAACAAAAATACGGACCACCCCACTCCCTACCGAAAAAAAAAAAAAAAAATCCAGCCCATGGTCAAAATAATGCTGTATAATGATCAATGCTCATCAATGTAGTTCTTTCATAGATTTGCATCAAGGGACTTTCGAAATATTATCACACAGATGTTTCAGTTATTTATAAGACTGAAATACATGGTCAAACCCAGCTGCAAGTTGTAAGTAAGCTAAGTAATATTTAAGAGGTTTCTGTCATACCGTAACTGCTAACATATTGTATGTCCTTTAATGCCGAACACATTTCAGTGACTTCTTGTTGTATATTTGAAGCAATTTCTGTCATACAGAATATATATATATATATATATATATATATATATATATATATATATATATATATATATATATATATATATATATATATATATATATATATATATATATATATATATATATATATATATATATATATATAGAGAGAGAGAGAGAGAGAGAGAGAGAGAGAGAGAGACATCAAAGCACAGGAAGCATAATTCTGTGAAAAAATTCAAGACACTCATATATATATGTATGTATCTTAACTTAGGCCAAGGTTCATAAAGCCTGTAGAAATTTTGAAGAGCATTCTGTTTGCAATATATTTTTTTATTTTATTTACATTGAAACATACATGCATGCGGTTGCAAAGAATACAATGCCATTATATCACTTCTCGACAAGAAGCATTTAGCAATAAATAATATACGAGAGCAATGTAAAGATGATGGATAAATCCAAACCACAAGTCCAAAAATCATGAAACCATAGGACATACAAAATCAGTGAAAATGAAAAACAAATGGAAAATAACAAAATATGTCTACTTGAAGAGCATATGTGAACCCCTGTGATGGAGTGAGATCAGATGCCCGGGGAGAGTGAGCATCTCCTGCTTGCTAGCAACACCCGTCACATATATCCGTAGAAAGAGTCAAATCGTGTGAATTCCATATGTATCTATATATGGAGAAGTCGAAGTATGTAACCTTCTAGTATAGAAGGTGTCAAATCTGTGTAAAGCGATCGGAATCGGTCTCAGTCCAGAATATCATTTAAAAGTCTGGATAACGAGATATCATATGGAGTAATAAGAGTCTCGTAACGACCGTAGAACTTCCTCAGTGACGATGCTAGTCTAGCACATATATAACCCTGGTTGAGCAGCTTAACTGAAAGTCGCCTAGCCCTCAGAACAAAGTCATTGTAATTGAACATGCTCTGGAATAACGTATTAACTGAGATATGAATACGCCGTATGCGGGCGATGATGGAATGTTGCTACTTATGAAAGGAAAGTTTGTGATAGCGAAATTGAAATCGTCACGTTTGTCATAGAGTGAGGTGTTCAATTGACCATTAATGTCGAAAGACAACATAATATCTAAATACGAAGTAGAATTACTAGTTTCTGTGGTTTCTTTGACCTCCAATTCACTTGGATAGATGATGCTAAGGTAATCCGCGAATGAAGGATTATTAATTGAAAGCAAGTCATCTATATATCTGTAAGTAAAATTGAAGCCAAGAGCCAATTGTTTTTTTCCTTGCAAAAGGAAAGACTGAATGAACTCAGCTTCGTATGAATAAAGGAATATGTCAGCCAGAAGCGGAGCACAGTTAGTGCCCATTGGAATGCCGACAATTTGTTGAAAAACCTTACCTCCAAACACCACAAAAATGTTATCGATAAGAAAGTTCAACATCTGAATGACAGCTGTTTCAGTGTATTTATTTTTGGAATCAGAATTTTCCCTAACAAAGTAAGTTTTATCGTGGCCTATTACTATATATTTGAATTTGCGGCTTCCGTTTTTACTAGTAAATGCATTCTGAATAATTTCCGCTAATCTGTCTTTTAATTTCTGATGAGGGATCGTTGTGTACAGAGTCGAAAAGTCAAAAGACTTGATGGAGTGAATTTTAGTAAAACTTTTTGATTTTAGATGTTCTAACAACTCTTCTGAATTTTTAAGGATCCACATTTGATTAATTCCACTTCTGGAATATACTGTTTCGCAATATCTATGAAGGCCAGATTTAATTTCTGATAATATTTTTATGAGTAGCATCGATACAGATTTTGTGGAACACTTCGAGGAACCACAACACATTACAGCTAACATAAACACATAATACAAACAACATGTAGAATACAATCACAAGACAAGAAGCATTCAATGAAATGAAACATGCACAAATAACTATAACGCAGTAAAGCTATATGATGAACACATTCATAAAATAAAAAGATTCACACATTAAGAGAAAAGGACAAAACAGAAAAAAGCACACAAATTTACACAGTCAGAAGTAAAATTCCGAGAAATTTATCTAAAGTAATACGTTTTCAAACCTACCCAATTTCTTTGAAACTTTTCATTTTGAGCATTCTTTATAAATATGTACTTTTCTTATTTTGAATAGTCAATAATATTGCCTTTAGCACTTGCAAAATATGGAATGCAATTTGTTAATATCTGTTTGAAAATATAGTGTTTTACTATGCAGATGATAATATTTAATCTATTATTCCTTTTCAATTTCAAAAGTATCTAGCAACCCTTTCTTAAATTCTCTCCATATTTTAAGAGAATAGTCACAATAAAATAGAAGATAGCAAATTGTTTCTTGAAAATCATGACAAAAGGAACACATTTTTATCTTTAATACCTTTTTTTTATAAAATGACATTTGTTCCGCAGATTCCGATATTGAAGCCATTTTAAATTACAATCATAAGTGCAGGTTGATAATCTCCCAGTTGGATAAGCCAAAAAGTAACTGAAATTTCTCATTTTCTCTCTCTTTTTGGTCTGATATATTTATTTCTAACAACGATGTCTAATAAAAACTGGTTTCTTCAATTGGCTACATATTGAGCGTTTCTCCATGCGCTATCTAATAGGAAAATCGGTTTTTATTAGACTAGTGCTTTGTATATATTTTCTATCTTTCTTTTCGTGTCTTTATATTTGTGTGAGTGTTTGTGTGTGTCCTGAAGAAGAAGCAAATTGCTTCGAAAATTTGGCAATTTTTAAATTGTTTTAGTATCGTTATATATATATATATATATATATATATATATATATATATATATATATATATATATATATATATATATATATATATATATATATATATATATATAGAGAGAGAGAGAGAGAGAGAGAGAGAGAGAGAGACCTCAGAGCACAAGAAGCATAACTCTGTCAAAAATTTCAACACGCACGAAACTATAACGGCATATATAGTACCATTATGTGTCTTTATACCAAATTTCAAGTCAAAATGTACCTTCATTGCAAAGATTTAAAACAGAAATTAAGATTAACTGAAAATATTCTAGGTCTAAGAGACATATTATTGGACACTGTTATTATTTCGTGATGTATCAGACTCACTACATGAAATTTTGTTTCAATGTTGTGTTCAGTATGCAGAAATAGACCTCAAAAACGAAATGATGACGGAATATAGAATGGATGAAATGGGTAACTCTATACGCCCCAATTATTTGTAGTGGTAAGTGCATTAAAATATGTGAAAAGACAGACAATAATCATAGGAACCCGCTGAATATACTATAAACTTGTCTTCCCATGGGGATTGCGAAATTGCGAAAATATATAGTTTATAGATAGAGATCTGAACTATTTTTGCGATAACTGAACTGAGGGTTTAAATGAATAAGATAAAAGCGATCATTTCATCTTTGATACATTTATGTGGGTTTTTTTTTTCAGTTATGTCGGAGCAAAAGGCACGATTATATGAAATAATACTAGAGCCGTGTTCTTTACAAAGGAACGAGTATGACTCTCGTCAATAGTATTGGATAATGTGTGCATGTGCGCCTGCACGCGCGTATGTGAGGGTGTGTCTGTGTGTAGTGTCTAAATTAATGTTAAATTGATGTATATACGGTACTATATATATATTGTCTAGTTGGGAGTGAGACATGAAGATATGTTCAACCTAGAAAAATCATGTCGCCGGAGGGCGAAACCCGAGGGAGACATGAATTTTCTGGGTTGAACAAATCTTCATGTCTCCCTCCCAAATGAGCAATAAATTGTTTATTATACCGAAAGTTGAAGAAATACTAAGGCCATTCTTGAACGCATGTTTTCATATGTAACCTGCAGTGGCTAGCTTTAATAATACTTTGACACCAGACAAACAACCATACAGACGTGTTTCTCTTGCAATTGGTAACGAAATGCTTCTATCAAGAAAACACTAGTAGCCTTCAATAGCTATGATACGTAACTGTGATTTCTATTAGACAGACATACAGACTGGCAGACATACACATTAAGACAGACGCTGGACAAAGCAAAGTGTTACCTTACGAAATACTTCTCTCAAGAAAAAACACGTAGCCTTCAGTAGCTTTGGTACTTTTAAAAGTGTTATTAAGGACTATCAGACAAACAGACAGACACAGTGAGACAGAAACTAGACAAAGTATTACCATGTCAACATGACATTGAGAAATACAAAGTATTATTAACAGAGAAGCAACTCTTACTCAACGTAGAATTGGGGTTCCAAGTGTTGGGGGACACGACGTCGGACCGTGAGACACAACGTTTTCTATCCCTCCCACATGACTTCTCTATACCAATCGTATTTCTTTATTTGTTATATAAATCATATGGGGTATAATAATATGAATTGTATATACGATACTTTTATCATTGGGAGTTAATGACTTGATTTACGGATTTGGATATTTGGAATTACATAGAAACTTAGGGGTAGATCCAGAACCTCATTCTGATATATCTTTCGAAACAATTAGATTTCCACCTTCCCTGGCTTTTAATTTGATCTTCAGAAAACCCCTCTTGAAATGCCCATGTTGCTGCTCCGATGCGGAAGGAGTGCGACCTAAATGTATATGTATCAATATTATGAAACTGTAGACCTTTCTTAAGAATGGCTAAGAACTGATACGAAGAAGTCGCATAAATGAATTAACAGAACCTCAACTGCTAGAAGAGTAGGTACACATCTCTCGAGTTGTAAAGTCTGCAAAGCCAAAAGTGTCGAATAGTGATGGGCTGATTATCAATAATAATCGTTACCCTCGTGTTGAAGTCATATGATTTCGATAATCGAATGTAAAGTCAAATAATCGATACCTGGAAAATCCGGAATTGTCAGATCCGTTTTATTTTGTAATGAATAATTGCATCTGGCATGATGTTTGAATACCCGGAAACAAATAATAAAATCTCAAGTTTGGAGACACTTTGGATTTAAAAAGAAAGATGAAAGCTTGCTACCCACAAAGAGTAATTTAAATGTGAATCATGGGATATGCAAGATTTGCTCCAAAGACTAAGAATACGGATTAAAAGCTTTCATCATAATCAAATTCACAAATTTGACTTTGTATCTTGAACTAATTACTCACTTAATGTATACAAGTACAATATCGTATCATAATTTTCAGATCTTTTAAGCATAGAAAATTTATTTCCTTGATAATGCTAATATCGAAGTAAACTCAAAAACTAATATGGAAACACTTTTTAACTGCATAGGTCATTATAGTACCAGTGGTTTCTATAGTGAACTGTATAGTCTCTCTGAGTCTCTGGTATCCAGGGGAAGAATTTCCATTTATTACTATACAAGGATGTGTGAGGATATGTTGCTGTTTTGGCTTCGTGTCCGAATGATAATATTTTATTCATTTTTTAACTGACTTTGAACTAGGTTGGGTCGGCAAAGGGACGCAAATGACACTCTTTCGAAAAAGAACCTGAAGAGAAAATGGTAGGGCCCCTGTCCCATTTCTGCCCTTCAAAATATGCAAATATACATTTTTAAATAGTATTTATTCAATTTTGTTGAACATATTGAATGACGCGATTTGTCCCATGCTATAGATTCCGCTGAAATGTGAGTTATACAGTTGAACTACTAAAAATTATAATCTAAGCAGCAATCTGGCGAGCGAAATGCCAAGTTCGCTTGTTTACAACTTAAAACTATATTAACATGTACACATTGAAGGATTTGTAGGAGAATCGATATATATACATTGTATATTTAAATATAAAAACATATTAATCTGTAAGTTGGTTGATTTGGTGTTTTACGTCGCTTTCAACAATTGTTCAGTTATATCGCGACATGAAAGTAGGAGGTTACCAACCTCTTAAACATAGTGGCGCATCCCGGGAATCGAACCCGGGTCGTCGGCGCCACAAGCCAAGCGCTTTACTACTACACCAAACCTGTCCTATATTAATATGTAAGTAAAATATTAAGAATTAAATGTAAGCCTCACGAGTTAAGGGATGAATTTTGAAAATATTGAAAGCAATTACCGAACAAGAACTATAATGAAAACGTTTAGGAAATTAGTAATGATATTAATAATAATAATAATAATAATAATAATAATAATAATAATAATAATAATAATAATAATAATAATGATGATGATGATGATGATGATGATGATGATAAAAAAAACCTAAAATCCAAGGGTCAACATCAATATTAAATGCGCCATTCCTTGAAATAATTCTGATTTCTGAATCATGATTAGTAAAATTATCTGCTTTTTTAGATCTGAAGGTTAGAACATGGAAGAGTCATTATAATGTGAACCTATACGTCCGTATATCAAATGTCAAAGTGAAACCAACATTTCAATGGTCATGTATGGTAAGTAACCGAATATTCAAATTAGATGAAAATAAATTTACGAGTCACAGCAGAAAAGACAAAACATAATTTCAGTTTGAATTTTATTGACATGAAGATAGGTTTTATGGGTACTGATTTGGTGTAAGGAAATGATTCTATAATTTCATCTTTTGTATGTTGTAAAATTAGCAGAAGATCTCACAAAGCTGAAATCCACTAACAACATGATGGCAAAAAGTAGGAAAAAGAACTATGATACATGACAACATAATTTTGTTACAGCTCATTTACAGGAAAGATAAAATAACAAAAGTTAAAATAAAACAAACAAAGAACCACCTTCTTTATATGGATACAGAGCTCCATTTAGTTGACACATAATGTTAGTTACAGACAATGCAAAGAAAACAAGTCACGGCATAAAGCATTATTGTCATAGTAACTGGAACATAGTCCAGTTTGAAAAAAAACTCTTATGTCTGTTTATTCGAATGCTATTAGGATTATTACGTATTAACGGCAATAAAACACAGGTGACAAGTAATGACGTGACCGTGTTGTGGTTGATGGATGACATTCTTTCGATCTAGACCTTCAAGGTAGAGCTATCGATTTTATTAAGGAACACCAACTCCCCACTAAAAGAAACTATTTTCTCTGCGAAAGTTCATAAACCGGAAAATCTAAACCATCGGCATTATCCATACTTTATTTACGAGCACCATTGCCACTATTTCTTCTAATACTCATAGTATTGGAAAATTTAATTTTCAAGTCTTTGATTATGATTCTAGGAAAAGAGTGCTCATACTGTATTGATTTTTGAGGAAAAGAAGAAAAGGTCATAAGTTTCCCTTCTGTCTTTTAAAATAGGGGAAAAACAAAACATACAAACTTTACCAAAACAGAAAAAGAAAAACTTTCTGCGATAACCAGTTCCTATATCGCTACACCAGATTTCATGCCTGGTCACTCCATTTTCACCACGAGAAATTAGAATCTGTAAGAAAAAAGAGGAGTTACTGGCTCAGCCATGGAGTTATACAATGCATGAATATAAATAATATACTAGATCATATAACACATTACAAAAATAATTGATTGCAGTGCAGTTACGATACCGACTTCGGACGGTCATTTAATTTGACAAAAGCCAAACAAATGGTGTGGTTAACCGGTTTACGGGCCCACCTTCCCACTCACCATAACAGCAGAACAATCAAAGGACGTACATGGACATTTAAAAATTTATAAATAAACTTCCATGTAAAGAACATGGGTCAACAGGTATCGCATATTGAGAGGTCATAAAAATATAAACACGTAAGGTATTGTAAAACACATAATGGTATAAAAATATATGCGACATCAACATGATAAACCGTGCTCTGCCAGTCTGAAAGCGAGCTAAGACCCTAGATGTGTAGGAGTCCCGACTAACAGTCAGAGGGGACGAGGTTCAGGACCATGTCTCCTCTGAAAGAGGTTTGGACAAGGCCCGTCATATAGTCCCCACCGCCCTGTTAGTCAGCATGCAACGTTCAAGTAAAAGTCTGCATAAGGCTGTAGAGGGGCCAAATACAAGACCTATAGTCTTTTTGATGATCTCAATATCATATTGTCTATTTAGGAGACGTTTGACTATTTTATTACATGATAAAATAACGTTATCGGAGCCTTTTACTTTCCTTAGTTTATATACGAGATTACCGTAAAAATTAGGATGGGAAATTCCATTGGATACATACTGTTGAAAAGAAATATTTCCAAATTTAGATAGAAGTTCTGAATAAGATCTGAAGAATTTGCCGAATGTTTTCCTTAGCTTGTGATATCTGTAACCCTGAGTTAAAAGTTTAGTAGTAATTTGTAAATTTCGTTTATGAAAGTCCAAAACATCGGTGCAGTCGCTGACAAATCGAACTAATTGAGATATATAGATACCATATGATGGGAGTCGAGGGACATCGCCATCCAAGTAAGGGAAATTTACAATAGGAAATCCAAAATCCTCACGTTTATCATAAATATTAGTATATATGAGGTGGTTGATAATTTTGATGTTTAAATCTAAGAAAGGTGTAGATTTATCTCAAGTATTAGCTTTATTCAATGTGAGTTCTGGTGGATATATTTCTGATATAAATTGTTCGATTTCAGGGTTGTCGATAACCAAAATGTCATCCAGATATCTGCAAGTATTATTAAATTTGTCAGTGAGGTGAAAACGTTTTGATTTTTGAATAGAAACCATAAAATCATTCTCACACCAATAATGAAATAAATCTGCTATTAGAGGCGCGCAGTTAGTACCCATAGGAATCGCAACTACTTGTTGATATATCTTGCCATCAAATTGCACAAAAATATTATTCATGAGAAAATCTAATGCTTTACATAATTTTTGCAAGTCCAGTATTTATATGAAGTATATTGTTTGTTGGAAAATAATCCAGAGTTATTGGAAGTACAAAGAAAATATACCATCCTACAAACATTTTCAACCTACCAAGCTTGTAAATTATTCTAAAGCTTGTTAGTATCTCTCTCATGCATGAATCATTTGATTTGTTCTTTGGATCATATTTTAATATAATAGAACTTAATTCCGTGATGATTTTGTGTATCAGATGCGCATTTCGAAAATTATGTCTTTTCGCTGATGCCCATGTTTGGAATTCTAATAATATATAAATATTTGAAGAGCAGAGTAAGAACCAAAGTGGCCGGAAAGTGAGCCAACGAATCAGAGCTACACCCGAGGGAAATACTCCTTAGATTTAAGAGTGAATTACCAAGAACACATATTTCATGTCTCTACAAAAGCACTGAAAATACACTTATGACGCACTTGGGGACTATCGGTCAAAATGATACCCAATAATTGTATCCAAGATTTTTGTATCGTTCATTGCGGACTGTAGACTTTTGATAATAACTTTTACCTAATAATTTGCCTCGGTAAATGAAGTAAACGTAGTCAGAACAAGCTCAGGCATATCAAATCAGCTGAAACACATAGTCATTATATACAGGTGATTAAGGAATATTACTACACGTATGTGGACCATTATCTATTAAAATTAATGTCTTCTCGTTTGTCATATAGTGAAGAAGTTAGTTACTATCTATGAAGTATGAACTAAATATTGTCCAAGAAATGAGTTAAAACTTTGTGATAGAAAAAAATCCTCCTCATTTTAAGTGTTTTTGTCTTTCTTATTCTTCTATTTTACATATTATATCTATCTAAGTAACTCTTTTCTTTATCCCCCATCCTTTGAATGTATACATATGATCTCAAATGTTGTCTCTGTGGTTACGTTGTTTCAAGTGATCTTTACATTGTCAAAAAAAAAAAAAAAACAAACAAACAAACTGATACCACAAAATAATCTAAAGAAGAAGGTGGAAAGTTCCATTATAAAAAGCCAAAATTCCTAAATGTTTAAGAAATCGTCTTACAATTTCAAAAGAGAAGCCCATGTATGCTACTACATTTTTTTTTCTTTTCTTTTCCGAATTAAATGTGAACCGTAAATTGGTTTTCAATATGTTTGATTTGTACACAAGTAAAGACGAAGATGGATTGTTTTGGTATTACTCAAGTGCGCAAAAATCCCGTTCTTTGCTGGTTCCTCTCAATACCCCCATAAAAGCTGGTGCTACCTCACAAGAATTATATAGACGATTTTATCTGATTTTCAAATATAATATGAAATAGTAAACCCAAGAAGCGGTGTATTATATAAGGATACTTAAAGAATCAAAAGAACTGTGGTAACATTTGCATTCTACATTTATCAACAAAATTCACTCTTATCATTTCATTCTATGACACGTTACACAACAATTCCTTAACAAAACATCTAAAAGAGAAAACAGAAGATTCGAATTCTCCGAAATGGTATAAATTGCATTCCAAAGTAAAATGACGGTACACAATATGTTGTGGCTTCTGTATGACTGTGAGGACTTTCAAACGGATAAGTTAGATGTCTACTCTCCTCGCTAACATGTTTCTTTACTAACACGAAGATAAGCTAGGGTCTCCAGTCTTTCCTTTCAAATGGGAATATACAATATGTCCTTCGGTTCAACGTCAACATATATCTGTATAAACTATATATATATATATGGTAAGTTTGTTTTGTACCAATCTCCCCAACCCCATGTACGCTACCTTTCATGGATAAGTGGTAAAATAAATAATTACCACATCACAACGGCAACATCCTTAAATCAACCCTCGCAGCATCTAGAATAATCATCACAGCACCTGGGAAATTGCAATCACAGCACACTGATATCACAATAACAACACAACGACAAGGTGTTAAATCAACCGAGAAATGCCATCACATCACACTCATATCCCAATAACACAACAAAGATAACGTAATTATATTAATTAAGAATCGCCATTATAGCGCCCTGAAATCGCTATACCACGACAACGTAAATGATTCAACGTAGAAACGCCATCACAGTACCACTACGACGACAATGTTCTTTAATCAAACTAGAATTTCCATCACAGTACCCTGGCATCCCTAATCACCACAACATTAAATCCACCTAGAGTCCTCATCACAGCATCCTCTCATCACTATTACACTACCATGACAATGTCACTAAATGAATCTTGAATTGTCATGACGGCACTATGTATATGGCATTGTTTTACTACGACGACAATAACATCGTCACTTAATTTATATAGAATCAGAATCACAGTGCCCTCACATTGCTATAACAGGAGAGCGAATTCGTCATTATTTCAACCTACAATTTTCAAAACAGCACCCTCACATTGCTACGACATCACAAAGACAACGTTATCAAGTCAAGCTAGAATCTGCATCCCGGCATTTAGAATTACCATTACATCACGCTATAACACCAAAAAACGACCACGATCATTTAATCAAAGATTCCCTATAACAACACCGTTACATCGCTATAACACCAACATCATTAAATCAAGCTAGAATCTACATCGCGGCCTCTAGAATCGTCAACACAGCATTCTCATATCGCCTTAATACCGCAATGACAGTGTCATTAAATCAACTTACTGTCCGGGCAACCAGTTTCGTGCGCCCGCAAAAATCGAAAAAAGACATTCGAATGTAAAGATTGGCCTTAGACATAACTACTGCGTAAAATAGCCCATTTTCATTTACCATAGAAGATTTTCTATAGTAAAATTCTCCATGTTTATGCTTACATCTTTTCTCGCGCGTGACGCCACATATTGGAATGTTCCACTACTGAAAGAGGTAAACTAGGACATTTTTATGTTTATTTAATTAGTATGATAAAACGCAAATTTAGTATATTAACTGAGTCATAATATTACTGAAACAATACAAACATGAACTTCTATAGATCTACATGTATAGAAGTATGCATAATCGGGGATAAAAAAGGGGATGTGCGGGTCATAACTGATTACAAGTATTTATCATTCCGCTATTTGTCAGTGAATAGCAGGGGTCGATAGATATATCCAAATGAGTGGAAACAATATTGTTTCATAAAATATTCAGTAATGCCTCCGTGATTTCGTCATTTTCAATAAATAAATAATAAAATCTACAACATCGACAATGGTTTTTTATATTTTCTTTTGTTTTGTTTTGTTTTGTTTTTTTTTTGGGGGGGGGGTTGTTGTTGTGGGGGCAATATTACTTCCTGATAACGCCAATAAAAACTCCTTTCCCCCTCCCCCCTAAAACTGACATATTTCCCCCTGTTAATTTAGACACTGTTCAATCACTGATTTAGATAATTTAACAACTGTCTATATTTATTCGAATATTAGTAAAGAAACACCG
This sequence comes from Pteria penguin, assembly GCA_035048485.1. Taxonomy (NCBI): domain Eukaryota; kingdom Metazoa; phylum Mollusca; class Bivalvia; order Pterioida; family Pteriidae; genus Pteria; species Pteria penguin. The sequence goes on along the minus strand of CM068589.1, from coordinate 5,704,265 downwards.
TCGTGTTTCCTTAAAAAAAAACTACAGTAATTACCCGCAAACTTTTTATGTCGATTCCCAGGGTGGGCATTATACATGGGAACTAAAATGCATATATAATAACTTTTTTGTTCTAAAGATTTATACGAGATGTCGATCTGAATATGACAGTTAAAGTGTCAGTATGTACTAAAAGCACACCATGACCTTAACTGAGGATGTAATACTAATTCCTAATTGTCATAAATGTCACCAAGATCCAGTTAATTACCTGCAAATATACACAAAAATGTCATATTTAAATATTTCCCTTTTTTGCCAATTATCCTCCTTTTTCATATGCATAGGCATGGCTAGTTGATCTTTGAAAAATCGCTGAAATGAAAAAAAGGAAAACGAAAAAACAAAACAACCCCACCCCCCCACCCCCCCCCCCAAAAAAAAAAAACACTCATCGATTTCATTTTTATTCTTTTATTTACCTGAAAAGCACAAAAACGTAGCAGTGGGGAGATTTTCGATATAGTAAAACATATATACATATAAATATATAACTTTATCAGATGGAATGGGGAATTGTTCCTGACGGACAGACGGGTGGCTTGCTATCCTGTTATAGGAGAGAACATAAAAACCACCTGCAAGCACGCCCTACCAGCTTGACATTCTTTCAACAGTGACGTCAACAGCATGAACACATATGACGTATTATATTCAGACAGAAATATCAATTCAAAAGGGCAGAGCGCATATCGAGGGATCATTCGGATATAAATGCATGCTTACATTCACAAGAGACGTGTACAAAGCTTGGTGAATCATACAGGCCACAAATTCAAGCAAAGGTTAATAAAATTAAGATACGCAATAATTAAATCATGTAATTTATCCACACATACCTACATACAAACATTACGTTTCATTATACTAAAAAACAAGTTCTAGTTTACCTCTTTCGGTAGTAGAACGTTCCAATAGGTGACGTCACGTCGCGCGAGAAAGGATGTAAGCATAAATATAGAGAATTTTACCATAGACAATTTCATATAGTAAGTGAAAATCTGTTTTCACTTACGAAGAATAACAGTATTTTTTTATCTCACGAATTGCCATCACAGCACCCTTACATCGCTATAACACAACAAAAACAACGTCATTAAATCAATTTAGAATGCACATCGTGGCACCTAGAATCACTATCACAGCAGCTGGAATCACGACCACAGCACCCTACATCGCTATAACTCCAAAACTACAACGTCATTAAATCAACCAATAATTACCATCACAACATCCAAACATCGGTATAACATCACAACGAGAAATGTCATTAAATCGAGTTAGAATCTGCATTTTGGCACTCAGAATCACCATCACAACACTCATTATCAGCACCCCTTCATCGATTTCACACCATAACGACAACGTTATTTAATTAGAATGGAATCTGCCTCTCAGCTCCTAAATTCACCATCACAACACCTGAAATCACAACATCATTTAACCAACATAGAATCGCCATTGCAGCATTCTGACATCGCTATAACACCACAACGACAATGTCATTACATCAACTCAGCATCGCCGTCACAGCACCATGACATCGCTATCACACAACAGAGACAATGTCATTAAATCCACCAAGAATCGCAATTACAGCACTCTCACGTCGCTATAACACCACAACGACAATGTCATTAAATCAAGCAAGAGTCCTACTATCACTATGATACCAAACGTCAACATCATTAAATAATGCTAGAATCCACATCACAGCACCCTGACATCGCTATAATACCACAACGACAACGTTATTAAATCAACCTACTATTGCCATCATAACACCCTGGGATCGCTATAACTCCACAGCGACAATGTCAATAAAGCAACCTAAACTTATCTTCACAGCACCCTGACATCGCTATAATACCACAACGACAACGTCATTAAATCAATCTAGAATTTCCATTACAGCAACCTGACATTTTTATAATACCACAATGACATTAAATTTACCTCGAATCGCCCTAACATCGCTATATCACCACAACAACAGCATCATACAGTTATTCCCTGTATAATCAAACAATGGATAGCCGTCACGTACTTATTTAAATGATGAATTTAGGAGCTGAGAGGCAGATTCCATTCACAGGATGAATGCGCATGTGCGCGGGAAAAAAACGTACGATGATGGGGGCTGCAAAATTTTCTTCCAAATTATATTTCTTCGGGTTTGTGCTCCCATTTATTTGTCCTGCATTGATACATCCGTTCACTTGACTAAAATCTCGCTCAAAATCTATTCCTAGGCCGTTCTAAATGTGGATTCCCCACAGCATGTATTATGCAAAGCTTGTGTACTGGTGATCAAAGATGGCGCCCTATGTTTACTTCCTACAGTAGACAAAAACAAAATATATTTGTTCATAGTATACGTTGCGATCATATTAGCAACAAGACTATCCGATCCACCAGTCGTTAATCTATAAGAGCCATTTCACATCACAAACATTAACTTTGAGTGTAATCAAAACCCAATTAAAGCGAGTGATCTATTCCTGTCAATAGCATTGCGCAAACACCAGTTTATTCGCCAGTTTATCAAATCGTACTGCAATAGAGGCTACATGCTGTGTCTCATGCTGATCCTTTTACCCAATGCAATGATATTGGAATCAATTCAGGACCCTCAGTATATTCCCAAAAATATCAGTGTGGAACTTGTGATGAAACTGTAAAATGGGAACAAAAAGGTATTGTCTGTGAAACATGTGATCAGGGGTACCATGCAAGAAGTCCACTTAATCAGTTATGAAGCCCTCTATGATCCCTACACAAGCTGGTATTGTATTTTCTGCAACTCGCCAAACTACAGCAGCACAGTTCCTGATCTACATGCCACAACGGAACATGGTAACCATATTGAATCATATATCCCACCCAATGAAGTTTACATTCTGATGTATCACAGGGGCAGGCTTGGTGTAGTGGTTAAGCGCTTGGCTTGCGGCGCCGACGATCCGGGTTCGATTCCCGGGTTGCATCACTATGTTTAAGAGGTTGGTAACCTCCTGCTTCCATGTCGCGATATAACTGAAATATTGTTGAAAGCGACGTAAAACACCAATCAACCAACCAACCAACTGATGTATCACTAACATCTCAAGATATATCACGAGAACCCCTACATGCATCAACACCAGTACGGAAGCAGAAACAGAGGAGACTGCAAACACCACTCCGTGTACTCAACATGAATTTTCAATCTATTAAGCAGAAAAGATGTAGTCTGGAAAATGTGATCGAGTATGTTAAGCCTAATATCATCATCGGTACAAAATCGTGGCTCAGCTCGGACATTAAAACATTAGAAATTAGTCCAAATGACTTCACAATCTACCGTAGGACAGGGCAATTTCATCTGGAGGAGGAGTTATGATAGGTGTTAAGTCCATCTACCAATGTGAACAGGCTCCGGAACTTGACACCCATTGTGAACTTATATGGATAAAACTAAAATCACCGGGCCAGAAACACATACACATAGGTGCATACTATCGGAATCATGTGTCAGATGAGAACAGCATGAAGGAACTTGACATCTCATTATCTAGGCTAGCTGAGCAGAGAGTAATGATACCACAATCATCGTTGGAGGTAACATTAACTTCCATGGCTGGGACACTTGATTTTATCCTGACAAATGCCCCCAGTTCTGTGCAACGGGTGGATGTCCTACCAGGTGTCTCGGATCATGACATAGTTTTCGTGGAGATTGATCTTCAGACCACCAAATGCAAGCTTAAGCAGCAGGAAAGGAGCATCACTCTATACAACTGGAAGCAAACCCGTAGTGACTTAGCTACTCTCCTACCCAAACTTTCTGAAATGTAATACGACAGTTCTAAAACAGCCAACCAAATGTGGAACCTCTTAAAAACTGCTATCCAGAAAAGTGTTAAAGATCATATTCCACACAAAAGAACAAAATGGAAGAACAAACATCCGTCGATAGGATTGGATTGAAGAAGCAGATGAAAAGACAGAAACGATTATATAAACGAATGAAGAAGTCACAGGATGTAGAAGTGACAATGACATACACACAACTGAAAAAAGACGTACAAAGGAGACAACGAAACGCATACTGGAGGTACATAGAAGATAAAAGGACACCAAACGAATATGACACCAAAACCAGTGGGTCTAAGAAGCTCTGGTCCTTCATCAAACACCGTAGAAAGGAGAAAATAGGAATAACATCACTGAAATCAGAGGGCAAACTGCTTACACACTCTACTAGTAGAGCCAAAATATTAAACCTTCAATTTCAATCACCATTCTCCTCAAAAACATCTTCACAGAAAAGGAATTTGCAGAAAAAATAGGAAGGATGTATAAAAACATTCCAAAATTGAAACAGCACCTTTGCTACAACTGATTTTCAACAAGTCACTATCAACCGGTGTTGTGCCAGATGATTGGAGAATCGCCAACATATACCCAGTTTACAAGAAGTGTCAGAAATACACTACATCCAACTATCGACCCATCTCCCTTACCTCAGTATGTTGCAAAGTAATGGAGCATATCTTAACATCAGACATTATGAACCATGGCGAAAAAAAAATTCGTGTCTTGTATGATCTACAACATGCTTTCAGGAGGGGACGGCCGTGTGAAACCCAACTCATTGAGTTCCTGGATGACCTTGCCAAAAACCTAGAAAAAGGCCAGCAAACAGATGTCCTCATCGTGGACTTTGCTAAGGCTTTTGACAAAGTTAACCACAGCCTCCTTACACACAAGCTTGATAAGTATGGTATATGCGGCTTAGTAAACAGGTGGATCAAAAATTTGTTGGAGGGACGAACACAGACTGTTGTTTTAGAAGGTCAAGGTCAGTCAGCGTGCACTCAGTCCTCGGACCATCCTTGTTCCTCTATTACATCAACGACCTTCAGGAGAATCTGAATTTCACATGTAGCACACCATAGCATATCTTACTGTTACACCTAGGGACAAAGGGCAACAACTCCAAGAAGATCTGGATAAACTTGAAAGATGGGAAGAGTTTTGGTGCATGACATTCCACCCAGATAAATGCAATGTCCTTCAAGTCACCAACAGAAGGAACCCTAAATTCCACCCAGATAAATGCAATGTCCTTCAAGTCATCAACAGAAGGAACCCTATTCAAACATCATACAAACTACATGGTCACACATTGAAGAAATAACATCAGCAAAATATCTCCATCCAGGACAGCCATATCCACATCATATGTGACAAGGCCAACAGCACACTTGGCTTTCTACGCAGAAACCCCCGAGTGTCCTCCAGACATATTTAGACTAAGGAATACTTTGGGCTTGTAAGACCCCAGCTCGAATATGCAGCTACAGTATTGGACCCACATACACAGTGCAACATAAATAGGTTCGAACAAGTACAGAGACGAGCTGCACGATACGTCACCAGTCGGCATATAAACACCTCTGGCGTCTCAGGCATGCTGAACATCTTGCAGTGGAAATCATTAAAACAACGGAGGAAAGAGGCCAGACTGTGTATGTTATATAACATTGATAGAAGATTAGTGGCAATCAGAAAAGAAGGACGTCTTATACCACCCAGGAGGCAGGGCCGAAACCATCATAAGTACACATATCAGATACCACAATCCAGGATAGACGTCCATAAGGCATCTTTCTTTCCACGTACCATCCGGGACTGGAAGGAGCTTCCAGAAGATGTAGTTTAAGCGAAATCACTAGGCGTCTTTAAGGCCTTAGTGTCTGGATAGTTCTAAATAGACTTTTCAATTTTATCCCACTTTTAATCTTATGCACCATTTGAAGGATATATAGCGTACTCTTCAACAAGTAGAAGGAGGCTATCACCAGGCATATGCAAAAATCATATTTCATGGCTGTAACAAAAGTTGACGACGGTCTGATTGGGGAATTTCCACTCAACACTTCTTAAATTTCATTTTTTGTGAAAACCTTAACAATGTATATATTTTTGAAATGGTCGTTATGAGACGGTCATTTTAAAACTTGTTTGAATAAAATCGGACAACAAACTAGGAAGTAATTCACAATAAGAACTGTATATAACCAAAAATCTGTACTTTTTATAATAAACCTCATTTTTTAGCTTTTAGCTTGAAAATTTAAGTGCTTCAGATCCAATGACTAAGAATGACATACTGAAAGTGGGAATGGAAAGAAAATGCCAAAATATACACTGCAAAAAAACCCAAGTTTCCGTTTGCGGAATGCCAGGTTTCAGGTGGCGGAAACTTGCTGGAAATGTCCCAGTTACTGCAGGTTTCCATGCGGAAACCTTCCGGAAACTTGATGTTTCCGCAACTGAAACCTTGCGGAAACCTGCAGTAACTGGGACATTTCCAGCAAGTTTCCGCCATCGGAAACTGGCAGAAACCAGGACATTTAAGGAAATGTACATAAATGAAACCAGCTGAACTCAGAACATATCCTCCATATAAACTAGAAAATTAAATTTTTCTGTAACCAGCTGGAGACCAAAGGAGGTTTCCGCTACGGAAACTGGCGGAAACCTGCTGAAACTAAGACATTTTGTAATAAATGTAATATCTAATTATGTAGTAAAGATGCCAAGAGATGTTGTTTCCCCGGAAGTAATGGTAGAAATCAACCTCTTGCAATTCAATAAAAACTGACAGCTAATTTTGTATCTTGAAATCTGATATATCTACTGTATAGGCCATCATATTTTCAGAGACAAAAAAAAAAAAAATACACAAACAAAAGAAATACAATAATAATTCACAATTGTTTAATAGTATTCAGTATATGTTCAAACTTGCACATACAACATTCACAAAGTAACTGACAAACAAAGCTTTTTAAATTCCTGTGTTTTGAAAATGTTTACAGCGTTTCATTTCGCCACTTCAAGATTAAACAAAACCAGAGCAAATGAAATGAAATCAATGTTCTGTCCTTGTAATCAAACTATCTGAATTTTCACAAATACGTGTTCCTGTAAGAATTTGAAACTTGCGACGTTGTGTACATTGAGAATTGCATTCTTTAATGTCCTCTCATTGATATTCTGTCACTGATCTTCTGTCATCTTAATCCTGCTTCTGAAACAAGAGATGTAAATTAAAAACTACACATACATGTACATAAGAGACTAAATCAGAAATTTAACTTGGAACTACATGTCCATACAATTAAGTGCTTTAACAGAACAATTCTGAATAAGCTTCCCTAAACAATACACCAAAAATTACGATTTTATTTTTTAATTCCATGCATAGATCTACCTCAAATGTCAACAAATCTAAATAGATTCCAGTGGCAAAATATAACAGTACTTGCAATCGTGCATAACAAGGACAAATACTTTTACTAAATTTAGTAGAAAACTGACAGTCATTAGGGGCCAAATGGATGCCTGTCGCCATGACCTTGACTATAATTTTGTATCAATGGAAAGGTCTTGTCACAAGGAACACAGATGCTAAATACTAAAGCCCTACTTCTAATAATTCAATAGTTACAGTCAGTGTTAAAGTTTTTCAAATGCAGGTCAAAGGTCAATGTCAAGGCCCCATAATATCAAAAGAAATGTCTTTTCATAAGGAACACACATGCCAAATATGAAAGCCCTACTTCTTACGGTTCCACAGTTATGGTCAATGTTAAAGTTTTTCAAATGCCGGTCAAAGGTCGATGTCAAAGCCACATGATCAAAAATCTTGATACCAACTGAAAGGTCTTGTTATAAGGAACATACATGCAAAATATGAAAGCTCTACCTGTGACAGCGTAAGAGATGAGGCCAATGTTTAAATTTAGTTGACAGACGGACGGACAGAGTGATTACTACAGTATAGGGCACTCACTTATGAAGCAGGGCCTAAATAAAGAAAATATAAGAGAAAGTGAATCGTTAATTGATAGATGAATAATGGGAAAAAAAATAATCTTACACATGTTTGCTGGCTTTACGTAGAAAAGCTACATTGATGATAAGAAATAACTCTGCAATTTCTTACTAAAACAATATACATATATATTTATCACATGTTTGCTGTTTATGCAGTGAAATATCGCTATGTCATAAATTAATTTATGACATAGCTGACGTCATAGCGTGGATAAGAATTATGTCAAGGCTGTGTTTATGAAATAAACACATTTAAACTGAGTGTAAACATGTGATAAAAAGAATCTGAAATGAATTTTCATTTCATATGGTATTAATGAAACTCGTTGTGTGTTTTATATCCCCTCGCCAAGGTTCGGGGATATAAAAACAAACAACTCGCTTCATAAATACCGTATGAAATGAAAATTCATTCAAGATCATTTATAATTTATGACATTTTATCACATTTTTCTTCCTCCCTCAACCCTTTTAACTTTCTACAATATTATATATGAATATCAAATAAACTAAGTAGCATATTACCATATCACTGGTGAAAATTACTTCTAGTACTTGTATATGTATAAGCAAAATTATACTGTATAGTACAGAATGTATGCATATTTTTTACATTGTTTGTAGTTCCACATATGTCAGTTTAATATATGATTCAGCTTAGTTCAATTTGTTGGGGAAGCTTAGCTATTAGATTGAAATGTCTCAAGTTCAAATCCCATAGGTAGCTATTCGGTGTCATATGTTTCATGTCATGTTATGTGGCACGTCAATGATCCCTCACTGCTTCACATAGGTTTGTTGCATATGTCTAAATTTCTGTGTAAATTAAAGAAGACTGAAGAATCAAGCAAACAAAACTACAGTACAATAAACATTTTGTTTATCGTTTAATAAACAAAGACCTTAATTAACTTCCCTTGGTATATATTGACAAGGAGAGAAGGACCGAGGGATTCAAACCCAGAACTGACTGAAGTCACAGGTCATAGAAGCAATAACACCGTGTCCCCTCTGTGTATAATATGCTATTAGCATATGTTTTAGTATATTATACAGAGAGGGGCACAAGGTCAAGCTTGCATCTACGACCTGTAACGTAAGTGAATGGGAGACTATGTGAATTAAATGTATTTCCATCACATACATATAGCTTTATTTTAGACCACTCACCCAAAAAGGCCCTAATGTGCTAATGTTAACAGTGGGATAGAGAAGTATGATAATCAAACCCTCAATCACTACTTAAAATTAGATAATAGTACTTGAAACAATGTAAAAGTCTCTAACCTCCCATCTTACTTTTCTTTGTATCTCTGCATTTCACATGCTGAATTTGATTTTTCCTCTATTTCTTCTTTACAAGATCATCTTATATATTGTGATTTTCTGAGATTTTTTCTGCATCTGCAATTGAGCAACAATTCATTCTGACAGCAATAAAATTTTATAAATCATAATTACTACATACTCACACTAAGGCTTAATAATGAATTGTGCTAAAAGAATTATAGTACGTTTATTAGTAGACTTCCAAGCATAATCAGTAGCCCCTATTTTTAGTATATATTTAATATAATAATGGTGATAGGGGCTAGCTATCAAGCATGCTTGGTCTCTAAGGATAAAAATAGCAGCTTTATAAAGATTTTTTTTTGGGAAAAGCTAATTCTTGATCTGAATATTAATCAATTTAATTCAATACTTTTATTTAATGTTGATTTTTTATATATACATGTAGCATTTAACATGATTATCAAAAAATACTGATACTCCTTTTTAAAAAATCAATGATAATAATCATCAATACAATATCCATTCATTGATTCAACTTCAAGAGGTCCCTTGACAGTGAAAGGCAAATGTTGCTTTTTAGGGTCACTGCCTGAAAAAAGAAGGGGCACCCCTTACATTTGCCATTAGAAGAGTACATCATTACATATATCAACATCTTTACATCAAAAATACTACATTACGTTTATGCACACAGTATATAAATCTACATGTCGATGGATAGAATTTCAGCACATGAAGTGATGAATGAAGTAATTAACCTTAATTTAACACCCCCCCCCCCCCTCCCCTTTTCCCTTATACTTTATTTTTTAATTGATAAATCCTATAGGGTAAGATATAACATTTCAAGTTAAACACCAACTGTTTCGTACATACATGCAACATTTCATGTCTTTATCAATGAAATCACACTGTAGCTGTATGTACACTTACTGTACAGTACTGGCTACTGCATCATCATCATGTACGCGTCAGATCGGGATCACTCGAACATGAATTAAAAATCAATGAACTGTAAACTAGTTGATGAATAGATTATGAATTTGGATATACATACCTTGCGTATTTAACTTTAAATACAGATCTTCTGTAAAGGACTTCTAGATGATTGGAAAAAAAACCTTCTTCCCGAGAGCTTCTGTCATGTTTGTTTTGATTTCGATCCGCGGGAGAGCTGTATGTTTTGAGCATTCTGATTGGTCAATTTAAATATTTTTTTAAAAATCCATAAATTTATATTCTAATTTTAAGATTACTATAATAACGATCTTTGTGAGAGTTGTCTCAGGATAGTCGCGGGAATCAATGCAGAATAAAATACAGTTATATCATTTTTTTCGTCTGCATTTCCTCTGATTGATAAAAAAGGGAGAAAAGGGGGGGGGGGGGGGGGGTGGAGCGGGATTTTTATTGGTTCAGATCCGCGTTTGGTTTGATTTATACAACGACTTATAAACAACTTGCTTATAAGTCTTTGATTTATATTAAAGAAAATCCGGCCCATTACAACAAAATAGACCATTTTCGAGTTACCGTTACGGTTCGAATTTTACGTAGCTTTAATCTAAAACCTTGCTCATGCATACTTCCGGTTGATTGTTGTTACCGTGTAACTCGAAAATAGATCTCGCGTAAAGTGGATTCACTGATTGATTTAGACTTTAAAAGTAACTCCAGTAGAGAGAGGTGACTTGTTATGAATACAAAAAGACCAATTGGTGAAATTATGCAGATTTGTCGAGGAGTAGTCCGACTTGAACAGCTGTCAACAATGTTGACAGTGTGAAACTTGAAATGTTGCAATGAACAGCTGATGGCCGTGATGAACAGTGTCAGTGAAAGTGAAAGACTTAGACTGCCAAAGTTTTTCGTTGGTTCGCGCTCGATGATTTATCATTAATGTTCATTGTTAGTCCGATACATAATCAGTGGCGGATACAGGATTACTGAAATGAGTATTAGCCAAACTCAGCCATTTTTGGTGCAAAATCTGAATTTTTACTAGTAAATATGTGACCAAAAGTGGGGGAACACCCCCTCTAAATCCGCCACTGATAATTAATAATTGTTCTTAATGATACATTAAATTATGTAACTGACATTATGCATGTTCCCTATCTTTTTCTTACATTAGTATTCATGCGGTTACAAGTGTGCTCATGAATTGAGCATTATACTTCATGATGAATCTGACATGACGTGTCAATACACCATTCAAGATGCACATTGAATATCCATGATTATCAAGGATCACGTGGCATTCTCTCACTATGCCTATGGTTAAGGACCTTAATCTACTAAGACTACTTTTTTCATCTTTTCCATACTCCATATAGTAATTTGCTTGAGACATGCATACAGCAATATATTCCTTTACCACTATTATCAGCTGATAATGCCTATTTAACATTGCTTGCAGAGGAGACTAGTGCAACAGAAACTTATATTGACTATTCCATTCCCACTTGAAAAAAGTGAAGTCAGAATACAGTTATCATCATCATTATGTCACATTGCTAAACTTAGTAAATACCTCTGTCATACCTCGTACATTAATGAAAATAAATCGTAATGTCACAATTTTCAGCGAATATTTCTAAATGGAAAGAGGAGAAAAGAAGAAGTTGATAATTTTATTTTGGATAGAGAGATTGTTGTAGAGGAAGATTCCTAATATCAGGGTTGGTTTAAGAGTTTACATTTAATTCTCACCCACACATGGAGTATGCAGATATTATGATCTTTTACTAGTATAAGAATAAGTGTGGTCATTATGGGGAAATTTAGAGAATTTAGCCCTATAAAAATGATAAAAATTATGAAAGCTATATTATAAGCTGTTTGTGGCAAATTACATAAGTGATGTTGAGCTGCACTTGACTATAGCATACCGGTAATTACATCTACAAACAATATTTAATGGTACATGTACATGTAAAAATATACAATGGATATTAATACTAATATAGCCATTACTTATATTCTAACAAACTTAAACTCTTTAGCTCTTATACTGATAGTAGTTTTTGTTGCAGGATTTTATTTTCTAATGTAGTTTATCATTGTTTTTGGTGGCAACTGTGAGAAGTGCAAGTATTAAATGGCTTTAAATACATGTACAGGTCTTATTTGCACTTGACATGCTGGCCACATTTCCATTTAAGCATCATGCATACAGTTCCATCTATGTTATGATCATAGACAAGATTCTGTGTATCACTTTTTATCAATGGGAGATCACACACAGTTACATGTAGTGATGGCAAACTGTATCAGTTACTCTTTAGTTTTCATTTCCTTGACTTTCTATTACATGTACATTTAAAAATTTCAACCTTTAATATTGTTGGATAATTGACTGATTTATAATTGAGAAAAACATCAAAGTATACTGTGATGAATCAAACATTTTTATAGTAATCAACATCAGTCATTACATTTGATTGATTTATTAGTTAGCATAGATATAATTATATGCATGTACATCAATGATAGGACTCCCAGAAACTTTTTAATTAAATTTGCAAGTTAATTTTTTTTATCACTCTATGTTATATTTTGTCAAATAAGACAGGTCCCCTAAACAAATATTTTGTATTTTCCATCAACTCTTGTTGCTTTTGATATCTCTCTTATCCTCAGAGGTGAATGTGTCTGTCTCCATATCCCTGCTCAGTGATCTTCAGAGTTAATATCTATATGTATCTCCATATGCCTTATCAGAGGTGTATGTAACTTTCATCTTCAGAGGCAATATCTGTCTGAGTTTCCATATCCCTGCTCAGTGGTGTCTGTAACTTTCATCCACGATTCCACAAGGCAGTAGGATGATGATCATCTCCACATGACACTGAATTACAGAAAAAGTAAAGTGAATGATTTTAATGTAACCAGCACTTTGCTGTTTTCTCATATGATTTTATACATAACAAATAGGAGGTCCATGACCATAATTATGTAAACCTACCTAAATATTTTATGGTAAAATGATGAAAGCACTGATCAACATAGCTGATTAAAGTGAAAGTTTCAGTAAACATAAATTTCAGATATTTATGAGATATTTATAAGAAATACTTCTAAAAGTTACTTAGAGTTACTAATTATTAAACAGACTTGTATGAATTACTCAATTATATAATGGAAATTTTTACATTTTTCAAAAATCTCTCCAAATGGAACTGATGATCATCTCCGTGATCCTGGACGTCAGTAGTGGTACAGTACTCGGTAGTGTCAGTATGGATAGTACCCGGTAGCAATGTCTCAGGTTCTAGTTCAGTTAGCTTTACTGGTCTGATGCTCCCTTTGGTTATTCTTATTCTTCTTCCAATACGAAGTGTACTCAGAAGTTGAGCGTTATACTTCATGTGGCAGTCAAGATAAAAGCCTCTCAGGGCAGTATGATACAGTTACGGGCATTTTGAAGTAGGCACATAATGTGGGATTTTTTAAAGTAGGCATAATCTTTGGTATCAACATAATGCGAGAAGCAAAGTTTGTGATTATATGCAGACTTGTATTTTTTTTTTTCTCAACATCCCTTTGCTACGTCGTCTTCTTTTTCTGCTAAACAAAGAGGCGAACACCATCACTGCGTCAGGACAAAATATAGGGACTATCTTTTATCATTCTGTCACTTGACAAAGGCTTGATAATCGATAATTTGCAAAACAGTGTTACTTTTATGGTTATCACGATGTTTACGGAACATAACTAAGGAAACCGGAAGTTGGCATGCACAAGTAACTAAGGATTTCTAAATATAACTTCAATAAAATACGGGTTTATAACGGTCAGATTCTGTAACTCGAAAATGGTCTATTATCTTTAACCACATCCAGGGACGTATATAAAGCACGTCCCTCCCACATCAAAATCCATACAGTGTCAGTTCATTGGCTTTCCATCGATCATTTCAAATGTTTTTACAGAGACATCTTTTTGTGAACTCAGAAAGATTTCTTTAAGAGAGGGCAGATCATGGAGATTATAATAAACTAAGAAATGCGAAATTGTCACGCGTACCGTACTCGCCAATGATTCCCCGGGGTAACCGGCCCGGACCCCTATGCCGGCTCGAGCGGGACCGGCCACTCCAGGCTTGGATGGAAGTCTACAGGCGCCAAGTCTACATCCTTGTCACACATGCCTCTGGGTCCGCCACTGGCACACTTTACACAGTTTTGATATTTATTTTCCCTCTTCACGGATTATCTTGATACGACTCTGGCAAGGATTTAGAAACAAAGTTTTGGTTTCAAAATCTCACATGCTATTCCAAGGACTTATATGTGTAGATATATAAGTCCTTGGCTATTCTTATGCCGGCGCAGGACTTTATTAATTATTAGCATACGGAAAAAAAAAACCCACACAAACATTTCCCCCGTTTCCCCGTTCTCGGCTAAAAAGTACTGAACAACTTCGTGTGCCCCTGTAGGCCTATACGCGGGGACTTCGCTTCGAATTTTACATACATTTGAAATGATCTGTTAATAGCCTAGTCATTCAATATTCAGCAGCATGGTATAAATGTACGTATATAATATGAATATACTGTGTAATGTCACAATGCATATAACATATACCTGGTAACGGTAAAGTTTATTGGAGAACAATAGACCGGATAGAAAGGTGTGAAAAGATGGGCGCAAGGATGGAGCTTATAAGGAAGTTACTGAAATTGCAAATTGTTAAATATGCAGGAAATGAAATTAATTCTTTTTTCTGATACATTTTTACAAATTCCACACACATCAATGTTTAAAACTTAATTGATCAAAAATTTTACCATGGAATTGATTTAGCAAAACACGCTCCATTGTTCAATACAATTGTGCACCCCCCCCCCCCCCCTTTGTCAGGTAATCGAGGTTTTCTTTGAAGTTCTTCATACTTTTACATACATGTACTCTATTTTTCACTGTATCTTGGTAGGTTTAGTCTCAGTGGTAACTGAGATTGATTTTTTTTTTTGCCTTTTCTCACATGGGATTAACTAAATCTCTCTCTCCGAGGCTTTCTCTCTCTGTCTATCTCTCTCTCTCTCTCTCTGAGCAGTGAATGCCACTGCCTCCGTACAGTTATTATGCTGTTACAGAATTTTAGAAGTTGATATTAACAAGGACTTATAAACAACTTGTTTATAAGTCCTTGATATTCAGTAATAAATAACATTACAATAAAAGATTTTATCTTTATTTTCAAATTGTGCAGAGAATTTTGTATATAATTTATTTCAGTAGATGTTCGATACATCCATCAATAAGCAAGTAGGGAAAAATGCTCCCGCCTCGCTTTCCTATCGCCCTAATCCCTTGTTCATATCTATATACATGTATGTATAATATATATTCTTGGGGTTTTTTATATATATATATATAGTTATACTTTTAATCACAGGGCTTTCGGATCGTTGCCCCCCTTCAATTATACCAATATATATTGGTATAATTGAAGGGGGGGGGGGGCAACGAGCCGAGAGCCATGTGCTTTTAATATACAGTAAGTACTTTCCACCAGGTATTGCCGTGACTTGACTTGGATCGAAATAAAAATCAGTCGAGATCAACGTGTAAACATTGAGATGCCTGTTGAACTAGGAGTACATTTTTATTAAAAAGTATTAAACATTAGTGAAACAATAGTATGCACATTATTCTGACTTTTGTAGAAATATGTATGGGTAAATTTTGTTTGTTCATACTTTGAAGTTCAATTTGAATTTTCTCTGTCTGTAGTCTGTTGGCACCACTACAGTACAGTACATGTATCAATTAGGCCTGTATAAATTAATGGCTTTGATACTAAACCTAGTTACAATCAAAGTACTGAGAGTACTGATGGAAGGTGATTAATGAAAAACTCTGCCTAGTCAACAATAGCAACGCCTAGCGTGGCATTATATGGCCGTCCCTAAATTTGAAGGGATGAATTTGAAAGTAAAGAAACATTTCCATATTGCCAAAAATTCTGTGAAATACTATTCAAATCCGTGCAATGGGTAAAAAGTTATGGACTATACAAAGATTTACCCACCCATCATATACGGTGTGTGACCTTGACCTTGCATATATATCTTTGGTTCAAAGTCAAGACAAACCCTTGGGTCCTGGACAACAATTATGTGAAATATTACGTATACTCAAATCTATACAAGGGATAAAAAGTTATGGCCCAGACAAAGATTTACCCATCATATGCATTGTGACCTTGGCCTTGCCGATATAACCTTGGCTCAAGGTCAAAATACATCCTTTGATCTTAGGCATAAATTTTTGTAAAATATAACTCAAATCTATACAAGGGGTAGAAATGTATGGCATAGATTGATTTACCCATCATATACATTGTGACCTTGACCTTGAAAATATATGTATGACCTTTCAGTCAAGGTCATGACACACCGTTTGGTCCAGGGCAACAATTCTGTGAAATATTATTCATATTCATGCATGATTGAGTAGATTGGCAAATACTTGTTTTCACATGTGCTTTCCCAACCCCCAAACCCCCTTTTTTATTTTAGCAATCCTGGATCCGCCACAGTTTATATCCTAATTGATATATAAAATCTGAATCTTAGCAAACAATAGTAATGTCTCGCCGAGTTAATACTTGATGATGACTGTCTATCACACGCGTACATTTTTCTAGAAAATTAGTCCATGCGTTCTGTTTGATGAGGGGAAGACTGGCTGTAGTGTGAGCGTTCCCCCTTGAGGGGAAGGCTCCCTCGAGAGTAGGACCGCCGGGCGAAAGTCTGGTTATGGGGTGAGGCCTACTCTATAACGCCGGCCATTCCGTTGATCAAAATTATAAGTTTACGCAATGTAAGGAATTGTGGTCCTATCAGTTTAATAGGGCCACGACTTGCTGCTAAGTTTAAATATACCACCTTGGGCGCAAAGTAGGATATTGTCATAATTAATCATAATGATCTAACAAGGTATTCAATTTCTACAGGGAAAAGGGAGTTATTCGCGCGCAGGACAGTAAAAGACATACTCAAGTCGGTGTATGATTTTCCTATATCAAAATCCATCTTTACTTCATTTCCCCCAGCTGACAATATCAGCAGGAACTTATATATCTAATATACATATATCAAATAATCAAAAATTTCTAAAATGAGGGTTGGGTGGGATATGACCCTAGATTAATATCAAGATAAATGAATAAGATAAAAGCAATTATTTCATCTTTAATACATTTATATATTTATGTATATTGTATATATGTCTTTACATGAGGTCATTGAGGGGGTGTATGTGTAGTGTAGAAAATAATTTTACATTGATGGACTTGATGTATATTCGTACTATAATTGGGAGTAAATGACTTGATTTGCAGATTTGAATATTTGGAATTACACAGAAACTCAGGGGTAGACCCAGAACCTCAACAGCTATAGGGGATGGGGGACGTACACATCTCTCGAGCGGGAAAGTCTGCAAGGCCGAAAGGGTTGATTGGGGAGGGGGTGTTCAGGGGGCTTCCCCGAGAAAAATTAAATACAGTGTATGTAAGCAAACCGAAAGCCTCCGTAGCGTCTTTGAACTGTATCTGACTCGGTTTTCCCTATCCAAAAGAAAAAAATATATATAAATGAAACACGTAATTCATGTCAACAAATATATTGATTTAACACTTGCACGGATCTAAAGATAATTAAATAACTAAATAAATCGGGGAACGGAAGTCTAACCCGATCAAGGGATAAAGGCTATGATTGTTGGGAAATGATATCCATAATTGTAAAAACATGCGTTTTTGTCCACTTCATTGAAATCAGCGCATGTACCAGTGCATCGTGATGGATCATATCTCCTTTTCACTGTGTCTGCAGCTTCGATCAAGTTTTAACCGGCGGTAATTTTGAAAAAAAAATATGCAATTGGTAACATCCGGGATTTCTGAAAAGGAAGGCACATGCATGTGTATTAGCCAAACTACACAGCCATTTTTTGTGGGAGGGTTCAAATCTGGATTTTAACTGCTAAATATATGATAAGAACTGCAGAATTTATAACAAAACTGAATCTAATTTAAAGGGAAAAGTGCAAAATTTTGCACCTCTCTCTCTCTCTCTCTCTTTGTATCACTTTCATAAGAATATGAACGTGCATACTAGATCTACAGTGTTTGAATTTGCAGTCGTGCCTGATTTTATGATTATGCCAGTGGCTGTTAGAGATCCTTTGTCTGGACAAACATGTTTATTAAAATTTAATTAAAGGGGAACAATTCACTACCCAGTGTAGATTAATACCAGTTTTACAACATCTTGTGAAAAGCTATAGATCTAAATCTGAAAAATAAAAATAAAAAAGATGTCGATGTACAAACTAGTGACATATATTAGGGATTAAAATTAGCGTCTAGAAAAGAAGATTTAGGATAGATTTTCAGAGTAACAGAGGAACAGTAAGGTCTTCAGTGACATCACAAAAGAAAATAACAAAAGAAATTAGAGGTAACTAAACACATGTAGATGGAACTCGCATATATTTTTTTAATATATATAATAGCAATATAGCAATGTATGAAGGTGTGCTTAAACATGAAATCACGATATTCATCTTGTCTTTTCGGAAATTCCGGTCACCCCCATAGTAATTTTCAAAACTGTGCTATATACCTGTACTAAGAGCTCAAACGCACTCGACTTACAAACAGTAGAAATACTGTTGAATTATTCACAGTGACTAGAAATGCAAATTCGTTATATTTTGTAAATGAAATGCATTTGATCTTCTCTATATGTTTACTTTGACAGTGTCACTGTGTGAAATAATCCTTTATGTTGACATACGTCATGCACGGACAAGGCTTCAGTACGATGTTTCAGTGCATAGGTGTAACAATATTATGTGTTTGTACCATTAATTGTTCATTTTAATGCACATAGGTTTCAGTATATTCCAGACAAAAATGTATAAATTAGAATGGTATAACAACCACAATGACCATTTCGAGATTCAAAATATTTTCTTCTAGTACCGAAACGTCCTATTTCTGTACCGAGACGACAATGTACCGAAATGTCCTTGCAACGAAACATCTAGTCTATAATCCCTTATACTTAGTCCGAACGACTTGGAACCTCTGACTAATTATATAAGTAAACATTGCAACAGACTATGTACAATATTGAAGATGTTTAGTCGAATAAACGTCTTGCACACAAGTGAAGATGTGCATATATATATCAAACACATTAAAACAAAACAAAACAGAACCATCGATCTATCCTTAAGCGAAAGATGGCCATGGTTGAAGAATAAACTTGTACGTTTTGACAGACACACTGTAGCGCAGGAATATTATTTACATAACTTTATCTCATAAATAAGGGTACACTAAATCTAAATATTTTAGCAAATTTCAATATGTAAAGCACAAATTCTTTAAGTTTAGTTCCTAAAATTGAATTTTATGCAAGATTTGTTTGAGGACTATATTATTGTTACTGTTTAGGCGGAAGAACACTTGGGTAACATCGGTTTCCAAATTAGGGTGGACGGCGGCTTAGGGAAGCTGATTACATCACCTTCCAAAAATGGCCTTTGACCAGAGACATATAAAGTATATATGTCTCTGCCTTTGACTTTGTAATCAATATTATGTTTAGTGTAAGTTCTTGGTTATCTTTATTAATATTACTATTAGGTTGCTCATCTAACTTGATTGATTTAGTATCATCATGTACTAAATCTAAGAGTAAGATACATAAATATATTTGAATTTGAAACAAAAATATAGTTTGAAATAGATATACTGTATCCCATGTAAAGTCTAATTATAGGAAATGTCGAGATATTTAAAGAAGAACTTGTGAAGTATAATTATACATTGCATTTCTAGCTTCTACTGTCCGCGCAGCTCACTTCGGAAATCGGAAAATCGCGATTTTTTCTATTGTAGCATTAAAATTGATGAAAATGAACATGACCATTCATTTAATTGAGTATTCTCGCAACTAAATATAAAAGTCAAACATTTCAAAGTGCAACCATTCCCCTACCGTTAGCTAAAATCACTTTTGATAGGGGATTCTTCATGTATTTTATGTCGTCCGCTAATGGTGGATTACCTCACGTGTTTACCTGTGACGTCATTCTTGGACGAGTCTAATATTGGAAAAGGTAAGATTAGTGTATTTTCAGTTGGAAGGAATCTCCATGAATATAACAGTCGATAAATGAAAGGGCTTTCCGATATGATGCAAAACGAGGTACAGCTATTTTAAAATTACAAGATTCATATAAAGAGAGTATACAACAATTTCTGCTATTTTGTTATCATATCAGTATGATAATTCAGATACTTTAATGAAACCAAGGAAAGTTGTCGAGAATTACGGTTTGCGGATGCCGGGAGTTCAGTCAGGAAAATGCATAAGAATAAGGGGTAACTCAGACCGTGGAACACTCGGCACGTGATAGTCCTGTACAGTACCACTAGGCCCGTAAACATAGGGTAGCTCGGCCCCTGTATATTTATCCACTCAAGATTAATTATGTGTATACACAGACCATAAGTTATAGTTAAAGTAATTTCAAATATCTTAAACATATATATATATATATATATAAATTTATCAGTGGGGATTTAGAGTGGGAAGCCGGGGCCCGTCCCCCCCCACACTTTTGGCCACATATTTACTAATCAAAATCCAGATTTTGCACCAAAAATGGCTGAGTAGTTTGGCTTATACACACGTGGGCGATCTGCCCCTTCCTCAGGACAAAACAATAAAAAAACCAAAAACAAAAAAAAAAAAATAAAAAATAAACTAGATAAATAGAAATATGAAAAAAAAAGGAGAAAGCTGTATACAAAGCACTAGTCTAATTATACGATGATATCGGACGCCAGCTACATTTTGCGTGCTAATTATACGATGATATCGGACGCCAGCTACATTTTGCGTGTTTGTAGTTCGTTGTCTAAATGTAAAAATCAAAATTTTACATTTAGACAGCAAATACAAACACGCAAAATGTAGCTGGCGTCCGATATCATCGTAGACTACACATTTAGACAACGAACTACAAACACGCAAAATGTAGCTGGCGTCCGATATCATCGTATAATTAGACTAGTGCGTTGTATATAGCTTTCTTTTTTCATATTTCTGATTATGTAGTTTTTTTTTTTTTTTTTTTTTTTTTGTTTGTTTGTTTGTTTTTTTGTTTTATTTTTTCATTGTTTTGTCCTAAGGAAGGGGCAAATAGCCTCGAACATTTGACCAATTTTATTTTTATTTTATTGTCTATAAATAAATAAATAAATAAATAAATAAATAAATAAATAAATAAATAAGTATACATACAAACATTGATAAGGGCCGAGTAACCCTATGACGTGACTACGGACATATATAAATTCATGTTTAATTCAGTCACAGAGATTAATTTATTATAATTCGATGTGCTAATTTGTTTTATTTAAAGAATTGATTAGATATCACTGTTTCCCTTTGGTCTGTTCACTTGTAATCCTTCTGCTTTAACTAAAGATACGAAACTCGGAAATGGCCTTATAATTTCTTATTAGAAATTTTGTTATTTATTTATTTATTTATTTATTTATTTATTTATTTATTTATTTATTTATTTATTTATCATTATTTTTATTATTATTATCATTATTTAAAAAAGACCGTTGAATGAAACTCTAACAATCAAATGTCTACTTTTTTCTAGCTACTTATAAAAGAGTAAAGGTATGGTACTATCGGTACAATAAGTCATTTGGCAGAGGTTTCGTAGTCAGAACTGATTAATAATTTTTTCTATTATAATTTTTTATTATTATTATTTACTTATATTTTACAGAGATTTATTCAAGAAATCTTCTCTAGATTTTCATAAAAGATATGAGAGAAAACGGAAATTCCATTTAAAATAATAGGTTTCCATCAAAATATTTTTACGACTTAGGAATTGGATCAGCCCCCACCTGTCGCTTCTCCCTTCCCCCTTTTTTATAGAAGGGATGAATTATGTGCCGAAGAAATAAATAAATAAGTGACAAAGTGAATATAAAAGAGAAAACAAACATCTGACAAAGCTGTATGACACAAAACACCGAGGACATGCACACCAAAAATGATAATAGTAGAATATACAAGGAAAAATGACATTACAAAAATATTCGATTGTGCTGCCGTTACGATACCGACTTAGAACGGTCGATTGAGTACGGTTTACGGGCGCCCACTTTCCTACTCACCACAAAACCAGCACAATCAAAGGACACACATTAAAAAATTTATAAATAATAATCCATATAGAGAACAAGGATCAACAGGTTTCTCAGGAAGAAAGGTCATAAAAATTTTATTACACACGAAACGTGTACAGAATAATATGTTGTTATCAAAAATATGTAAGGCGACATCAACATAAGTAAACCATGGTGTTTCCGTCTGTAAGCGAGCTTAGATCCTTGATCAATAGGAGTCCCGACTAATAGTCAGAGGGGACGAGGATAATAATAATTGCCGTAAAGTCAATTATTTGTGATTTAACATGGCCATTTCAATCTTTCAAATATGTACTTAACCCTTAAATCCTAAAACACCCCTATTACAATATCAAGATGGAATCTTCCAAATGCGACGTCATATGCATCATGATAAAATTAACATGGAGAATCCCCAATCAAAAGTGATATCAGTTGACAGTAGGCAAATGGTTGCACTTGAGTTCGTTTGTCTTATGAACTTAGAATACTCAAATAATTGATTGGTAGTATTCATTTTTATCAATTTCAATTTTACAATAGAAAAAATCGCGATTTTCCGATTTCCGAAGTGAGCTGCGGGGACAGTAGCAATATATTGATTTGCCTTTTTTTTTATTATTATGATTACTTATCCAATACATTTCAGTTAATTGCCATTTTCTTTTAAATGAGAAATTGCTTAATTTATTTACTTAGACAGTGGAGTACATTCTGAATGTGATATTTAAGTGTTTAAGTAATATACAGAAAAGAGCTTTTACATGAAAATGAGATAACAATTTTCAGATTATATGAGAAATGATTTTATCAAAATATCATAAGATTATATATACCGTTATGAACCAGTCTACCTCTAGTAAAACTAGATTATCATATATCTCATTTAACTTGAACAAACAAAATCACAATGCATATAGTAGACTTTTGGGTTTAGAAAAATTTTAAAAGGTATAATTTCTATCAGCTTTATGTCTTTATATTTAATAAAAAATTGACAGTCATCTGAAGTCTGCTTAACTTTATTATTAAGCTTTATGACATTTCACTTCTCTCAGCATTTGTAAAAAGTACATACACATATTATTGAAACGATTAAAAAATAAAAGTTAAATCTTAATTGACATAAAGTTCCTGTAGAACTCAGATTGTTAAGTTTTGAATATTAGTTTCCATTAAGTTTTCGCCTTGCAGAAACCTGTAGAAGTGTTTGTGAGAAGTTTCAATTATGCAAATTTCCGCAGGTTTCCGTTGCAGAAACCTTCCGGAAACTTGATGTCCAAGTGTACTCTTAGCATTTTTAAGAAGACCATACACATATTATTGAACTGATTGAAAAAAAAGTTGAATCTTGATATAAATTTTCTGTAGAAATCAGGTTGTTAAGTTTTGAATATAAGTTTCCATTAAGTTTTCGCCTTGCGGAAACCTGCGGAAACTTTAAGCCAAAAGTTTCCACCAGGTTTCCGGAAAACTGAAACCTGCGGAAACTTCACATGCAAGTTTCCGCAGGTTTCCATTGCGGAAACCTTCTGGAAACTTGATGTCCCAGTTTCCGCAAGGTTTCCGGATTTGCGGAAACTTGGTTTTTTTTGCAGTGATATTGAAATAAAGAAGCTAAAATTTTCAGATGCGTTCGCCGGTATATAGTAGTCCTGTCTCCCCCCCCCCCCCGGAAAAATGGATATATAGTAGTTTTTCCCCATGGCGGAAAAACTATTATATAGTAGTCTTTCCCCCATAGTAGTTTTCCCCCTTACGTAACGGTTTGGGAATTATACACTTTCGTTCTGCATCAATCCGATAACATTAGAAATACAAATATACTATAGTAATAGCCTGTGGATCCGGTGGTGTTATGGTTAATGGGTTTCTATATACTGTTAAGTGTTTTGTGTGTTTGTGTGTATTTATTTTTTTGTTTTATTTAATTATTTATAAGCAGGGGCGTAGCTAGAAATATTCAAATGTGCACGCAAAGAAAGCTTTTCACGAGGCGCGCGCTGTTCTGAGCGGGGGATGGAATCACCCTCTCTTGCAAGTGGGTGTTCGAGGATCTCCCCCGAGAAAATTTTGTAAAATTCAATGCAAAGTCGTGCTTTCTGGACTATATCTTGATAACATTGAAACTATTTTTGTCATAAGAAATGACGTTTAATATTGAAGAAATATATGTCGAACACAATAAAAGCTGAACTTGAATCTACCTCTTAACATTAAGTCTTTTTGATTTTGAGAAAGTTGAATATTAATGTTTTCACAAATTGATTTGACACTTAAGATTTGCCATATGATATGGATGTGTTTGTGTCACATTTTATTTTTCTTTTTTTTTTGTCCCTGTGATGTGCACGCCATGTCGTGCTGGCGTATAGGCAGCTACGCCCCTGACAAGTTTTTCTTTTTATATATTTACCATAGTATGCTATTTCTTCTATTGTTTTATTGTAAAAATTTGTCGTTTACTTGCGTATATATGTCAATCATGACGTCAGGCTGTGCCTCAAAATTCAATTCCAGGCAACTTTTGCAATACATCATAAGTAAAATAGGAATTTATCAATCAAAATGTTCCAATGATGAATATAAGAATTGAACGTGCAAGAATTCCTTAAACATTCAATTCCTAAGTAAATTAAGACTGATGCATTATATATATATATATATATATATATATATATATATATATATATATATAATATATATATATATATATATATATATATATATATATATATATATATATATATATATATATATATATATCACAATATCGCTCATCATTTACAGAGTACATGATGAATATGAAAATAACAGATGGGAATTCCACCCAGATGTCCAAGATTTGCAATCTACGACAATGCCTGTCTAGTCGCAGATGTTGTTAATCATGATCATATGAATGTGATTTCCTTGTCCCTTATGCAAAGTATGAAAGGTTTCATCTTAAAGTATCTATATGTTAAGTTTCAAAGCTCTACACCCTTTTGTGTAGAGGATATTGTCAAGGTTAAAGTTTTTGAAAATAGGTCACACTTCAAGGTCAAGGTCATTAGGTCAAACGTCATGGTCCCAAATTAAGGATCTTATGACAAGTAATATAAATATGAAGTTCAAAACCCCTTCTCCTTTTGGAACAAAAGATACAGCCAAAATTTAAGTTTTTGAAAACGTAGAGCACCAAGGTCAAATCACTAGTTAAAAAATCATAGTACCAAATAAAAGGTCTCAGCACAAGAAAACTATATTTGGAGTTTCAAAGCCTTGTACCTCTTGGTACAAACGATATAGTCAAGGTTTTTGCCACAGGGTAGGAGTCACAGACAGATAAAAGACTAGATGCCCCCGAATTCTAATCCGGGGGCATAAAAACGAACTTGTTTTTCTTTTTTTCCATTTGTATATATAGAGATTTCTCGGATTAAATAAAGATATCTCGAATGAAATTCTGGTAGATAAATCTCTGTTCTAAATATATGCATTTGTATTTGGAAAAGAGATAAAAATTGAAGATATTTCTACTTCAGAAATAAAACGTTGGGATATCTCTATTCTAAATAGAAACTCTATTTATTGTTAACAAGGTAAGAAGCTGGATTTACTTACATATATGTGTTAAAAAAAACCGGAATTTCACAATGGGGGAAAATCCACTATATAGTATCGGCACACGGCTTGACGAATGTTACCAAATACGCGTATAGCACTAGCATATCATTATATGTCGGCACATACCGTCATTTTGAGCAGAAGCAGGGAATTACGGTGGGATAACTTAATTCAACGTACAATAGCAATCACAGCACCCTGACATCGCTATAACACCTCAGCGACAACAACACTAAATTTACTTAGACTACTTGTAAATATACATATAAAATGTTTTATCTATAAGAATCTTTGGGAGAAACACATTTCTCAAATTTCTTTGAGATTTTAATAAAGAAAAATAACAGAAATCCTTTACTTGCGAAGTTTTACGCAATTTTCGTAGAGAACTTGTGGAGAAGTAGTGATATTTGTAATGGTTCTTTTGTTATATATATATAGTTTTGCTTGAATACCAAAGAGAAAACTGAAGACATCTGACAAAGCTGTATGACAACAATCACAACGGACATGCACACAAAATATGATGAAAGTAGAATATACATGGAAAAACGACATTAAAAAAATATTCGATTGTGCTGCGGTTACGATACCGAATTAGGACGGTCAATTGAAGTAACAAATTACATTGAACTGGTGTGGTTAACCGGTTTACGGGCGCCCGCCTTCTCACTCACCGCAAAGCAGCACAATCAAAGGACACACATTTAGAAATAATAAATAATCCTTCATACAGAGAGCAAGGATCAACAGATTTCTTATAAAGAGAGGTCATCAAAATTTTGTCAAACACGAAACGTTTATAGGATGATATGTTGCTATCAAAAATATGTGTACACCGACATCAACATAATTACACCTGCTCTGCCCGTCTGTAAGCCGAACTCAGATCCTTGATCAATAGAAGTCCCGACTAGCAATCAGAGAGGACGAGGATCAGGACCTTGTCTCCTCTGAAAATGTTTGGACAAAGCCCGTCATAGAGTCCCTACCGCCCTGTTAGTCAGCGTGCAACGCTCAAGCAAAAATCTGGATTGGGTTCTAGAGGGAACCAATACAAGAACTATGGTCTTATGGTGATCTCTGGGTCATACTGTCGATGTAGAAAGCGATCAATAATTCTAAAACCCGCCTATATGAAATTATTGGAGCATTTGCCCCTCCTTAGTTTGTACACTAGATCACCGTAGAAATTCGAATGGAATATTCCGCTCGATACGTATTGTTAAAAAGTCAAATTTCCAAATTTGGATAAAATGTCTCAATAAGATCTGTAAAATTTACCAAAAGCTTTTGGAAGTTTATGATATCTATACCCTGAGTAAAAAATTTAAATTTAATCTGATATAATTTTTGGAAAATCCAAAACGTTAGTGCAGGCTCTAGCAAACCGAACCAATTGACTAATATAAATACCATATGATGGAAGTCTGGGGACATCACCATCTAGATAAGGTAAATTTACAAAAGGAAATCTAAAGTCGTCACATGTATCAGATATGTTGGTATGAATATAATTGTTAACAATTTTAATATTTAAGTCCAAAAAGTGTTTCCTGGTCAGAAGTATTGACTTTGTTTAGTTGAAATTCAGATGGATAAATGTCAGTAATATAGTTTTCAAACTCAGGGTTATCGATAACCAATAATCATAGAGATATCTATTGGTGTCATTGTGTTTCTCAATAATGTCGAAACGTGAAGAGGTTTTAATAGAATGCATAAAGTCTTCCTTATAACTGTATAGGAATAATTCTGCTATAATTGAAGCGTAGTTAGTGCCCCTAGGAATCCCAATGATCTGTTTATAAATCTTGTCATTAAATTGTACATAAATACTATCCATTAAAATGTGATAGCATTACACAACTCAGTACAAGTCCAGTATTAATAATCATCATATTGTTTGTCAGGAAAATCCAGGTGTAACTGAAGTACAGAGGTATCATTTAGACTCTCTGTTATTGAGCGTTTGAGAGACAACAATTTCGTTTTGAATAGGTCATGAGGTAGAGAAGTATATAGTGTCAAAGAGATCAAAAGTAAAAATGTTGTCTTAAAATTTCTCAAACGGAATTTTTCAATGACTTTATTAGAATTTTTGATAAATCGTAAGAAATTGACGTTACTATTAAGATTTAACTTTTCCAGTCATTCAAGGGATGTATTTTTACACCTTTTTTACACCATCGTTTACAATAAGATTTAAATGCTTCAATATCCCGGCATTTGGAAAAATCTATCCTGGAAGGTAAAGTATATATTGAAAAATGAACGTAGTTTAATTTATTTATATGCATACAGCACATGTTTATATCTTCTTCTTCATACCTCGATATACTATCAATGAGAGTGACGACTGTTTATCAGTAACCTCTTTTAATGACAAACATAACGATTTCAATTTCATTATTACCAACTTCCATTTCCTGAGTAGCAACATACCTTCTTTTCCTGCAAACGGTGTCTTCATTTCACAACTTGTATGTTATGTCAAGGCATGTTATAAATATCAAGATTTCTTCCTGAGAGCGAGGCTTCTTGCCACAGAACTACTCTTACAAGGATATATCGCGGATAGTTCTAACTTGTTACTGATGATGTTCTATGGTCGATATAGTGATTTGGTGCAATTTGAGTGTCAAGAATGTTAATCAAAAATTTTGGATCTGACCATTTAAAGTAGTCATCTCAATTTTTTTGACTAAACTTCATTTGATTTGCCTTGCTGCCTTGAAGATATCACTAAAGATAGAAACGCTCATCGAAGTTGTTTTGTCGCACAAAAAAAAAAAAAAAAAACCGCAACTTCCTGAACCAACACAACTCAAGGTGCTGCCCTTCATGGGTGCTGATCTGGTAGCCTTAGTACCTGGATTTCTACCAGCATCTGAATTTTACTTTTCTGAAATCGTCATGGCTGAAAATTTGGATGTCCCTTTACTTTTGTAAGGGTTGGGTATGCAAGTTGATAGGTTAAATATAGTCTTAACGACGCAAGGGGTAAACTTAGATGTCCCATCTTCTGACGGAACCAAACCGGATCAATTTGAGAAGTGGATTGAAACATTGAGAAATGTGCTAAAGAATTTGGTTACAGAACGAATAACGATGCAGTTAGCGACTTAATTGAATGTTTATACGATGATCACCCCGGGTTCTACTGGAACCAAATTAAGGCAAAGTTATTAATAAGGTTCCCGCTCCTAACAGATCAACAGCACGCGCTGTCATTACTGCAGGGGGATAAAGAAAAACGTGATGAAGAAGTATCGTTGCATTTTTATAGAATGACAAAATTAGCAGACCAAGCGTTTGATAATACTGCAGAAGTTCAAAACAATTTGTGAATTTCTTTATAGACTGTTTGGTTTACGGTTACTTAAGAATAAAAGTAATGCGAGAAAATCCTGAAAACTTACAGAGAGCCATCTCTATAGCTATAACTGAGTTGTCATTTCGGAAACGTGTTAGTCTTAGGACCGGTATCTCTGCATAGAGTACACACAATTTTCTACATGAAAATAACGAAACGTCGATGGAAGTTGACCGATATAAACCCCGCAAGCAATGCACTATTTGTAACAGAACTGATCATACTAGAAATCGGTGTCGATTAAAGCAAATTATTTATGTACAAAATACACAATGTTATGAGGGTCATATGTATATATATATTTTTGCTTGTTTATATTATTAAATGTTCTATTAAGAACTAGAAAGTTCTGTAATCGTATGTTGTATAACTTGTTTACTTCCATAATGATCTGTGAATTATCTTGAAAGTTCTTTTCAATTTTCATGTTTCTATATTGGAAATTACTTGAACATTGTAGAAACTAGAAATATCTAGAAACTTTAATATTTATAAGGAAATATCTAAAACTTGAACATTTATAAGGCATGGACTTTACATTACCTTTCTACGTATATACTGGTGGTTTATCGCGTTTACCGATTGCTTGAATTGGATTTATTAAACTGTGAAATTATACACTGGATACTTTATTCATGTTATAAAGTGGATGTAATACGGACTTCAGCGTTCCGGAATTGCAACCTATATATACTTTCATCGGACTTTGTAGTTGTAGCATTATCTGTAATTTTGTTGGGTTTTTTTTTTTTTTGTTAATTTGTAAATAAATTGTTAAATTTTATAGAATCTTTGTGATTTTGTTGGCTTTAGAACAGGGATTATTTCTGACCGTAACAACAAGAAGGACAAAACACCCAGGCGCAGCGTAGTAAACATGTAAACAAAAATGTTATCATTGTGGGAAGAAAGGTCACATTCGTAGGATATGTGGATTCTGAACTTGGTCTTGAAATTAATAGCACGATAGTAAAATCAAATAAAATAGTACCCATTGTTCTAAGTATTTATACAAACAAAATCATTTATATAAAACGTAGTTGTATCATAGGAAAAGAGACTAATCTCGCTCTGGATGAAAAAGAATCACTAGATTCCGATAAAACAAAAACTGTAAATGAAGTTTTGTCAAATAAAAGACTTTTAGATTTAAAAGATTAAGATACTGAAGCCGAACATTTGGAGAACATAAAGCAATAAGTTTTGAACCATCAAGATTTATTTGCAGCCAAAGATACTGAGTTAAGACAAACGGATATTGTGAAAATGACAATTGATACAGCTGATCACGAACCAATCAAACTGAGGCCCCATATAATCCCTTTACATCATAGAAAGACAGCTTACAATGCTATTGATGAAATGTAAGACGCGAAAATAATTTCATGCTCTCAATCATTTTTGAGTTTTCCAATGGTTTTAGTTGTAAAAAAGGACAAAACCACAAGAATGTGTATAGATTTTCGGAAATTAAATCATTTCACTAAAACTACATCTTACCTCCTTCCATTTATAGATCCTAAGATGATGGATATATCCAAACCACAAGTCCAAAAATCATGAAACCAGAGGACATACAAAATCAGTAAAAATGGAAACCAAGTGGAAAATAAGAAAACATGTCTACTTGAAGAGCATGTATGAACCCCTATGATGAAGTGAGATCAGGTGTCCGGAGAAAGTGAGCATAATCAGCATTAGTCATTTTAGGAGTCCATCGTTATTTAAAGAATGCTAAAAAAATTCAACCTAAATATGCCGATAGAAAC
The DNA here is from genome assembly GCA_035048485.1 of Pteria penguin. Lineage (NCBI taxonomy): Eukaryota > Metazoa > Mollusca > Bivalvia > Pterioida > Pteriidae > Pteria > Pteria penguin. The sequence continues at coordinate 5,673,035 of CM068589.1, read as the reverse complement.
AGTAAACCAGTTGCATTTCGAATAGGAGATCCTGTCTATTATAAAAATCATACTCGGAAAAATAAATTTGATATTAGGCGGAAACCTTTTTTGCTGAACAAATACGTTTTGCTTAAATAGATCAATGGGAAATACCAAAGGATAACACAGATAATCGACTTAGGAGAACGAATTACGTAGTACCGCTTGAAGAAAGTGATTATGAAGATGATAAATCTGATTCACATTCTGATGAGTCCGATGAAAATATTCCCCTAAGTAAATTAACAAACAGGAATAAAATCCGAAGGGATTCATCATCTAGTGAAGATGATATACCTTTGATGGAATTGTCTAATGGACCCAGACAAAGAGAGAAAAAAGAGACAATTACAACAAGAAAGTACTGAATGGGAATCAGTACAGGATTCAGAACCTGAACAACCAGACCCCGACTTTACTGGTGATGAAATGGTTATAGATGAGGTTGTCAATAGTACTACACCCATGAAGTGAGAAGAACGCGAGAAAAATCGCGATAAAGTACTATTGAAGGCTTTTGAATCTTTAGATAGATTGAATAAAGCTATGTAATGTCGATAGTAATATGGCATGTGTTTTTATGCACACGAAGGAGATGGTTAACTCCTTGATTTCATTAAACAGCTTAATGAATAGAAAAATTAAATTATTTCGCGTCCCATCATATGTGGCATTTGCGATTAACAAATGAAAAAGCTGAAATGAAAGCTTTTTGAACCGATATACATGTACACTTTCCTCAAAAGATTTGATGAGTAAGGTCGATATGGTTGAGGATCATTAACAAATGGAATTTCCTGTTATTAATGACATTTGCATAAATCCCCTATTTCGGACAAAAGTTAAAACGGTATGAATGAAGTGTTTAGGTAGCTAGGTTATCTCAGGTGGTCATTAAATATGATTCAATGGCGGTTGTTAAAATATTTAGGCTAGGTAAATATGGATATATATGTTCTCCTTGGGACAGGGTACGACCAAATATTTCGTTGCGATTACTGCCCAACCTGAGCACTGCTAGACAGATTCGATTCACAGTCTGATTGTAAACAATATACCCAAAAGTAACCAAATGAAAAACGTTTAAACACAATAAAATTCTACAGTCAGACATTAATGTTGCAGTTTGATATGCTAAGCCTGGGTCATTTAAGTCCTTCAATTATTAGCCCAGACGACTTAAGAAATCTATTAATGGAATATCAGCTTCCTTCGTCGCTACACTTGACTCATGACGCTATCAAAAAATTCTGCACTAGAAGTTAGAAAATTGAGTAAAATAATTGTCGTAAAAACGTGAATTTAGATGTTTAACTGCCACTCCCGAGATACTTTTCCAATGGTTCTTATGCAATAGCTACTGAAATTAAGGCATCGGTTTCTAATGGTGTGAGCAAACCTCAAACAATAAAACAATACGTAAGGATCACCTAAAGAGTTAAAAAATATTAAATGTGCACCAATTGACAAAGTTATTGATGTTGTTAGAAATTTAAGGAAAGGTTAAAAATAGAGAAGCCCCTTTCAAAGTGATAGTATATTGGGAATTATGAAATTGTAGCCATAGTTTTAATTGTTCTGGTAAATTATTTATAAGATGTATAAGAAAACCATTTTTGCATGTACGATAGCCAGACGATTTTGGAGGGTAAACTCAGACATTAAATCAGAAGACACACTTAATTTGGATTGCCAAAGTACACACTGTGACGTCTATAGCGCCAACAATGGATCAAACTGACACCCTGAAGATGAACATCGATGAAAAAATGTATCCGATTCTTCAATTGGTTTAACAGACTTTCAGGGTATGGGATGAGACGACGTCCCTTGCCCGCTTGCGACAAATTAGGGGTTGGGATTGAGACGACGACCCTGCCCTTATTGGACTAATATCTGTATATAGTGATATAATCAGAGTTATTCTGATTTCAACGGATTTAATATGCTACATACTATTGTAATTACTATTATAACAATTGTGTTTCGAATGAACATAGACGTTGCCTCAAGGATTCACGACCATGAGACGACCAAGGAACATGTTACGCAAACACTTGCAATTGTTTAATCTAGTCGGGATACTTTCTACTGACATGCGAGGGGTCCTCTGGTCAAATTAATTACCCCGTTACATAAATGAGATCTAGGTCAAATTAGTCCGTTAAATATATGAGTTTTAATATAACGAAGACCACCCCCATGCATATCACGGTATAGTCGGAAACGGGTTTAATATGAGGTCTGAAGATGTTATAGGCTTTTCGAACCACGTCTTTACAGGAATTATAAGACAATGTTCCAGATAACAGCTGTCAACTTAAGTTTATTATAACTCGTGGACGTGGATTTGGCATAAAGAGGCACATCGTTTTCCAACAGATTTCTTACAGATAGAAAATAAATGTCCATATCGTAAGTCAAGACACATAGATGGTAATACAACTTGTCATTACAACAGAAAGTATACAATCATCAACAGGACATTACATCATTTTATTTGAATTGCGAATGTGGTGCACTAAATCCATATATCTTGTCTATATCTGCTTATATAAATGATAGTGCTTCAAATTCCACTCAAGCCGGTGTGGATCCGGTGCCCTGCTCGTGAAATTTTATAGCATTACAAAATATGCCATAGGATACCTCAGACGCATCATGACAGATGCCATAGCTCGTGGGTTCGAGTCACCGTTGGATACATATGCCACATCAATATGAGGTAACTGTTCTCTGTTCAGCCATGACGTAATAGGGAATACTAAAAGGAACGCCATGTGGATTATAGAGATAAATCATTGAGGTATTAAAGTAACCATTATGACTTCATTTGGGTTTTGCAATATCCAACGTTGGTTTTATGTTTGGGAATTTGAAATATTAGTGTGTAAAAAGTGACGGCATTGACTTTCGAAGCAAGATATATGACGTTATAGTTTCAGAGTTTAGATACTACTAGATTTCCAAGATTGGAATTTTACATATTGTTTCGTGAAATGTTAGTAATTAAATGCCGGCATGGTATAAATACGGTAAAACCGCAACAACAAACTTTTGTAAAAAGAATTAAAACAATGGACAAAGAAGGTGGTAGAGGATATCTGTTGGTACAGTTATGTTTTCAAACACATTTTTAAAATCATATAAAACGAAAATCATAGCAGTATAACTCTTATTTGATGAATGTCCGTAAGGGCTGTTGGTTACAGTTGTACCAGTTTATAGTATACCAGACATAAAATGAGTTCTATTTTACCTAAATGGAATTACTTAAGCTTATCTCCGAAGTCCTGTATAGCATCATGAAAGTTCGACCTTTTGCAATGATTATTCTGGAGAAATAATAAGTCGATGTTACTCTTTTTGTGTACCCTTTAAAATTCGGGTTCGAAAGCAAATAGTGGGCATTTGTTTACTATTAAATTGCAATTTGTCGTCCGGGGATTGTTTAATATAGAACGTGTTGCGTGTAATTCCTGTACGCAAAAGTAATTTTGAAGACATTCCTAACAGTTTATTCCATTTTTCATTTGTTAAAATTGTCCTTTAAGTATACACTAACAGGCCTGTGTGAAAATGAAAAAAAAAAGATGCAAGGGAAAACGTCCTCTATGCCAAGCGGACGCCGCTTCAGGGGTATTCAAAATACTTTTTCAGAAAACACCAAAATGCCCTTTAAGGAAACACCAAAACGCCCTCTAATGAACATTAAAATTTATTAAAAAATCCAAGGACTATGCATGACCGATGTCCTCGAGTAAGACACGAAAACGCTCTTTTACTCTTGCAACACCAGAAATTCTGGAATCACTATACCGCATGTACACTAAACAAAGCCCCATCTTCCTTAAACTCTTCCCTACAATTTGAGCACTCCTTTTCGTCGGAAAAGAGAAGAATACTGGATAAGACGTCTCGGCACTGCTTCGCCCTATGGATGCAATGACAATATTAGTAGTATTGGTAATCTCACTAGTCCTGCGTGTCAATCAGTTAACGTACTCGGTTTATTCAACAAAAGCCAGAGGAGGCATCGAAGTCATGGTACACGCAAATACAACAAACCTGAAATACATAATATTTCCTTTGATGCTCTTTTGCCATTTATAAATAAACCTTTGGGCCTTCATCACATTCGTACAAAACTTTATTCTATTTCACTCAGAAAATTACACGAGTTGTACGTATCGTCCAGACACCGTATATTCACTGATATAAGCTCTGCAGAGTATAGACTAGATGGCATTATTATGGACATATCGACCGCTAGACTTTTTCGTCCCGTCAAGTCCGATATTTCTATGGAAAAATCTAATCGCCCTTTCATCAAAATTAAATTTGCAAATAAAGGCATTGATTATTTAAATTTCGGCCAAATTTTAAATCATAAGTCTGTTTTAGAGAAAATACCTCCATATTTCAAAAACAAAGATCAGCCATGTATTTCCTATAGCTACATGCCATCAGTTGCATCCAAAATTTATAATTACAAAGGGTTTCTACAGTGTCTTGATCTTAGCAACCCTGCATGCCATTCTCAACCGTGTGCATGTTCCTCGTCTAATTTCGTATATTCTCCATGTGGCCATGTCATTACTGGTGATCTCGATATAGTTAAAAACTCTAAATTAAGAGAACTTTTACTTAAAGGTCCAAAATACAGAGAACCCAGATCATTCACATGGAGCCAAAATTTTGAGAATATTATGAACTGCTGCGAGGAATATGCCACACGATGGGCAAAACGAGAGGAAGAACAAGTCGACACTCTTTCGGAATGGATAAAATCGATTGCAGTACTGCTGAGATCAAAAATTAAAAAATTACAAGGTTCTGTAAACACCAGATTCGAATCTATTTTTAAAGATCCTGATGTTGTCAGAGAACTTACCTTCCTCCAAGAACATTATATCATTACACCAGCAGATAAAGCATCTAATAATTATACATTTACTTGTAAGAAATATTACTTTGACAGCCTAGTGAAAGAATTAGGATTAAATTCAGCTCCAGGAAATCCTACTTATACTCTCACGAACTTTTCGGTTTCGGAAGTACTCGAGAATCATAAATCTGTCCTCAATACGTTTGGTATTGACTCAAATAAATTGAATTTAGAACTTCCATATTTGTACTGTATTCCAAAAATGCACAAAACTCCGTACAAACAACGCTTTATCGCTGGTTCCTCGAAGTGTTCCACAAAATCTGTATCGATGCTACTCACAAAAATATTATCAGAAATTAAATCTGGCCTTCATAGATATTGCGAAACAGTATATTCCAGAAGTGGAATTAATCAAATGTGGATCCTTAAAAATTCAAAAGAGTTGTTAGAACATATAAAATCAAAAAGTTTTACTAAAATTCACTCCATCAAGTCTTTTGACTTTTCGACTCTGTACACAAAGATCCCTCATCAGAAATTAAAAGACAGATTAGCGGAAATTATTCAAAATGCATTTACTAGTAAAAACGGAAGCCGCAAATTCAAATATATAGTAATAGGCCACGATAAAACTTACTTTGTTAGGGAAAATTCTGATTCCAAAAATAAATACACTGAAACAGCTGTCATTCAGATGTTGAACTTTCTTATCGATAACATTTTTGTGGTGTTTGGAGGTAAGGTTTTTCAACAAATTGTCGGCATTCCAATGGGCACTAACTGTGCTCCGCTTCTGGCTGACATATTCCTTTATTCATACGAAGCTGAGTTCATTCAGTCTTTGCTTTCGCAAGGAAAAAAACAATTGGCTCTTGGCTTCAATTTTACTTACAGATATATAGATGACTTGCTTTCAATTAATAATCCTTCATTCGCGGATTACCTTAGCATCATCTATCCAAGTGAACTGGAGGTCAAAGAAACCACAGAAACTAGTAATTCTACTTCGTATTTAGATATTATGTTGTCTTTCGACATTAATGGTCAATTGAACACCTCACTCTATGACAAACGTGACGATTTCAATTTCGCTATCACAAACTTTCCTTTCATAAGTAGCAACATTCCATCATCGCCCGCATACGGCGTATTCATATCTCAGTTAATACGTTATTCCAGAGCATGTTCAAATTACAATGACTTTGTTCTGAGGGCTAGGCGACTTTCAGTTAAGCTGCTCAACCAGGGTTATATATGTGCTAGACTAGCATCGTCACTGAGGAAGTTCTACGGTCGTTACGAGACTCTTATTACTCCATATGATATCTCGTTATCCAGACTTTTAAATGATATTCTGGACTGAGACCGATTCCGATCACTTTACACAGATTTGACACCTTCTATACTAGAAGGTTACCTACTTCGACTTCTCCATATATAGATACATATGGAATTCACACGATTTGACTCTTTCTACGGGGTATATGTGACGGGTGTTGCTAGCAAGCAGGAGATGCTCACTCTCCCCGGGCACCTGATCTCACTCCATCACAGGGGTTCACATATGCTCTTCAAGTAGACATATTTTGTTATTTTCCATTTGTTTGTCATTTTCACTGATTTTGTATGTCCTATGGTTTCATGATTTTTGGACTTGTGGTTTGGATTTATCCATCATCTTTACACATGATAATTCTGGGTGTTCTAGTGAATATACCACACACACACATCCCTGTTTTTTCTTAAATTGGCTTAAAAGCACAACTGTACTTGGGGGATCCCCATTACTAACGACGCAGCCGGTTACTAAGGAAATCCGATTACCGGATTCCATGGCCGAAACACAATCTTGACGATGACATAAGCGCGGAATGTGATTTGTAAGATGTTCCTATATAAGTAAATGTAGTTGCATAAGTTGTATTCGTGTTTTCTGTATATCAAAAAGGCATGTAAGAATGTTAATATACGAATATAATGTAAAGGTTTTCCATAATACGTTTTTGTATTCGTGAACACAAATGGTAAATATGACTGCTAAAATTTGGTTTTGAGTTGTGTCTGTGAATGTTATTTATTATATGGATTATGATGATATAAAAATGTTATGTTCTGAAAAGCACTATACAGATATTCCATGAGGGGCAGGCTTAGTGTCGTGATTAAGCGCTTGGCTTGCGGCCCCGACGATGCTGGTTCAGTTTCTGGATTGTGTCAGTGTGTATAAAAGGTTGGTTACCTCCAGCTTTCTTGTCGCAATATAACTGAAAAATTGTTGAAAGCGACGTAAAACACCAATCAACCAATGGTATGAGTATCTTATTGTATTCGCGTAGTATGCAAAACTTGAATATGGGTCTTATTTCAAAATATTAATGAAAATATTTCTGTCATCACTTTGTATCGTTTGACAAGAAAAGAGACCCTATGAACTTAAGAGCATTCTTTAACACACTTTCATCCAACTTGTCCTCAGAAGCAAATTCAAGAATATTAAATTAGAGTCAGGAAAATGAGATAAAATAACATTGATGTCTAATGCACTTTTATCAATGAAACGGTTTACTGGAAATAACAGTAGTACACAATGCACATGTATGAGACTTCGTATCGTATATGTTATTGGTGTTTTATTTTCGTCGTTGTAAGTGTTATGTGAAATATTACCTCGATTTTAAAGTAATACATTTTTATCGATATATTGATATATGTATTTTTTTTTTTTTTTTTTTTTTTGTAATAGATTTGCATTTCTTGTAGGATAAGATCAATGGTATTCGATATCAGGGAATACCATGTTGCTTTCATCTGTCCAATAAGGAGAGATATTTAAGAGAATGGGAAAGCAAATGTGAAGTTAACACTGACGCATTGTGTGCTATCTACAGCGGCCGAAAATACTTCAAGGTAGAAATAACTGATGGAGAGTGTCAGAATACCACAGTCATACTGAAAGATAATTTCACGATAATAAGTAAGTGTGATAGGCAACTCCATTCACAAACTTAGTTTATTAGCAATTAATCACATTTACTGACAAATACCTAAATAATACCAACGTTAACAAATTAAAATCGAAGGACGATCGCTATATTCATTGTATAAGAACACAGTAAATGTGCAAATATACTGTTTACAATAATTAAAACTGCGTACGCTATGTTCGCTTGTACAGTGCATTTTATAGGTAAATGTATTCTAACTTGTTTTGACTATCGATATAAGCCTAAGACATATCAAAAAAGAATTCTTTTAAATACTGCGATCAAATTCGTCGTATTAAGCGAGACATGGCTCTCCAAAACGCGATGTTTATAAAACAGAATGTTTAAAAACCAACCTATGAATATCCAATGACTTGAAATATCCCGGAGTGATCTCATCATGGATGGCGAAGTAAGTATTAACATTACGAATAATTTAAAAACTCAACATTTAAGTCTGTTTAAGTTAGTATTTGTTGAAAATGTTGATAGGGCCTCAATCTTCCAAAGCTAATAGTATAGTTCACCAGCAGTGACTCCGGCCTAGTGGTTATAAAAAATATAGAACATATATCCCTTTCAATTTTGTGCACCAAATGCGCATTTCGACAACTTCTGTCTCTTCAGTGATGCTCTTGGCCGAATGATTGGAATTGACATAAGATATAAATATTTGAAGAGCAGTGTTGAAACCAAAATGACCGAAAAGTGAACCAAAGAATCAATCTAAGGACTGAGCTATACAAGAGGGAGAAATTCCTTACTTTTAGGGCGATTTACATAATTTCATGACGGAAAATGTTAAGTATATGTAACGTGGACGAACCGACAGGCCCATGGCCGTTCGTCACTTAATTTGAATCGGGATTATGTCATGTTTTTCTTTAATATATCCATCATTGATTTCATATATAAATCCACAGGAACTATATCCATTGTTGAATAAAAACACAAGTAAAGTTAACTATTTATTAACACTACGGTGATAAACATGATGTGTATATACACGATGATGAAACGATGTTAATCCAATAAAAATACAAGTTCCAATTTCAAGATATAACAATTACGCATTTCCATAGCGGAGAAAATCAAGAGTGCGTATAGAAAATCAAAAGTGCGTCGTGAAAACAAGATCACAGTATTTATATGCTAAAATCTCCTCCTCCCGTTACCTAGCAACAATACAAATATTTACGATGAAATGAAATCTCCTCCTCCCGTTACCTAGCAACACGCTATGAATCTAAATCAATAAAGAGGAGTGAAAAGTTAGTTATAAAACAAGCAAAACAAATCTATAAATAGAAACTACGGATAAAAATTAGAAAATAATGCTAAAGATGAACAATAAAGCAATTTAAAAAATACATATGATAAAACTTGTTACACTTCTCCCCACACAAGTTTTGACCCCGTCAAAACAGCATGATCCCATGAAATTAATTAATGTAAAATAATCGGGGAGAGTATATAAATCTACACTAGCAATCTAATATGTTACTAAAATGAAGAAAATTGAATGTCATCAACAAACAAAAGCAATAATCATACACATGTACGCACATGCGGATCGAGTTTCGCAAATTCACCAGCCGAAGAATCCGAAAATTGCACAACTGCTGACATGTGTTCAAACAGGTAATTGCTAAAATATATTAAAACAAACAAAATATGTATATACACATGAATGTCATTTTTCATTCTTCAAAGTTCACTGAAAATCGCTAAATGTTTATTTCACAAAGCGTCTTTAATAAGTTACCAAATCAACACGGATAATGTTCAACTTCACTAAGATCAACATCGATACTATTCACTGTTCACCGTCACTAGATACACTAGATTATAGGAGTCAATGAGGTTACAAGTATTAAGCGTTACGTGATTTCTTCAGTTTCCTCGTCGCTTATTACAGCTACATCCGGAGGATCGGATGGGCTCTCCGGACCATACCACATTTTCCTCATTGTCTTCAAATGAACCGGGATTTCTTGGACGCATTCCTCCACGAGTTCGCACAGGTTTACCCTTTCTGGGTTAAGTCCCCTCGAGAAATAAACGTCCAAGTCTCTTTTCTCTTCTACAATTTCACCGGCTTTCACTCTTAATGTTTTTGTCATGGTAAGTCCGATGGTATGGACAACAACAGTTTCCGGCTCACTATTGTTATCGTTAAATTGAATCGATGCAGTGTGCATATCACTGTCACTGACATCAAGTTCCGCCTCCGACGGCTTATTGGTCTTGCCCGAATCATCCGGGTTCACAGTGTAGTTCACTAGGACAGAAGTCATTCTTGTCTTCGCTCGACGAAATATCTTCGTATAGAGGATTCATATACGTATCGTATTTTGGATGTCTTTTCATCTTTAAAAATTATTGAAACAAGTCAAAATCTTGTATCATTCTATCCATGATGTCACCATGTTTGACGTTAACGTGTCTTTTAAAATTTTCCCTTCTAGAAAATGTCAGATCACAAATTTGCACTTCACTACATATTTCTTTAAATGCGATTGAATGTAATATCTATACTATATACTATACACTATATACTATTCTCATATCTTTTCGGTAGTTGAATGACTCTACCACGCCTTGTTTGTTTGGGTACAGCGGCTTGTGTATCACGTGATCTATCGCTCCGCGATGGCGACAATGCCGGTGGAATACACGGCACATCATGTCTTTGAATTTACCGCCTGCCCGCGCGTTTATTTCGCCGCGTAGAAGGTGCCGGTGTATTCATTTCTTTTGAAGTTTGCACAGGCTCTAACACGGGCTCCTCTGTTGATTTCACTGAATTGTCTTTTACTTTAAGAATGCGCTCAAGCTTATATTTTTCCGTTTTTCTGATGTGAAATTTCTTAATATTGTCTGCGTGCACAATTGCCGGTTTATAGTTTTGTGAATATTTTATCTCGAATAATACATCACTAAGTTTCCTGGTAATAATCCATGGTGCAGACCAATTTCTCGCCAACTTGAGTTTTGTTCCCGTGATTTGTTTTGGCTGATATCTTGTCACAATGTCACCGGTATTATAAGTAACATTCACAACATTTTTGTCATAGTGTTTCTTCTGTCTTTTTACGGCTTTAGACGTACACTCTCGCGCAATATTTTATGTACCTTTTCTAAGTCCGCGCACAAGTTTATCACATATTCACGAGCTGATATTTCTTCCATTCTGCCGATTTCCGCAGATTCCGTTTGTAAGTCTACGGGTATAGTCATTTCCGTCCCAAACAGCATCCGATACGGTGTTATACCGGTAGTTTCGTGTACTGAAGAATTATATGCCATAGCAACACAATCAATATAATCATCCCAATCCGTTTGCTTGATCTCTATGTATTTAGAAAGCATGTCTTTAATAGTTCTATTCATTCTTTCCACCAGTCCATCTGATCTAGGATGAAACGGTGTAGTATGGGTCTTCACTATGTCAAACATTGTACACAAATTTTGAAATATTTGACTTTCAAACTGAGATCCCTGGTCACTATGAAATTCATACGGACATCCGTATCTCTTAATCCATCCTCTAAAGAATACACTGGCTATAGGTTTCACCTCCATGTTTGGTATCGGGAAGATCTCTGCGAACTTTGTGAAATAGCCCGATATTACGAGAATATACACATTGTCGTTCTTAATTTTGGGAAACGGGCCAGCTATGTCAGCAGCAACGCGTTAGAATCTTCCTCCTGCGATATATGTTTTCATATAGTTTCGCTTCTTGCGTCCTGGATTTTTGCGTTCTTCACAGACACCACATGCCGTTAAATAATCACGCACAAACTGTTTCATTCCTGGCCAATAATAAGATGAGTTCTCAGCTCTATAAGTTGTTCTCTGAATACCCATATGACCAGATGTAGGAGCATCATGGAAATACCACAAAAGGCCATCACGCAAGCATTTTGGGGTGCAAATGCGTAATCTATCCTTTGCGTGTTCTAGCCATTGAATACACAACACACCCTTATGAATTTTCAGTAACTCCCAACGCGCATACCAGAACTTACTCTCAGGGTCAAGGGAAGATAACTCCTTGAGAGTTGGTTTATCGTCTTTTCCCCGTGATACAAATAGTTCTAATATCGGACTGATTCCATCATCTTATTCCTGCATTTTTTAAATGTTTTCAAATGTTAATGACGAACTCGGCTTTTTGCGTGGTTTCGTTCTTTTAGGTCTGTTCTCTTCTCGACCTCTTTTTATTGATACAATTTCAGGCTCGGTTACACTATATAAAGCACTAATATGTAAATTATCTTCCGTCGAACTGTCTTCACTTCGATTTCTTAGATCGCCTATATCAGATTCTGTTTGACCTTCGTATACGTCATTAATTCTACGTTTACATTGTCGGCAAATAAGATCACAGTCATCCCCGTTTTCATTTGGAAGTCTTGACAAAGCATCTGCATTTGTATGTTTGTTTCCCAGGCGATGTATAATCTTAAAATCGTACGACCCAAGTTGTTGTAGCCACCTACATGTTGTTCCATCCGGATCTTGGAATCTGTGGAGCCATGTAAGAGATCCATGGTCAGTACGCAAAATAAATTGACGTCCTAATAGGTAATGCTTGAAATATTTTACGTAATACACAACAGCAAGCATTTCTTTTCTTGTTACGCAATAATTCTTCTCTTGGCTAGATAAAGTTCACTTGCATATTGCATTACTTCCTCTTCTCCATTTTGATTTTGCGACAACACACAGCCTATGGAATGGTTACTTGCGTCCGTATCCAAGATGAAAGGACCGCCATTCACATCTGGGTATCCGAGTATTGGTGCTTGAATAAGTTTATCTCGAAGTTCATGAAATGCATGATCACACTCAGATGTCCATTTCCACGCACTATTTTTGTTTGTGAGCGCATGAAGACACTTAGCTGTATTCGCAAATCCTTTAATAAATTTCCGGTAGTACGACATCAATCTAAGAAATTGTCGTAATTCGGTAACATTCTTCGGAATTGATCTATTCTTCACCGCTTCAATCTTCTTCGGATCGGTTCTGACGCCATCTTTTGAAACAATATGTCCTGAGAACTCTACTTCCGGTTGGAAAAAGAAGCATTTCTTGGCTTTTACCTTCAGATTTGCTTCATCCAGCCGATCAAATACTATGTCAAGATTTTCGAAAGCTTCTTTGATATCTTTGCCGTAGACTATGAAATCGTCAAGGTAAAGTACTACGATGTTCATTGTAAACCAGCCAATGCCTGTTCAATTATCCTCTGAAAGGTAGCAGGAGCATTACATAAACCAAATGGCATAACTCTGTATTGATATAGCCCTCCTGTAGGTGTCGCAAACGCCGTTTTCTCTTTGTCACACTCACGTAATGGCACTTGATGGTACGCCATATCCAAGTCTAAGGAAGTAAACCACGCAGATCCTGATAACGCATCTAAGTTGTCATCTATTCTCGGTATGGGATACGCGTCCTTAATGGTCCGTGCATTAAGTCTGCGATAATCCACACATACTCGCCACGACTTGTCCTTCTTCTGTACCAAGACAAGTTGAGATGTCCAAGGACTCTGGGATTTCTCTATTAACCCTTTATCCTTCAACTTCTGAATCTCCGTTCCCAAAATTTCACGTTTAAACAGGGGAACATTCCTTGAGGCCTCCTTAAACGGGTGATTATCCGTCAGAACAATAAAATGTTCTCCAAGAGTTGTCCTTCCTACCCTACCGTCAGGGCTTGCAAAGGTGCTCACTCTTCTCATCAAAAATGCTTTGAAAGCGGTCGTCTTTTCCTCTGTAAGATGAACTCGCCCTTCTTCAAAGACTTTAACTAGATGATCTGGTAACTTCTCAGAGTTTACTTCCGTCACAAGATTCACTTCCGCTTTTCCTTTACGTTTGCTATCCACCACAGAGATGACTGGCGAAAATATCGCTATATTTTTGTTGCATTTCACAGTCACAACCTCGTCTCCAGGATTAAATAATGTGATGTACACATAATCATTCTGGGCATTTATCAATATCCTAGCAAGCAACAAGTTGTAAGTCTCCTTAAAATACGCTGATATCATTGGTATTCCCACTCTATCCTCTGGATACAGCAACGCTGATTTAACTTCATTTCCAGGCAACATGGTGGTGACTTCACGGGTTGAGATCCAATTCTTTGTCCTTCAATACAAGTCATTACTGGGTATTTTCGCTTGGAATCCACCATTTTCATAGTCCCAGTTGCATTTAAATTTCCTATGAAAGTCTTCTCCTAGCAAGTTTTGGTTCACGCCACCCACAAAAACTCTAAAATCAGTCTCACAACTATCGAAATTGAGGGTCATATATACTGTACCAATGACTTTAATTTCCTGGCCACTTGCACTGGCAAATTTGATTCTCGCTGGCTCTAACACTGGTCTATTTTCTGGGGATATCCTGTAGAATTGATCCTCTGTGATAAAGGTCTTCTTTGCCCCTGTGTCCATTTTCCAAGTAACTGATGTACACTGGATAAGTCCATCAACGAAGAAACCAGTCCGATTTCCTCCTGTGGCGTTGATTTTGATATCCTTCTCCATCGTATCTCTGTGTGAAAATTCATTTTGGTTGTCCACTTCCGTTTTCTGATGATTTTCGCTGAGATTAATGCAAATTTCCTGCTGTGAAACTCGAATCACATTATCTCTGTCAGTAGCTACTTTGTATTCAGTTAACGGTGAATCAGATAGAAAATGTGTACTAGGCCCATTCATGTGGCCGACCGACGCATGGCATACTGCATCGGCGGCGGGGCGTTTCCCGGAGTGTCGCCATTATCGCTCTTGCCATTAACTGATGATCTCTTTAATCTCGGACATCTATTTCTTAAGTGACTCTGTGATCCGCATTCATAACATGCTCTCCTTGTTCGATCTCCGGAACATTTACGTGCTTCATCCTGGTGGGGGGTGTTGACAACTTCTTGTACATTAATTGCAGACTTGTTCTCCACATTGTATACTTCCCGTCTATGTGGTTTGCTCGCTTTATTTACTTCTGACTCTCCGATTCGGATACAGTCTTCCTGCATCACTGCAATTACTGAATCTTGAATACTCTTAGGTCGTGCTCTTTTCACGGATAACCGGAAGTCTTCAATATCACCACAATTATCCATGAAAGTTCTTAAACTGTTAATCTCCACGATTTCCCTATTTCCTGGATATGCTCGACGATACAAATCTTCGATTGCTTGTCCATAATCTCGAAAAGACTCGTTAGCTCTTTTGCGACGTAATTTCGCTTCCGCAAGGTAACTTTCTTTAAGGGCTGCGTGGCCAAATCTCTGATTTAATGCATTCTTTAGAGATTGATAGTCTCCAATAATATTTTCCGGAAGTCCATATGCAAATGTCTCCGCTTGACCTCGTAAAGTCGTCATAAGAACATCCCTCATTCGATGTATAGACCATTGATTTAGGTTGGCGACATTCTCAAAGTATCGAATGAACTCACTCCATATCGTAGAACCATCACCTGTAAACACTCGTTTAACCGGGATGTTAAAAGTCGCTACACCAGCATGTTGCATAGGTGTAGTCCGCACACTTTTCATAGGTGTTCTGGGGGTCCTGGATCCGCCTATTTCATTATTCACTCCTGTATCCCGACGATTACCGTTTCTGATCACGCACAAAACACTTATGCAGATAACACACAACACGACCATAGCACAAATGAAGATAAATTCACGGGTTAACAGAAGAATATATTGTCCCGGGAAAAATCGAATAATACACACGATAGCGAATGCGCACACTAATAAAACACGTATCCAGAATTTGATGAAGTTCCCCCAATGCACACCGGAATCTTCTAACGGAGTCGCCAATCTATCCGTTTCAGGCGAGTCTATATCAAGATCCATAGTTGGTGTATTATCACAACGCTGATCTCCCGCATCACTGAAACTAGTCATCAAATTCCTGCGCACCTCACTTCTCCTCCTCGGAAGATCCATGCCGCTTGGTGTAACCATTATGAAATAATCACGTGAATTAAAATTGTTGCACACAATACACACACAAAATAGCACAACGCGTATAATCACTAAAACACCTCGTTGGCAAATCACAACGCGAGTATCACAATACACAACATTAAGAAATCACACGAATCCGACAGGAGCACACGGGACACTGTAAACACTCGGATAACACAGTTCCGTCGTTTCTCCGCAGTACACAAATATTCGCACTTTTCAGAAATGTCGCATAGCAGTTCGGACACTCTTTGTATACATCCATATTCAGTTTCCTTGTACACAAGATTGCCGTGAACAGTTAATGTACTTACGGTTCGCATAAATCCCGATGCCATAATCAAATGATGAATTAGTCCATATAGAAAAATGTAACGTATACGGCACTATGAAGTATTAAATCCCACAAAAATAAATTGTTACTTCACAATGAATTAATCCAATCCCACCGCTGCCACCACTGTAACGTGGACGAACCGACAGGCCCATGGCCGTTCGTCACTTAATTTGAATCGGGATTATGTCATGTTTTTCTTTAATATATCCATCATTGATTTCATATATAAATCCACAGGAACTATATCTATTGTTGAATAAATACACAAGTAAAGTTAACTATTTATTAACACTACGGTGATAAACATCATGAGTATATACACGATGATGAAACGATGTTAATCCAATAAAAATACAAGTTCCAATTTCAAGATAAAACAATTACGCATTTCCATAACGGAGAAAAATCAAGAGTGCGTATAGAAAATCAAGAGTGTCTATAGAAAATCAAGAGTGCCTATAGAAAATCAAAAGTGCGTCGTGAAAACAAGATCACGGTATTTATATGCTAAAAAATCTCCTCCTCCCGTTACCTAGCAACAATACAAATATTTACGATGAAATGAAATCTCCTCCTCCCGTTACCTAGCAACAATACAAATATTTACGATGAAATGAAATCTTCTCCTCCCGTTACCTAGCAACACGCTATGAATCTAAATCAATAAAGAGGAGTGAAAAGTTAGTTATAAAACAAGCAAATCAAATCTATAAATAGAAACTACGGATGAAAATTAGAAAATAATGCTAAAGATGAACAATAAAACAATTTAAAAAATGCATATGATAAAACTTGTTATATATATATATCATGTCAGTACAAACGCACTGATAAGTAGAACTTCAGTACAAAAGCACTGAAAACTAGACTTATGATGCTCTGGGGGATTATCAGTCCACCAGCAATGACACCGGACAATTGCTATAATGAATATAGAACATATATACTTTTCAATAATGTGCACCAGATGCGCATATCGACAACTTATGTGATGCTCTTTGCCGAGTGATTGGAATTCACATAAGATATAAATATTTTAAGAGCAGGGTTGAAACCAAAATGACCGAAAAGTGAACCAAAGAATCAATCTAAGGACATAGCTATGCATGAGGGAAATAATCCTGAGTTTTAAAGTGATTTACATAGTTTCATGACGGAAAATTTTCAGTATATATTTCATGTCCGTACAAAAGCACTGACAAATAGATTCATGATGCCCTCGGGAACCATCAGTTCACCAGCAGTGACTCCGGCCTAGTGGTAATCATAAATATAGAACATATAAACCTTTTAAATTTGTGCATCGGATGCGCATTTCGACAACTTATGTCTCTTCAGTGATGTTCTTGACCGAATGATTCACATAAGATACAAATATTTGAAGAGCAGTGTTGAAATCATAACGACCTAAAAGTGAACCAAAGAATCAATCTAAGGACATAACTATGCATGAGGGAGATATTCCTGAGTTTTATAGTGTATATTTCATGTGAGTACAAAAGCAATGAAAACTAGACTTATGATGCCCTTGGAGAATATAAAGGAGACAGGATTACTAAGTCAAATTATCCTTTTCACGGTTTGAGATGTTGTTTAACTGAAATTCCGGTTTCCGAAATGCATGTGAATAAATGTTTGTAAATACACATATTAGAGAGGTTGAGATTTTACTCTCTGTACGTGTACGCCAACGTGCAATTATGTGTTTCTTTACACGACGTTATACACGTTCATATTGTTGAGTTTTTGCATCCAAATACAAGTTGATACACACGTATTTCACACGTTCACATTGTCACTGGTTTGAGGAATGGACGGGATAATTATACGGACAAAGACCGCAGGAGAGTAAACGAGGAGACGTATAACTCCCACCTTTTCCCCCCTCCTTAAAACTTGCAGTGAAGGATCTGGGGAGAGAGCCTACACCCCCCCCCCCCCATTTTTACCACATCGATTTTGTTCAAATCATAGTAGGTAGTGTAGTAGGCCTAAACCATGGACAAGATGATGTCACACTTTGTACCAAGTCATCACATGTCCACTAAAGGGTTCTCGATGCTTGGGTGACGTCACATATGTTTCGTCAGGAGGGGGGGGGGGGGGGGGAGAAATAAAACCTTGTTTGCTTTTCTTCGTAGAAAAATAGCATGTATATCCTAGTAGTAACAAAAGAATGTAAAACTATAGGTCTTAAACATATTCGTATATATATATACTATATATCCCTGTGAGATTATTTTCGTGGCAAGGACGAAATCTTTAGAAAATAGCCTGGTATACGGTACAAGTTGTGAAGTGGGAGAGGGAGGTATGTTGCTATTCAGGAAAGGCAAGTTCGAAATAATGAAATTGAAATCGCCACGTTTGTCATAAATAGACGTTACTAATGTGTGAAGCAGATGATACGCTCTCAGTTGTATCTTTTATCTCGAGTTCATTTAGATATATGATATGAAGGTGATAATAAAATAAAGGGTTTTAATGGCCAAGACGTATGCAAAGTTGAACCGAGATGTCAATTGTTTATTGCCTTTGGAGAGCAGAGGCTGTCTGAAGTCGAGAAATTTCTCTAACGCCGCTGAAGTCAAAAAGTATAGAATTCTGTTTGTTCTTAAAGGTCAACTGCAAAGGTCCTATATATATGACGTGTTTTGGTTTTTAAATTACTAAATATACTTATATAAATACAAAAATATCATTCATTTTATTTATATCACCCCAGATCTATAAATAACACTATTAAACATTTACGATTTTCCACGACTTATAAAAATCGACACGAGTTGCGCCCCTTGACGCGTGACGTCATAGTAAACAATTTCAAAAAGACAGCTTATTCTCTTCTCGGCGTTAATTACAACATTATCAGGAGTAATCTAGCGTCACTATGGTGCAGTGTGCAGCAGTAAACTGCACCAATCAGTCGGGGAAGGGGTTGGCAATGTTTGCTTTTCTCAGAGAGGCGTCCAGATGGCGTATTTGGACGAAGTAATTAAAGAGGAAAATTTTTATGCCGTCCGTCCATACCAAGTTGTGGGAGAAGCATTTTGTCGACTCAGACCTCATCATTAGCCGGACATTTGCAGCATCGGTAGGATTCAGCGGTAACCCCAGGCTTCGACTAAGAGACGGTGTCATACCATCCATCTTTGACTACACAGCCAGACCGGAGGCGCCTAAGTCAACAGGTGAGGCACCTGGTGCGAAAACAAACGCGCCGGCCATGACAGTGATGGCGAAGAGACCACTGCCAAGGGAGTCGACAGCGCTGCAGAAGCGACGAAAACTACAGGTAGCTAATAAACTTTTTTCAATTATGTTTTCACTTTGTCAGATGTATCTAGGCAAGAGGTTTTGCTCCCCTCTTTTAGCACCAGGAGAAAGGGATAACAGCACTTGGCCTGGATAGTTTTAAAATACCTATTTATTACTAGACATTTTGTTCATAGAGTTCTATATACTTGCATTTCATATGAGTTTTAGAAATCCAAAAAGGGGGAGGAGGTGAGCGTAGTGCAGTTTTTTTTTTTTTTTTTTTTTTTTGGGGGGGGGGGGGGGGGGTTTGCATTTCGCTTGTGATGCCAGACGCCAACTCTTAAGAGGTTCAAGGTTTGATACATATATTGTATCATTAACTCAGACTCGCCACCCGTAATTTCAGAATTGGTTATCTTCCGCCTGCATGTTGCGATATGACTGATATATTGTTAAGTGATAATAGCCTCCAATAATTAGGGTTGGGTTGGCATATGGATATGCTAAATCCATGTTAAATGTAAAGGTAACATACCAATACATCAGTATCAGATCCCACTCCCAGTTGCAAACGCAGCAAAGGACAGGTGAGGTGCAAAATAATTCCTTTCTTACAAAAATGTGAATAAAATAATTAGAATGAAAAAAATGTATATTTGTTTTAGATGATAGAAGAGATTCTTACTCAAGATACTGAATCGACCACATCTACCCATCCATCCCCATCCCAAGATGATGGCCCGGAGATTTCTGTTGACGAGTCCAAGAGCACGGCGCTGCTTGTAGCAGTAGGGACATGCCCAGTTTGTTCGTCGCTTAGTCTTACATTGAAATGTTCTTCTAATGAGCTATACAAGTACGGCGATGACGATATATTTTGATTTTATTCAGTAGAATAAGTATCGCCGTCAAACTCGGACAATTTGTTTTAAATTTTCTTACCATGCCATGCCATTGTCAGATTCGCCGTCTAAATCTGAATCAGATTCGCTCAAATGGTACACGTTTCGTTGCCTACGGGGTTCGTGCTTATATGGTTGAACTTCCTCCGGCCCGTAGTCGCTGTCATATATAGATGCCATCGCTGTATAACTTCTCTCTGCGACCGCCAATAGGTTTGCCACTGTCATGTCATGCGAAAGTTCAGATAAGCGCGTAATGACTCTGTGAACGCGTTAATTTCAAGTGGGTTTTACAGATAAACGGGAAAGTTTTTGACAGTATTTTTGCGAAATTAGTCACTATCTTTTGGTATCATTTAAAAAAGGGGGTTAAAAAATCTTTGCAGTTGACCTTTAAAAATGACAAGGTCTTCGAAATCTTTCCCTAGGGAAGAGAAAACAGAAGACATCTGACAGAGCCGTATAACACAAATAACCAAGGACCTGCACACAAAAAATTGACAACAGCAGAATATACACGGACCGACATTACAAAAATATTCGATTGTGCTGCAGTTACTACTTAGAACGGTCTACTGAAATAACAAACGAGAATCAATTGGTGTGGTCACCGGTTTACGGGCGTCCATATTTCCACTCACCGCAAAAGCAGCACATTGAAAATACATACATTTAAAAACTTATAAATAATCCTCCATATAGAGAACAAGGATCAACAGGTTTGTCAAGGGGAGAGGGCATAAAATTCTATTACACACGAAACAATTATAGAATGATATGTTGCTATCAGAAATATGTAAGAAGACATCAACACAAGTAAACCGTCCTCTACCCGTCTGTAAGCGAGCTCATATCCTTGATCAATATGAGTCAATAGAAATACTTCTCCATGTACACGAGTGTTGTTCTCTTTATTTTAGACTTTTACTTAAAATATCTCTTAGTTTTTGTTCTTTTTTATTACGCAGAAATGTCACAACATGACCACACGGAATATATTTAAACTTAGACGAGTAGAACTAACATTGTATCGGGTTAGGAACGTCGTTCAGATCTACACATTTTAAAATTTGTTTATAGGTAAACATTTTCGTAGTAACTGTCTGTTTAAATTTATAGGAAATACAGGTCGATTCCTCATTTTAAATAATGAGGAATATAATCTTTAACAGATAAAATGATTTAAAAAGTTGCTTATCTTGAGTAAATTCCCTTATTTGCAAAAAAAAAAAAAAAGAAAAAAAAAAATAATAATAAATAAATAAAAAAGAATAAGGATAGGGCGCCTCTCATTACGATCTACAGGCTTATCTGAATGGACGGCTATACTTATTCTGTTACTGGAGATGCCTTGGTTTCAATATTCTGGAGCGCCAGATAAAGTGAAATGCAAGCTTTTCGTGGATTCGTACAGCTCATTTAGTTTTTGTAATGGTAACGAATAAAGCTTTGTACCAATATAATGAGGCACTACACATTGAGGTATAAATGTTAGAGGAACATCGAAAGAGTTGTTATGGGCCTCGTCTCTGTTATATTTTCGTTTAATAAGAATTCGATGTCTTCTTGGCGTAGTATCAAACACGTACGACACTTACTGCTTGACATCTAAGACTTGTGATATTTCCAACACTATCACTATGGTTATTACCACCACATGGGGGGGGGGGGGGGGGCAGGCTTGGTGTAGGGGTTAAGCGCTTGGCTTGCGGTCAAGACGATCTAGGTTCAATTCCCCGCTGCGTCACACTGCTTCCATGTCGCGATATTACTGAACAATTGTTGAAATCGACGTAAAACTCCTATTAACCAACCAACAACCACATGGTACAGTTGTTCCTAATTATCGTATCCAGTAATCCTCCCTTTTTCTTTCTAAAGTGAATGCCGATATTTGGGTAATGGGTAGGATGGTTTATTTTCTTCAAAAGTTTGTTATACGTTAGATCATCTAATATATACTAATATTTATGATAAACGTGAGGATTTTGGATTTCCTATTGTAAATTTTCCTTACTTGGATGGCCCTCGACTCCCATCATATGGTATCTATATATCCCAATTAGTTCGATTTGTCAGAGGCTGCAGCGATGTTTTGGACTTTCATAAACGAAATTTACAAATTACTACCAAATTTTTAACTCAGGGTTACAGATACCACAAGCTAAGAAAAACATTCGGCAAATTCTTCAGATCTTATTCAGAACTTCTATCTAAATTTGGAAATATTTCTTTTCAACAGTATGTATCCAATGATATTTCCCATCCTAATTTTTACGGTGATCTCGTTTATAAACTAAGGAGAGTAAAAGGCTCCGATAACGTTATTTTATCATGTAGTAAAATAGTCAAACGTCTTCTAAATAGACAATATGACATTTAGATCATCAAAAAGACTATAGATCTTGTATTTGGCCCCTCTACAGCCTTATGCAGACTTTTACTTGAATGATGCACGCTGACTAACAGGGCGGTGGGGACTGTATGACGGGCCTTGTCCAAACCTCTTACAGAGGAGACATGGTCCTGAACCTCGTCCCCTCTGACTTACTCGGGACTCCTACATATCTAGGGTCTAAACTCGCTTTCAGACTGGCAGAGCACGGTTTATCATGTTGATGTCGCATATATATTTATATCACTATGTGTTTTACAAGACCTTACGTGTTTATATTTTTATGACCTCTCAATATGCGATACCTGTTGACCCTTGTTCTTTACATGGAGGATTATTTATAAATTTTAAAATGTACGTCCTTTGATTGTTCTGCTGTTATGGTGAGTGGGAAGGTGGGCCCGTAAACCGGTTAACCACACCATTTGTTTGGCTTTTGTCAAATTAAATGACCGTCCTAAGTCGGTATGGTAACTGCACTACAATCGAACATTTTTGTAATGTGATATATGTTCTAGTATATTATATATATCCATGTATTGTATAGCTCCATGGTGACCTCTGCCACAATACTGAGCCAGTAACTGATTTCTTTTCTTATATATGAGTAAGAAATAATTATCTTTTAAAGCAACAGATGATATTTACCCTATTAACTGCAAAATATTTACAGTTTATAATTCTGACGAGTCCAAGGTCGTTCCAATAGCTCTTTTGAGTACGTTACATTGATAATTCAGACATAAAACTTGCCTGATGCAATATTATATTCAATCATATTATATCAGTGCAGTGCTAGAATAACTTAAAGCAATATTAAATCAATAATCTAAAGATGAT
Source organism: Pteria penguin (assembly GCA_035048485.1). NCBI lineage: Eukaryota > Metazoa > Mollusca > Bivalvia > Pterioida > Pteriidae > Pteria > Pteria penguin. The sequence goes on along the minus strand of CM068589.1, from coordinate 5,649,394 downwards.
GGATTAATCCAAACCGTAAGTTCGAAAAATCATGAAACAAGAGGACATACAAAATCAATGAAACTCAAGTAGAAAATAACGAGAACTATCTACTTGAAGATCATATGTGAATGTCCAAGATGGAGTGAGATCAGGTGCCCGGGGAGAGTGAGCATCTTGTGCTTGCTAGCAACACACGTCACATATGCCCAGTTTTATATATGGAGAAGTCAAAGTAGGTAACCTTCTAGTATAGAAGGTGTCAACTGTGTGTAAAATGATCTGAATCGGTCTCATTTAAAAGTCTGGAAAACGAGATATCGTATTGACTGGAGTCTGGTAACGACCATAGAACTTCCTCAGTGACCTTGTTACTCTGTAATCATGTTTCAGTAGCTTATCCGAAAGTCGCCTAGCCGTAAAAACAAAGTCATTGTAATTTGAACATGCTCTGGAATAATGTATTAACTGAGATATGAATACGCCTTATGTGGGCGACGACGGAATATTGCCACTTATGAAAGGAAAGTTCGTGAAGCAAAATTGGAAGTTTGTCGTAGAGTGAGGTGCTCAATTGACAATAAATGTCGGAATAGAACATAATATCTAAATACGAAGTAAAATTACTACTTTCTGTGGTTTCTTTGATGATGCTAATATAATCTCGCTCTCGGGACGAATTTTTCGGATTTAGAGCATGCCCTAGCATAGCATATAAGTTGTGAAATGAAGACGCCGTATGCAGGGAGAGGGAGGTATGTTGGTACTCAGAAAAGGGAAGTTGGTAAAAATGTCACCAATTAATAGAAGTACATCGAGGTTTCAAGCAGAAGATGCGCTCCCTGTTATATCTTTTATCTCGAGTTCCTTTGGATATATGTTGAAGTTATACTTAAATACGGAGCTGTTAATTGACAAAACGTCATCGATGTATCTGTATGTGAAGTTGAATCGAGATGCTAATTGTTTTTTTGCCTCTAGAGAGCAGAGATTGTATGAATTCCGCTTCGTAAGAGTACAAAAATATGTCAGCCAGAAGAGGCGCGCAGTTAGTGCCTATAAGGATGCCAACAATTTGTTGGAACACTTTCTCACCACATATCATAAAAATATTATCTATAAGAAATTCTTACATTTGGATGATCCCTTTCTCTCTATACTTGCTGCTGAAATCAGACTATTACTTTAGAAAATATGTGTCGTTGTGGCCTAAACGAGATACTCATACCTGCGAATTCCTTTTGTGTTTAAGAGGGCGTTTTGAATAATTGATATTATTCTGTTCTTCAGTTTTTGATTAAGAATGGTTGTATAAACAGTTGAAAAGTTAAAAGATTTGATGGTAGTGACTTTACTGAGAATAGGAGATTTTAAGTGCTCTAGAAGTTCCTTGGAATTCTTTAGGATACACATCTGATTGATTCCGCTTCTCGAGTAAGCAGTAGAGCAGTACTTCTGAAGACTATATTTGATTTCTGTTAGAAGTTTGGTGAGTTAAGTGGAAAGAGGCATGGTGAACACTTGGAAGTTCCAGCTATGAATGGATGCTTATATGGAGTTTTATGCATCTTTGGAATCTAAAAAATGTTTGGTATCTCGAGATCAGATTCATTTGTAGTCATACCAAATGAACTGAGAACTGACTTGTGATTATCCAATACCTCTGAAGGAGACAGATTTGTAACTGTGTAAGTTTGATTACCAGGCTTTGAATGAAGCTCTTCTATAAGACATTGAATATAATATGCCTTACATACGAATGTGCAATTGTTGGCTGCTTTGTCAGCAAGAACAATAATGAAATTTTCGTGAAGTCGAGAAAGTTCTCTAACGACGCTGGATTCACGAAATATAGAATAGTGTTTGTTCTTGAGAAACTGACAGTCTTCGAACTCATTCTTTAGCAGACTTCTGATCGACTTAAGCCATTCAGAAAGAGTGTCTAATTCAACCATCTCTTTTAGTCCAACGTCTGACATACTCTTCACATGAGTTCATAATAACAATAAAAATTATGACGCCATGTAAATGACAGTGGGTCTCTATATTTTGGATAAAAACTTAAACGATCTCTAAGTTTTTCATTGCTAACAATATGGAGATCTCGTGCCACAACATGACCACATGGATTATATTTAAACTCAAAAGTGGAACACGAACACTTTATGGGGTTATGAAAGTCTTCCAGGTCTACACATTTCAAATTTTGTTCATAGTTAAAAAGTTTGGAAGCAACTGTCGTTGCATATTTATAGGAAATATAAGGCGACTGTTTCATTTTGAAGTATGGAGGAATATTATTTTTAACAGACTTATTATCTAAATAGGATCATTGAACAAAGTAAGCGGATCAAAAACCTAGAGACCCAAGAAGAGATGTAGGCAGTGTTCAACATACAGAAGAAAGGCTAGATGTCATGAAGGTAATGGCGTCCGTTATAAGGGCCCTTCGCAATGGAAATTTCATTTATTTTTCACACAATGTGTCTATTTCTCCCAACATTGATATTTTAATATTATGCAAATGAGAAAAAAAAATTCCCAAATGTAAAGGTACAGGTACCTTTGAATTTTGTTTTTAAAAACACTGTTTCTAATGTAAATTATGTAAAAGCATGTAATATGATATAATACAATATTATGTGTTATATATATATATATATATATATATATATATATATATATATATATATATATATATATATATATATATAGAGAGAGAGAGAGAGAGAGAGAGAGAGAGAGAGAGGGAGATTCTAAGATTTGCAAATGACAGTATCTTCTTATTAAAACCTACATGTCTCTAATTCTCTTTCTAAGTTTCATTTTTCATCAAATGATGTTATGTTGCTTCAACTGCATAAATGACGATATGTGTTATTTCAGAGACATTCATTCTAAATCAACAAGAGGTCCATGTGAACACGCTGCATAGGAAAGAGTTTTGTAAAACAGAGCCCATTCCCGCTCAATACTACAATGATGAAGAACACTTACTCAAATTTCCTAATAAAAATATATGAATGTTTTTTCAATACATTGGTGTTTTTTGAAATAAACCCTTAAATTCATAATTCACAAAAAAATGATGGTTAAGCTAACTAAAACATGGATGTATATTTAATCTGACAGAAAGCATTTCGTACAATTTATTGAATCCATCAAAAAATTTTACAATTTGGTAGCCAACCTGAATTGTAATAAAAAGAAACCGTCCTTATGACCGATTGGATTGCAAATGCTAAACGCAAAATGTTGACGCCGGATGGATGGACAGACGGATTTTGCCAATATATAGACAGGAATTGCTTTGCATTAACATTAACAATTCATGTATGCAAGTGGTCACCATAAAGGCAAAAAACAGTGTTCACTGAAGCGTAAAGTCAAGGTCAAGCTCACTAAATTTTTGCATTGGTTGGATAGAACATCCAAGTATCTACAAACCTACCAACTTTGACATAGTTACCCTTTAAGGTATGACAAAACCATGCTAAACGCAAATGCTAAACGCAAAATGTTGACGCCGTGCGGACGGACTGACAAACGGATTTCGCCAATTCATAGACCGGAATTGCTTTGCAATCCGGTCAAAAACTTGAATTGTAATAAAACAACTCAGTACGAGAATAATTCTACATCCTGGGGTTTCATAGGTTATAGAATATGGTCAGAAGTTTTAAATAGTACTTGCATTCTAAGCATTATTGAAATTAATTATTCGAAAGCTGGATGAAATGCGAAAAAAGTCATCATAATTGGGTAACTAACCTGAATTGTAATAAAGGCCTGAATCGCAACAAAACAAGTTAAGATGACAAGAATAACATTTTCAAAGGATTAAATAGTTGTAACATTTTCAAATATTGTATTAAAAACTTAATTGTGATAGATTTATTACAATTCTGGTTGCATTGCAAAAAAAGGTAAGTACAATTTGGTAGCCAACCTGATTTGTAATAAAAACTTGAATTGTAATAAAACAAATCAAAGTGATAAGAACGCTATTTCCTAAGGTTTTTATAGTTATGAACGCTTCAGATATTATAGAATATGGGCCAGAAAATTAAAATAGTACTTGAATTCTAAGCAAGAATTGAAATAAATAATTCGAAAACTGGTTGAAGTGCGGAAAAGTCATTATAATTGGGTAGCCAACCTGAATTGTAATAAAGGCCTGAATCGCAACAAAACAAGCGAGGATTACATTTTCTGAGGTTTAAATATATGTAACATTTTCTAATATTATATTAAAAATTTTATTGTAATAAATTTATTACAGTTCTGGTTGCAATGCAAAAAAAGTTATTACAATTTGGTAGCCAACCTGAATTAGAATAAAAGGTGATTTGTAATAAAACAAATCAAAACGAGAAGAATTGTTTTCCTGAAGTTTTGATACTGATTATTACCGCTTCAGATATAATAGAATCTGGTCCCGAATTCACTAATGTACTCAGTATTGAAGCTCAACTAACTTTTCAAAATTTCTAAAGAGAAAATATACAAACATGCTCTAAGTGGTATGTTTATAAAACTACGGTATAGAATTGAAAATGATGGTTAAAGTAATGCTCATCTGAAGGAAACAGACTTTCACATTTGGTTGTAATCAAACACAGTACGTGTATCCCTTCACCAGCAGATGAGCACGTAAACATCACCACATAGCTTACCATATCCCGAAATCAATAAAACAGACATCAATAGGTGTTATGGCAAATAAATAATCAAAGGACTCAAAAGTTCTGAGAGTCGGCTTTGCTGATTGTTAGTATGTAATCATTTTACCATTTTAGTGGCGGATTCAGGATTTCAGGAAAATGGGAGGTGGGGGGGGGGGGGGGGCAATAATTAGGTCTTTGTTGCAACTACATCGTCATTATACCTATGTACAAAATGCTAATAAAATTTGCTCTCTTCATACTATCTTACGGCAAAGAGTTTGCAATTGCTTGTATCCGAAATGAACGTGCAATCGATAACTTCATGGCAACAAGTTTTACAGCATTGTTGTCAGGAGTCGAAGCTGAGACAAGGAACGACATTCCTTCAAGTGGGATGTTAAATAACCATCTTATTCACGATTCTCATAATGCTTTAACATCATTTATATTTAGAAACATACAACATTTACTTAAATATTTATATTGCATTTTCATTATCAGAGGAAATGCGGGAAGATCGATCTTTAAATTTGTCATATATGTGAAAAAGAACTAAAGTTCCAGAACATGTTGGGGAAAACTATAATTGAAATATCTCGATAAAAACAAGCGATACAAGATCAAGACAAATGCTTTGTCCGGAGAATTACACAATCGATTACATCCGACGGTGTCGGTGGTAAACACATCGTAAAGTAGTCAAAACTACATATTATTACGCGAAATTTGAAAACATTATTGCAACTCCTTTTTCGAGTTATTGAAACTAGATTATGTTTAGCTTAAATTAACTGAGCTAAAGGGACATTGTGCTGATCAAGAATTTTTAAGACAACATCAGTAATTTTTCGGCACTTTATTTTTCAGCGGCCTAGTAAGCTCTATATCGGTAGTGAAAGTTATAACCCCTGAAAAGAAAGTGATTGCAATGAGTGCGGCTAAAATACACATTCAACATATATGGTGATAATCTGGCATCTGAAAATAAAGAGACAAAGATCGCACGGCAATAGAGAAGGATATCAAAGATATCAAGATCATTTGCAGTAATATAGATGTCGCCACCGTACAATGATAAATCATAGCCAAATCCTTCTATGAGTAACCGCTGTGATAAGATGACGATCTTAGCTTATTGGTGTGAATTATGGCAGAATAAGTTTGTTTATAGATTCAGCCATCTGTAATAGATTTAATCAGGCGAGGTAGTTTGGTATTTATGTTGTGTTGTTTATATCGTATGGTCAGTTGATTTATATTACGTTAAAGCCTTAATAATCTACAATATATTTAGTATAGAACTTTTTTCTGTGTGATTGTGTTTGACTTGTGAGAGTTTGGATATAAAAGTTGAAGGTTTCACTTAAGGTTCAAATATTTGCATGCGCAATTATTCTACAATGCTATCTCGACAGTTTAACAAAATAAGCCATTTCATGTTTGACAGAATACCTTTGACCTTGGATCGTGTGACCTTAAAGCTCTTCATTTATATATTGAAGGGAGTAATCCCATTTTTATAATCCAGGTTGATTACCATAGTGCAATAGCGTGTTTGCCTTTCAACCAGCATTGCACTAAATTTATCAAAATTCTTGCTCAGAATTCAAAAAGAACGTCTTGAGATTGTGATTTTGGATATCGTGTATGAGATTGCTTTTTGTTCCCAAATTTTATTAAAACGGAGAATATTAATTTGACTGTATCCGTGTTTTTGTCTGTCTGTCTGTCCTTTTGTATGGTACACGTCGTTTCCGTGCAATAGCGGCAACAAATATAATAAGATTTTCTTACAATTAAGTCTTTTAATACAATATTTGAAAATGTTAAATCTATTTAATTTCTGAAAATGTGATCCTTCCCATCCTTAATTGTTTTGTTGCGATTCAGGCCTTTATTGGAATTCAGGTTAGCTTCAGGATTTCAAGTACTGTTTAAAATTTCTAACTATACTCTACAAAATCTGAAGCGTTCATAACTATGAAACCGCAGGAAATAAAGTTCTTCTCGTTTTCATTTGTTTTATTACGGTTCAAGTTTTTATTACAATTCAGTTAGCTACCAAATTGTAATACTTTTTTGTATTGCAACTAGAATTGTAACAAATTTATTACGGTCAAGTTTTTAATACAGTATTTGAAAATGTTACAACTATGTAATCCTCTAAAAAATTTTATCTTTGTCATCTTAACTTGTTTAGTTGCAATTCAGGCCTTTATAACAATCCAGGTTGGCTACCCAATTATAATAACTTTTCCGCATTTCAACCAGTTTTCGAATAATTTATTTCAATTCTTGCTTAGAATTCAGGTACTATTTAAAATTTCTGACCATATTCTATCCTGTCTGAAGTGGTAATAAATATGAAAAACTCAGGAAATAGAGTTGTTTTCACTTTACTTCCTTTTATTACAATTCAAGATTTTATTACAATTCAGGTTGGCTACCAAACTGTAAGAACTTTTTTGCACTGCAACCAGAATTGTAAGAAATTTATTACAATTAGCTCTTTTATTACAATATTTGAAAATGTTACAGCTATTTAATTCTCTGAAAATGTGTCCCTTCTCATCTTAACTTGCTTTTTGCGATTCAGGCCTTTATTACAATTAAGTTGGCTATCCAATTATAATAACTTGTTCGCATTTCGATCCTTTTTCGAATAATTAATATCAATAATTCAGGTTGGCTACCAAATTGTAATACCTCTTTGGCATTGCAACCAGAAAGTATCACTTATAATTTCCTTAACAAGGAGAGGTGTTCTGGGGGTCTTTAAATGCTCTTTGGAAGCCTGCATTTCTAAACTGGTACTTTTCGTTCATGTCTTGTTTTTCTAAAGTTTGTAATGTAACTATTTTTGGGATGTAATCTCCATCATTGTATATGAACAGTACTCAGTGCATGGACTTGGGCAATCCATGCGCCCATCACCTGTAAGCTTATTTTACTTGTAGATATTATCATTATGGGTAAGTCCAAAATTCATTCAGATCCATTACCACCTGTATATACAATCGTTTTTCTCATGCTACATGTTAACATTTATGCTTATGTTAAAAAAAAAGGGGGGGGGGTGTAAACTCCGCCTCTTATTTGGACAGCTTACGGATAGTGATAATTTGAAGCTGCCAATCACGTATCGATTCATCAAGCTGACTACAAGAGCGGATGACCGGGGTACTTGTGGTCAACCATGCGACATCAAATTTATATCAATGCGTTGTTTTATAAGGAAAGGAAATTGATATTAGGTAAATAACGCAGTGAAGAGAACAAAGTAAAATTTGCAACTAGAAATTAATTATGAGAAAGCATTTTAATATATCTGAATCTCTCCCACATATCATCATTCTGTAACTAAAACCCAACAATGAACAAGTTTGAATCTATCACCTGATAAGCTTCAAGCGTTACAGGCATTTTTGCAAACAATGACTGGGACTGGACAAATACTCCGCCAGCACTTTAAAAGAGGACCTTGTGGACACCGAACCACCTGGCAATGAGCCTTTCATTCCACAGTTTGAAGGGGAACACGAATGCCCAGAATGATTTGTATGGCAGTCCCATGGATATTGGGAGGAAATTATGCCCAACTCTGTAATTCGAAAAGTACGGGAGAAATATCGGCTAATGTCCTCAAACTCTTTCAAAATATTATTATTATTATTTATTCAGGCAATACAATATACATGTGAATTGAAGATAAAAAGAGTAATAAATATTAAATGATAAATGTATCACAGTTGTTATATTGACAATTTATGCATGAAAAAATGATGGTAAATCACAATTCTGATATGATTTAAAAAATCCAAGACTTTTTAAAATAGATATTAATCACAGATTATACAATGAACTATCACATTTTGAAAATATCACAGATTATATACCAAAAATATCACAGATGGCACTAATACATATTACTTTCAAGTTTAATATGACATACATATTGCCTGGGATAACCCATAAAAGCCTAAATACATGGCTTATTTCCAATGGGGTCCCTATTAATCGAATGTGATATAATAATATAAAATAATAGAAATTTTGGTATTTGATTTCACAAACATTTATCATTTTCTGATTGGATGTTAAAATGATTACTAAAAGTCATTGCCTGAACAATCTAAAATTAAATAATAAAAAAACCCAATTACTGGTATTCATTAAAACAATAACAATAATAATGAAATAATTATAATTACAATTTAATACAAGTAAAATTAATTTTCTTCTTCTTGTCTAGCATTAGTTATGAGATATGGTTTTTCAGATTCTTTAAAACTCGTCTTATTTCTGCTTAGTTTAATTTCTAGTGGTAATTGGTTCCAATCTAAAATAGCGTTATAATAAAAATTCGAATTTCCTTAAGATCCTATTCTAGGTACAAAATAGTTAAGATTAGAAGCCCCTCTTGTATTTCCTTCATTTAAAACAAAATGTTCTTTTAGGTAAGAAGGAGCAAGACCATTAAAAATGTTATACACATGGTTAAGACGTAATTGTGTGACTCTATTTTGGGTGTTAAGCATATTTAACGACTGCAACATATCACATGTAATAAAACTTTCCGAATAGAGATCAAAACATACAAATACATCAAACACCCCACCTCCTAGAATGTAATAAAACTAATCAAAATGAAAAAATAAAACACTACTAGAATCTTCAGAACAGTAATTACCAATTCAAATCATACACATTGTTTACACCAAACTATAGCATGTTCACACTTCCCAATTACCATGCGCCTCCAGGCATACCCTGATTACCAAGTGCATCTAGGCATTACCCCGAGCTTGAGACATGCATTGATTTCGGCGACCAGTTAGAAATGACTACAAACATTTGAAAATAAAAAGGTAGTGTCTTCCCCTTTGCCAAAACAACGGTCCGCCATATTGTTTTCACGAGTCATTTGATTACATCGATATAGATAGTAAACAATCGTACATTATAAAGTTCTCAAATAAGAGAACACATAACGAAAACAATGTTTATAGAAGCAATTATGGTTATCTTATTAGTGAAAAAATTACCCCGTAGTTATTATTTACAAAGTTTTATTTCTCAAAAGTTTCATTTCATCATTCATGATGTAATTTAAAGAACAGCGTGGGCGCGTGGGTTAATACTTACCATAAACGATTTTTATATTCGAATTGATAATTATTGGTATTTACATTAATTAAATATTGACGATTTCATATAGTTTATTGTAATTTTGTAGCTCTATTAATACGATTTTACACGTGTTTCCTCTGACTCGGAGCGACCTCCACGTATTGTCGTATAGAATTATGGACAGAAATACTCATTTCAATGTAATAAATACCAAGACATATATTGTGCGATAAAATAAGACATCATTTCATCATTTAGTTTACATTGACTCCACTATTTACAAATTAAGACTTACATTTTAATTGCAGATAAGTCTAGACCTCTACGAAAGGAAGGTGTGGGGGGATAATTTATTAATATTTAAGGAAGACATTTTTGTTAAAGGAAAAATGACGAGTCTAAGAGTCTCTTTTGATTCAAATGTAATGGTTTTAATCCTCTTTAATTAATTTTGGTATTTATATCAGTGGCGAATCCAGAATTTCCGAAATGGGGAAGGGGGGGGGGGGGGGGGAGAGCGCACAAGTGAAAGTCCAATATAAACCAAAATACTCTGCCAATTTAGGGGCGAAATCTGAAGATTTACTCATAATTGTGGCAAAAAGAGGGAGCAACCGCTATAAAACGCCAGTGTAGATATTAAAATGAGCGAACAAGTATATAAAAATGAGAGAACAAGTTATGTTAAGGTACTACGGAACGCCAATCGTCGCGTGACGATTCACGGGAAAAAAAAAATAATAAAAAATAAAGGTTTTTAATTTGTAATTTTTTATTTAGATAACTGTGTATTGAAGACTTTATAGAATATAATTCTAATTTTAATATTCCCCCGATATACCTGTACTTGGCACTCAAAAACGTGCGCTTTTCAGTACAGCTCGCATGAAAACACCAGCGACAGCGTTGACTCTTCGTCATGTGCAATCAGATGGCCAGTCCCAAGACGAATTCTGTAATAGCTTTAATAGTTGACTTCCTAATCAAGTTGCAGTATTTTCAATATATCGAGGGTATATCGGGGTAACGTCGTGTAGGGCGATCACCTGTTATCTGGGCGGCTAAATTATAACATAATTTCACCTCAACCGGCTGTCTGACCCAGCAAATATCAACCATCATTTCATATATTTCAATAGCTTTCAAGATATTAATTAGCGATCTTAATAAACTGGGTATTCATATTAATGAAAGACAAGGACTAATTATCATGTTTTTTGTTAATTGTGAAGGATTATCATGAAGGAGACATAAAGAACAGGGATTGAAATCGACCAAACTTTACGACAATTTGTATTTATGAAGAGTTTATATTTGAGATTATAACACTTTTATTAAAAGTTTTTCTGTTTTTAAAATAATGAATATAATACATATAGTAGATTAATATATAAAGCTATACTATGATAAATTAAAAAGTATGTGATATTTTTCACATTTTTTAAAGAATTATCCGCCCCTGATTTAGGTAAAATGTTTTTGCTTATACAGAGCTTATTTTTTGTCCTACAATCTAAATTCCTTCAAATATCCTTATAAGTAAGTTTTACATTATCATGAATCCTTGTATAAGTTTTTAGAAAAATGACCTTAGACATTTGGACTTTGTCATTTTCATCACAGTTAAAAAACATTCTTTGTTAAGTTTAAGAGATTATATTTGAGGTGATCAGACTTACAACCAATGTTTTTATCTTTTTTCGTAATACCTGTAGTACATAAAGTAGATTAATATAAATAATGGCAGAAGTCACCATGGAGCTATACAATAAAACCAAATTCTCTAGTGAATATTATTGAAATAAAATATATGAGATGAACTGTAAAGAAACAACCGAATTTTTCAGTTAGCAATGAAGATTTATTCATACACACTCCTCTACCTCTCTGCTATATCAGTAGGTTCAGTATATGTTATTTTTGACAAATTCAGATTTGTCAGTCTGGTGGCTCTCAATCCAAAAGGCGTTTCTGATTTTCTGGGTGATTTGCTCTTCTTAACCACACGAGTTGAGTACCGTTTGTTACTCCATTGACCGTCTTAAGTCGATATCTCGTCTGTTGTACAATCAATATTTTTGTAACTTCATTTCGTGTACTTGTGTTTCAGTACTTGTTACCTCTCCTTGGTGTCTTCTGTCCTACAGCTATTTCAAATGTCTTTCCCTTCTGCTATTCTTAACTAATAGAAAAAAGTGAAACCACCAATCAGTATTGCATACAGCAGATTTACAATATACTACATTCGTCTAGATCGTTCAGTTCCCGGTGGGGGATAAATATATGTTCCACCCCAAACCCTATGATTACCAGATTTTGAATTTGAATTCGGTGAAAGTGTTTGGAATGAAGTTAAATTTCCATCATATTCCTTTGTTTTGTGCACTAGATACAACAGCATTTACAGACGAAATTTTTGTTCTAACCATGCTTGTCTTACTCAAAAGTGCATCCAAAACTCGTTAAACCACCTTAAGATTGTGATATTTTTTGATAAAATTATCGAATAAAGAACATTTACTATTTAAAAATTTGTGATAAAAGGGGATTAACTCAATAATCAATTAATAGACGCACTTTGAAATGATCGTGATCCTCGCCAGTACAAAGAATGTATAGTCTTTAGTATAGTTATATAGTAAAATGCCAGTATAACTGGTGTCGCATGGCTATGGCATTAACAACAATATACCACAGTAGGCAATCACGGACCCCTGAAATTCAGAGGTGAGACCAGGTGCCCAGCTGTTTGGTTAGCCACACCCTTACAATACAGACGAAAGATATAATTCAGCACTGTATATATACATGAATGTGAACAAACACTGTAGAAAATGTCACAGCCATATAACATCAGGGTAAAGATTATAAAAGAAAAAAGAGGAGTTACTGACTCAGTTATGTGGCAGAAACCACCATGGAGCTATACAATACATGAATATAAATAATATACTAGAACATATAACACATTACAAAAATATTTGATTGTAGTGCAATTACGATACCGACCTAGGACGGTCATTTAATTTGACAAAAGCCAAACAAATGGTGTGGTTAACCGGTTTACGGGCCCACCTTTCCACTCACCGTAACAGCAGAACAATCAAAGGACGTACATTAAAAAATTTATAAATAATCTTCCATGTGAAGAACAAGGGTCAACAGGTATCGCATAATAACACTTAATTCAAACTCTCGAGTAATTAATGCAGAGTAATTAAGAATTAATTAATTCATAAGAATGGAGCAATGTATTGAAACATTATATTATTGCGTGGATATTTAGAATATGGCTATATATAAATGTATTTTACTGAGATGAACTACCTGTTGTAAAATTTGAAGCAACTAAAACAATTATTTTTGAAACGAAGAACGATCATCTTGTAACGCATTCTGATTGATTTTCTCGCTTCAGCTTTTTAATCATCATGTGCATTCCTGTGCATCCTTCACATTTACTAAATATAAGCTTTTCCACAAGCTATTGTAGTAGAGGACCTTCAAAATCTCCGACAGCTTCCAACACCTCTTCTTTTCCATAGAATTAGAAAATATATACCTTTTCCGATAACCCTCCCCAACGTGCACCGCCGATTATTATATTTTTTCTAACATTTTTTTATCATTGTCATTTCAAATTGATGTTCATACATACAACTATCATTATCATTGATTCTTGCAGATGCAGATTTTTTATTTCAGCCAATATTTACACATGAACATGAATGTGGTGTTATAATCAAATGTGTCTTCTGCTTCCGAAAGCATATACATATAAACTGGTTACTAAGGGCTTATAGAAAGCCTTGGTATAAATCGGAAATAAGACGGAAAATAAGAAAAAGGGAGAAATTAAGGGAAAAAAGGCTAAATTATCATTTTTGAGACAGTATTAATCAGTTATAAGCGTCAAAGAACTTGCATTAATAATAGGGGGAAATGCTTTGTGGATGTGTATGGTTTAGTTGACCAGTGTGCTATCAACAACAATCAAGACTTTTGGAAATATGTTAAAACAAAAACAAAATTTTCGGGAACCGTTAATGCCATCCCTCCATTAATAAATTCATCAGGTACAACAGAAGTTGAAGATAAGGGAAAAGCTGAGTTGCTAAATGAATATTTTGCTGGTATTTCAATCTAACAAGATAATGATATTGAAATTTCTAATTTTACCCGAACCGAACACTGTTAGTAATATTAATATCTCACAAGATGATATTATTGACGTAGCTATGTCCTTTAAATTTAATAAGGCAACTGGGCTTGATGGAATAAGCCATCAGATGTTAAAAAATACTGCTTCTTCCGTCAGTGTGCCCTTATATATTTTATTTAATATGGGTCTCAGCCAATCATGGGAAACCTTAGCAGAAAGATGGGAACGAAGAAAACTTTATTTATTGTACAAAATGTACAATAGTATTGCCTCAAGTTTTTAACAAATATTGTGTTACCATTTAATATCAATAATGAAAGGAATCTACGAAGTAGAAGAGACTATATGATTCCAAAATACAGATTAAATAATACATTAAACTTTTTCTTTCCATCATCAATTAAACTTTGGGGTGACCTGGACTGCGAGTTAAGGCATAATTATACCTTAATTCAGTTTAAACTTGCTATCAAAAATAGATATGGGGTTAATAAAATTCCTCTTCATGCAGGGGATAGAAAAAGAAGCATCTATATAACAAGATTAAGAAATAAGTATAGCATATTAAAAGCTGACTTATTAGAGTTAATTTAGTATCTAATCAAACCTGCAGTTGCGGTCATCCATGTGAAGATTCTTTCCATTTTCTGCTGAGGTGCCCGAATGAAAAGAATCCAAGATTTAACCTCTTTTACCTATATACTGCCTGGTATCAATTGCCAGTCTTTAACTGCTGATAAGCTATTGTTTGGTGATATAACATTTAGCAGTGAAAAAAAAATGAAAAGATTATTCTTCTAGTAGGAGAAAATGAATCTGTACATTAGGATCATGTATATTATCATTACCATATTTTTTCTTCTTCTATTCTTCTTTTTCTATTTAAATGTTAGTATATGATTTTGCATGCATCGCCATATGTGGCTTTATAATTGTGTTGTAATTTTGGGGAGAGGGCACAAATAATTTTGCAATAACTTATGCCTAAACATATTCCATTTCATGAAATATATTTAAACTTAGTCTTTTCCATTGCAACAAGTGCTTCGGCAATATGAGACCCTTTAAGTAACAAGCTAATATACACACATATACGTTATATATATATTAATATGATAATGAGGTGAGCTCGTGGTATTTTTATTTGTAGATCATGACATTTGAGATTCTTATATCATTATAGATACTGACTGGAAGCTAGAACGTTCTAATATATATAATCCTCTGGAATATACCTGCTCTACAAATGATAAACCTGAGTATATGCCAATGATCTTGAGAGTACTTACTATTCGGAACTCAGAAATTCGTATTTCCAGCGATGACGTGCTTCTTGGCTCACGCTGTACAAACTGGAGACCAATAGCATACGGAAATGTAAGCTGCATTGATAGAGATACGATCTGGCAAGTTAACATACGTGTGAACTATAGTATGATACACGATGAGAAAACAGTGCTCATGAGATGTCAATTTGGAATTCCTACTGCATGGGCAAACATAGCTGGAAGTAATGTTGTGAATATCAACGAAATAGGTAAAGTAGTTTAGTGATATTAGTATTGGTGTTTCATTACCTAAGCTAGATTAACAGATTAAAGGCTCATATGTATATATAAAGCTCCGACTTGAGACTCGCAAAATTTGTTGCCTTATCTAATGCACTACTACTGTAAGATCACTATCTCAGCAAGATGAACAGTGTTCATTAAACAATCACCGTAACATTCACTTGAACAGAAACAAATTATGTAATGTATATTTGTCTTTTCATTTCTATGTATCATAATCACACCTTTAAGAGGTTGCGCTTATTATTGACGTCTTTAATTGTAACTCTTTTATAATGTCAGATCATCACGCATTTGCTATCCTACTGAAATGTACTTGCATGCAATCACGCGTTGTATTATGAAGAATTTTATCAGAAAGATACATACTATATTACAGTAAGAATGGGAAAATTTAAATGAGGTTTTTAAACTGAAGTCTTTTTATATCTAAGTTTGTTGGGATATATCACCTGTACATAGGTATCAAAATATATGATTATATACCGAAATGTAGACATTAAGATATTAATCAATATATCTTACCTTGAATAAAAAATTGTCTGAATGCTGAGTTTACATATAACGGTGCACAAACTGATAGAAAGGTCTGCATTCCGCTTCTTTATTTGCCAAAAAGCTGTAAAGATCTTGCAAATCGCGAGTAGGGATCAGGAAAATGGTGAATTGAAAAAAAAGGTGGGAATTATACATACATTGATTTAAAATACAGAGGTTTTTACTCTGCAATGATAATTTAGAGAAATAACTTTGTATCGAATGAAAATCATCAGAAATTAGAAAAAAAAAATATGCTGAACGAGAAATCCTTTTGCTGCGCACTGATGACTTGAAAGGGGATGTCTTGTGTCATTGTCGAAGAATTGAAAACGTCAGAAGGGCAACGAGGAAGGGGAAGGGCATATTGTTGTAATTAAGCTATTTATAACAGATTATGATTCATTTGTTCCACTAGAAACATATTTGAATTTTTCTGTAAACTCAAATAGTATCCAAAGAAATGGTCCATGCTTTCCACAGAATATGTCGATGTCTTGATTGTCTGAGGGGAATCTAACTTTTTGACAACTTGAACGTCATGATTCACAAGAGCAAAGAGATGCGGGATAAAGAATGAATGTCTCGAAAGAGTACACATTTGTTATCTTGAAAACACTGCAAATATGCTGTCACTTATTTCGACGTCGGCTGTAAACAAAATGTTTCCGGACTTTCATATACAATGTATCTGTACCTTTGGGATGACTTCCAGATCGAGAAGTAGTAGTATTTATTGTCGATAATTGCTGTAATAACTTTTCTATGTTATTTTGGAATTATAGAATAAAGAATATAATTCTCGTTCAACTAAATGTTATGATCAATACAAAAATTGTTGCTCTGAAATTATCCAATACTTCTTTTGAGGATGTTAATATTCCCATCTGATTCACACTATTTCTAAAGGAAATGTTCTCGCGGTGTCAGTAATATTTCTCCTGAATTAACAGTATTGGCGTAGTGCTTAGAAGTGAGGAGAGATGACAGTAAATTTAACACGTGTTTGATCATCCGATGTCTTAGGGCAAATATGGAAACGGTAATACTTTATGTATTCAAGTATTGTATAGCTCTATGGTGACTTCTGCCACATAACTGAAGCAGTAACTCCTCTTTTTTCTTTTATAAAGTATAATATATATTGCTTAATATTATACGATTTCAGATTTGCATATCCAAGGACTCAGCAACAATGAGACATTGGCAAGTCTAGTACCATTGAATCTAACGGCAATACTAAATGGTAGATCTCTGGATCCTGAATTTCATTGGATATTGGTTGTGAGTCAAACCAAACTTATCACAAAGCTCATTCATTAACCAAATATTTTTTGCATTTATGCGACTCCCCTTTTCGGCCATTTTTCCCGACTTCACTGTAATAATTAACGGACGATCTAATCTACTGATACTGTTAGGGGATGTAAAGACATGATATTTGATAAAGTCAAAGGTCAATCATTATAAAAATGCTTATAATGAAAATATTGCATTAATCAACCTTAAAGACTGATTTTATGGTCATTAATCAAGAACACCTTGGATATTGAAAGTAGGTAAAAATGTGATAAACACGATAAGATATAAGGCATAAATTTAACATTTTACCGGAAAAAAAACTTATTCTCTTTTAAATATGATTAATCTTTAATTAATTAATTAATGATTTCTTGCCATCTGTGCTCCAACTAGCAAACGTCCGAGAACCAGTACTGTCCGGGAACTGTTATAGTACCCGTATACATATATATAAAGTAATGTACGACATTAAAACACGTATTGATCAAGAGATCCACCTTCTGTCTTTGCTGGTTAAGATAAGTCGAGGTGGAAAGTGTGGCGGGAGATATTGCTGAATGCATTTTATTTCTTTTATCTTTACAGAACAAAGACCTGCATGAAGTTATTTTCCAGCCTTGCCACAACCTACAGACGACAACAAATATACCTGGATGGTCCTATATATCCACTTGCAAATTAAGGTTTATAGATGACGTTCAAAGTTTTATGGGACCCCTTCTAGTAAAAGTCGTCGCCTTTGATAATGAAACGTCATTCAATTCGACTGCTTTATCAGAAAATAGTATCACATTTTCAGGTACGACACACAGTCTCAACATATAACTTATTAAATGTAAATTGCAAAGTCATTATCATCAGTATGAAAATCATTAATAGATATATTGTTGCTGACGAACATAAATGGTTTCTCATTTATCAGTACTAGCTTATATTTAACGATAATTTTTTCATAGAACGATATTAGAAGGTTATTAAACACACAAAAACATTACAAAAAAGATCTATTACTCTATTCCATGTACTATTGAGCTGTCATTGTGAATAATATATCTCTACAAGCTCCTTGGACAATCCATGTAGTTTACGATACCCTGACAACGATCACATGCACTTTCAATCAATCAGATTATGATGAAAGTATGATGGCATTGAAGTTTATAACACCTGAACTCAATCACGAAATGGTTCTGAATTTTGACATATGCAGTCTCTCTTACAATCCATTTATAAAAAGTATGGATTGTAAAACCGACAGAGGACAAACAGCTATTCTGGTGTCCCTACAAGAAGTATGGAATTATATTGATGGTGTGAACATTCGTTTTTATGGTATTGATGCCACTCAAGGAAGTCCTTACGTACAGTTGAAAACGAAAGGTAAATCAATAAACAATGTATTTATTTAACAAGAATTATTAACAAAATAAAAAGATTTGGTAATTATATGAAACTGCGTACTATAGGAATATGTGTATAAATATGCGGGCAAACTTGGGAAGTCAGCGCAAGATTAAGAGTACACAAACAACAGATAAAGGATCCCATTTGCTAACTGTGGGAAGGGGACCTTCAAAATTGTCTCTTTTTTTCCAAAATGTTGAATAATGATGAACTATTAAGAACAGCCAAGGAGAATTATTCCATCAAACTTTACAATCTAAAGCATAATAAAAAATAAATTTTAGTAACTCAAATTTCTAAATTCATAAATGCTAACCCTAACCCTAACCCTAACCATACATTGATTTAAAATACAGAGGTTTTTACTCTGCAATGATAATTTAGAGAAATAACTTTGTATCGAATGAAAATCATCAGAAATTAGAAAAAAAAAATATGCTGAACGAGAAATCCTTTTGCTGCGCACTGATGACTTGAAAGGGGATGTCTTGTGTCATTGTCGAAGAATTGAAAACGTCAGAAGGGCAACGAGGAAGGGGAAGGGCATATTGTTGTAATTAAGCTATTTATAACAGATTATGATTCATTTGTTCCACTAGAAACATATTTGAATTTTTCTGTAAACTCAAATAGTATCCAAAGAAATGGTCCATGCTTTCCACAGAATATGTCGATGTCTTGATTGTCTGAGGGGAATCTAACTTTTTGACAACTTGAACGTCATGATTCACAAGAGCAAAGAGATGCGGGATAAAGAATGAATGTCTCGAAAGAGTACACATTTGTTATCTTGAAAACACTGCAAATATGCTGTCACTTATTTCGACGTCGGCTGTAAACAAAATGTTTCCGGACTTTCATATACAATGTATCTGTACCTTTGGGATGACTTCCAGATCGAGAAGTAGTAGTATTTATTGTCGATAATTGCTGTAATAACTTTTCTATGTTATTTTGGAATTATAGAATAAAGAATATAATTCTCGTTCAACTAAATGTTATGATCAATACAAAAATTGTTGCTCTGAAATTATCCAATACTTCTTTTGAGGATGTTAATATTCCCATCTGATTCACACTATTTCTAAAGGAAATGTTCTCGCGGTGTCAGTAATATTTCTCCTGAATTAACAGTATTGGCGTAGTGCTTAGAAGTGAGGAGAGATGACAGTAAATTTAACACGTGTTTGATCATCCGATGTCTTAGGGCAAATATGGAAACGGTAATACTTTATGTATTCAAGTATTGTATAGCTCTATGGTGACTTCTGCCACATAACTGAAGCAGTAACTCCTCTTTTTTCTTTTATAAAGTATAATATATATTGCTTAATATTATACGATTTCAGATTTGCATATCCAAGGACTCAGCAACAATGAGACATTGGCAAGTCTAGTACCATTGAATCTAACGGCAATACTAAATGGTAGATCTCTGGATCCTGAATTTCATTGGATATTGGTTGTGAGTCAAACCAAACTTATCACAAAGCTCATTCATTAACCAAATATTTTTTGCATTTATGCGACTCCCCTTTTCGGCCATTTTTCCCGACTTCACTGTAATAATTAACGGACGATCTAATCTACTGATACTGTTAGGGGATGTAAAGACATGATATTTGATAAAGTCAAAGGTCAATCATTATAAAAATGCTTATAATGAAAATATTGCATTAATCAACCTTAAAGACTGATTTTATGGTCATTAATCAAGAACACCTTGGATATTGAAAGTAGGTAAAAATGTGATAAACACGATAAGATATAAGGCATAAATTTAACATTTTACCGGAAAAAAACTTATTCTCTTTTAAATATGATTAATCTTTAATTAATTAATTAATGATTTCTTGCCATCTGTGCTCCAACTAGCAAACGTCCGAGAACCAGTACTGTCCGGGAACTGTTATAGTACCCGTATACATATATATAAAGTAATGTACGACATTAAAACACGTATTGATCAAGAGATCCACCTTCTGTCTTTGCTGGTTAAGATAAGTCGAGGTGGAAAGTGTGGCGGGAGATATTGCTGAATGCATTTTATTTCTTTTATCTTTACAGAACAAAGACCTGCATGAAGTTATTTTCCAGCCTTGCCACAACCTACAGACGACAACAAATATACCTGGATGGTCCTATATATCCACTTGCAAATTAAGGTTTATAGATGACGTTCAAAGTTTTATGGGACCCCTTCTAGTAAAAGTCGTCGCCTTTGATAATGAAACGTCATTCAATTCGACTGCTTTATCAGAAAATAGTATCACATTTTCAGGTACGACACACAGTCTCAACATATAACTTATTAAATGTAAATTGCAAAGTCATTATCATCAGTATGAAAATCATTAATAGATATATTGTTGCTGACGAACATAAATGGTTTCTCATTTATCAGTACTAGCTTATATTTAACGATAATTTTTTCATAGAACGATATTAGAAGGTTATTAAACACACAAAAACATTACAAAAAAGATCTATTACTCTATTCCATGTACTATTGAGCTGTCATTGTGAATAATATATCTCTACAAGCTCCTTGGACAATCCATGTAGTTTACGATACCCTGACAACGATCACATGCACTTTCAATCAATCAGATTATGATGAAAGTATGATGGCATTGAAGTTTATAACACCTGAACTCAATCACGAAATGGTTCTGAATTTTGACATATGCAGTCTCTCTTACAATCCATTTATAAAAAGTATGGATTGTAAAACCGACAGAGGACAAACAGCTATTCTGGTGTCCCTACAAGAAGTATGGAATTATATTGATGGTGTGAACATTCGTTTTTATGGTATTGATGCCACTCAAGGAAGTCCTTACGTACAGTTGAAAACGAAAGGTAAATCAATAAACAATGTATTTATTTAACAAGAATTATTAACAAAATAAAAAGATTTGGTAATTATATGAAACTGCGTACTATAGGAATATGTGTATAAATATGCGGGCAAACTTGGGAAGTCAGCGCAAGATTAAGAGTACACAAACAACAGATAAAGGATCCCATTTGCTAACTGTGGGAAGGGGACCTTCAAAATTGTCTCTTTTTTTCCAAAATGTTGAATAATGATGAACTATTAAGAACAGCCAAGGAGAATTATTCCATCAAACTTTACAATCTAAAGCATAATAAAAAATAAATTTTAGTAACTCAAATTTCTAAATTCATAAATGCTACCATCTGTCGTCACCATGATGTCTCCAAACATTTAACATCTATTATTATGTTGTTTATTTGTTTACATTAGGTTCCGTCTTATGCGCTGAAAGGGCGAAAGTACTTACGGATTGCAGTATCTAGAGAAAATGGACACTGCGATATTCTAATTATATCATTATGTAAATATATATCTCCTTGTGTGATTTAATATTTACATTAGTCAATTGGTTTGCTTTGTGATAGCATCCATCTCCATTTTGTATTTTCAAGCAAAATTTCCAAATCGCATTGAAACTGAATCAGGATTATAAATATCATAAGATTCGAAAAACGTTTGGTAAACGTTATAGGTCTTATTCAACAATTTGTATCCAGCGGGTCAAAGATTCCAATAATTCCTTCTCGTTGGTTATAACATAATTAAACGCCTTCGACATCAAGAATATGATCCCAAGATTCTTGTATTGGGCTTCTATACAACATAATACAGACTTCTACTTGAATCTTATACACTAACTAATGAGGAGTGCCTTGTACAATCTTTTTCTGAGAAGCCTCGCCCTCTATGACGTTTAGTCGAGACTTCTACAGATCAAGGATACCACCAATTGAATAATGTTTTTGTTACATTCATTAACCAAACTGAATCGGTATCGTAATTTTGATAGAATAGAATGTTTTGTTTAGGGCTTTTATTTTGGTATATTTTTTTAAATACTATAATGTGTTATATGCATGCAACTGCTGATCTGTGTCATACAGTTCGGCCAGATGTCTTCTGTCTACTCTTTTGTCTAAGTATTTTATTATTGATATCTTATGTAATCGATTTATATGCAAAATATTCCGCAAAGGAACAACGGAAATTAATTCGACTTATAGAGTTATATTATGCATTGTGTGATATCAATGATCAATTTATAGTCTGTTTTTCATTTAAATGGTGCTTTGTTACTGACTTTACTCTCTCAGATTTTTTCGTCTCTCCCAGTATTATTTATTAGATGAGGACATTCAGTTCTTCAGTTTAGATCTTGCAGGACTTTTGTGACGACGGATGTTTCATGTAACCAAGGGACGCTTACCTCTGCAGGTCTCGGCTCAATATAAACTGGGGTTAACATTTGTCTGAATATTACGATACACGAGAATGCCCTTTCATTCCATGGACTTCGAAATATGTTTAAAGGGAAACAGATTTACCAACATTAATTTTTAATTTGTTTTTGACAGCTTTTGATGGTGAAGGATCTTTTCATTTCCGAGGTATGGCTTTATTTTATACAGTTAAATAAAGGTAAGACTCTAGCCGTGAAAATTAATTTTGAAATGGCAGAAAGATTTATTATTCACACTTTCCCAAAAATTGTTAATTTCCTCTTTTTCCGTTATTTTTTTTTTCTGTTTAACGACCACGATTTTACATCTTCTCCCGTCTAATTATATAAAGGACATAAACCAAAGAGAAATACTTCGATAGGTCTTGTTAAAAGTGGTGGTATAAGTATAGTCGACATAGAGACAAAATTAAAAGCTTTGAATGCAAGTTGGATACCAAGATAATTTAAGAATAATTGTCATACATGGATATTTCTTAGTGATATTTTATATAGAATCTCCGTGTCCATGAATTATATATTGACATATTGTGCAACTCAGACGGAGAGCTTGTCATTTTTGCCCAAATTTTACAAAGAGGTCATTGTATGTTTCAATGAATGTCAAAAGCTTACTCCTTTACAAAGTTTGTCAACATGTTCTTTTTTTCAACAACCAATATGGATGAACATATTTCATCCATTAGTATAAAACTTTGTGTCTCAGTTCATTGGTAAAATGTAATATTCTTTGTGTAAAAGACTTATTTACAGACAGTGGTTTTAAAACATTAGAAGATATTGGTGTAAGTCTATTACACAAACGAAAATGGTTATGTGAATATAAAGTTATGTGTAGCGTGTTCAAATGATGTTTCATTGCAGAATGTGTTCCTATGTGAACATTAAAGATACCAAGTTTTTTATTTGGTTACAAGATACAATATTTTTTGTAATAAAAAGTGCAACTTCTTTTATCATTTACGTTTACTGAAAAAGTTCTGTTCTCCAGGCTTTCTTGAGCAGACGATTTGAAATAAGAAATAGA
This sequence comes from Pteria penguin, assembly GCA_035048485.1. NCBI lineage: Eukaryota > Metazoa > Mollusca > Bivalvia > Pterioida > Pteriidae > Pteria > Pteria penguin. The sequence goes on along the minus strand of CM068589.1, from coordinate 5,625,314 downwards.
GCATATTGGGAAGCCATTTCCGTCCACAAAATACAAAATACATATGATAATAATATATCTGTATTTAATAACAAGTTGTTGAATAACCTATTGTGTAATGACTTATATTGAAGCAAATGGAAAACAGATGTTGACAAATTTTGCATTTTGTTTGAGAATGAGATTGAAAACATTGAACATACATGTATAATGTTTTATTGTAATAATGTAAGAAATTTCGACTTTACCCGGTATATCACTAAATGTTGATCTGAAATGGAAGCATATAGTTATTGGACTTTACCCTGGAGACAAAATAAAAGTCAAACTTTAAATAACTTAATTTCATTTACAGCTTTCAAGATGTATAAATTTAAAATGCTGTGTAGATTAGAAAAAGGCAGAAACTTCTCTTAGTATACGAATTACACAAGAAAGAAACTCATGTTCTGGTACAATCTTTTGCAATATAAGAAAAGTAATGTATATATAAATGTAATCAAACCATTATATGAACTGTTATATGTATGGTTTGTTATATGATTACATGTAATGATGGATAAATCCAAACCATAAGTCCGAAAATCATGAAACCAGGGGACATACAAAATCATTGAAAATGAAAACAAAGTGGAAAATAACAAAATATGTGTAATTGAAGAGCATATGTAAACCCTTATGGTGGAGTGAGATCAGGTGCCCGGGGAGAGTAAGCACCTACTGCTTGCTAGCAACACCCGTCACATATACCCAGTAAAAAGAGTCAAATCGTGTAAATTCCATATATATTTATTTATGGAGAAGTCAAACTAGGTAACCTTCTAGTATAGAAGGTGTCAACTCTGTGTAAAATGATCGGAATCTGTCTCAGTCCAGAATATCATTTAAAAGTCCGGATAACGAGATATCATATGGAGAAATAAGAGTCTCGTAACGACCATAGAAATTCCTCAGTGACGTAGCTGCCTGACCCGGGATGAACTTCCGATTGTAAATGGGTAATTCTCTGAAAATAAATAAATATAAAACCCAAATACAAAATACAATACAGTTAAATAGCTATACCTAATTTTAGTTTTCATCGACAAAGCCATTTGAAGTTTGTACTAAAGTATTGGAGGTCAAACAAAAAATTACTCTGTGTGTGTGTGGTTTTGTTTTTCTTGATCTTACTACTTTGTTTTCTGACTTCTTATTGTATAGCTTGATCAATTTCGTAAGTAGTGTGCTCTATGGCTTTTTGCATTGCTAGAGTTTCTACCTTGGACATCGATGATGAGACATAAGTTGCTGAAATGCGCGTATGTTCCAATCAATTTTTCAGGCACATTGTAAATTTATTACTGTTTTTTTTATTACAGAATTACACATCGAGGAATTACATGAAGGAGCCAACGTTTTATATCACCATCCATTAAGACTGACGGCTATACTGAGTGGTAAATCTCTTGATAACCCTGTATTCTACTGGTCAGTAATGGTGAGTTGTCATTACTCATTACTCATTATTTTGATTTCCAGAGTTTCGGACGTGAGGATCAGGAAAGGAATATAAGTCGTCCAATTTAAGAGAAAAAAATGTATACATATATATAAGGCTTTATATTTATATTTGTCTTGAAAATCTTAAATAAGATTTGATCCTCTATAAAGTTGATTAAGCGACTACTAAACTAACGTAGGATGTCTATGAATATCAAATCTGTCACACAAATATTTAATTGCATAAAGCAACTGGTTAAACTCAAACATGACGCTAAGAGTACATATATAGTAGATTATCCAATGCACCAATAACTGGATATGCAAGGAATGAAATACATGACATGGCTACATTACATAAAAACACATGACATCGCTACATCACATAATAAACACATGACATAGCTACATCACATAATTTACACATGACATCGCTACATCACATAAAAACACATGACATCGCTGCATCACATAATAATCACATGACATCGCTACATCACATAATAAACACATGACATCGCTGCATCACATAATAAACCCATGACATCGCTGCATCATATAATTAACACATGACATCGCTACCTCACATAATAAACACATGAAATCGCTACATCACATAAACATATGACATCGCTACATCACATAGTAAACACATGACATCACTACATCACATAATAAAGACATGACATCGCTACATCACATAGTAAACACATGACATCACTACATCACATAATAAAGACATGACATCACTACATCACATAATAAACACATGACATAGCTACATCACATAATAATTTGGTTGGTTGGTTGATTGGTGTTTTACGTCGCTTTCAACAATATTTCAGTTATATCGCGACATGGAAGCAGGAGGTTACCAACCTCTTAAACATAGTGGCGCAACCCGGGAATCGAACCCGGATCGTCGGCGCCGCAAGCCAAGCGCTTAACCACTACACCACGCCTGCTCCTTATCACATAATAAACACATGACATCGCTGCATCATATAATTAACACATGACATCGCTACATCACATAATAAACACATGAAATCGCTACATCACATAAACATATGACATCGCTACATCACATAGTAAACACATGACATCACTACATCACATAATAAAGACATGACATCGCTAAATCACATAGTAAACACATGACATCACTACATCACATAATAAAGACATGACATCACTACATCACATAATAAGCACATGGCATAGCTACATCACATAGTAAACACATGACATCACTACATCACATAATAAAGACATGACATCACTACATCACATAATAAACACCTGACATCGCTACATCACATAATTAACACATGACATCGCTACATCTCATAATTAACACATGCCATGGCTACATCACATAATTAACACATGACATTTTTTCATTACATGATTAACACATGTCATCGCTTCGTCACATAAGTAACACTTGACATCACTACATATCATAATTAACACATGTCATCGCTTCGTCACATAAGTAACACATGACATCACTACATATCATAATTAACACATGACATCGCTACATCACATAATTAACACTTGACATCCCTGCATCACATAATTGACACATGACATCGCTACATCACATAATTGCTCAATAAATAATGAAACAACGTGGCAAATTCGCCCCCTACTCTTTTTAAAGAAATCATATTGAATATTTTACTTTGCAGGGTGGCAAATCACAGGACGTCCGACTCCAAGCATGTTCAAGTCAACAAAAAGTCATAGCTATTCCGAGATGGTCCTTCGTTTCAACCTGTTACTTAAAGCTTGTCCATTCGGTGAATCTTCTAAAAGAGCCATTACTGATCACAGTGATCGCCCGGGATATTGGCATGTTCGTGAATGATACGACAGTTTTAAAAACTAAGGCTTTATCTTCAGGTAGAATTATCCTATGTCTCAATAGCTTAATATAAATGTACCAAATATGATTTTCGATATGGTTACATTACCGTTGTCATAAAGAAGAAATGTGATTCAGCTGATTAATTGAACAGAAAATCAAGCAAAATGTTCGAACACAATATCCATTATACCGCATCATTCGGACTTTAGACTATAGATGACTTTGTTTCATTCACGGTTTTTCTATATATCAAAAATTCAAATGAGTATTCTTTGATTGTCTTGCTTTTGTATTGGAAGGAATATAAACTGTGATGACTATCTCTTCAGCTTAACGTCGGTCGTATGTCATCATCTTAACTGCAGTAAATTTGGCGTTGTATCTATATGTGATTCCTGTTTACTATGCGTGTTGGTAAAGGCTTTTGTCATACAGCTAAGTCAGATTTTTATTTGTTTTTTTTTTTTTTTTGTAATGTGAAGTCAGAGCAATCAATTTATATGTACATGTATATGAAAGAAAAAGGTGGTATATTACATATCAATACTTTAACTTCAATATGAATGCATTAGTTTGTCTAATTAATTGCTATATGAATGTTTTGATTTATATTCCAGCATCATGGGCAATCCAAGCTTTATTTGAACCCTTCACGACAATCACTTGCAAATTTAACCAGTCAGATTTTGAAGAGCGATTGATAAAATTCAACTTCATTTCATCGGATTTCCATCGTTATGTGGTCATAAACATTGATGGATGTACACTTTCTAACAATCCTATCGTAGAGAATGTCCAGTGTAACACTGTGGAAGATACACAAACCATTCGTGTATCTCTATGGAAGAATATAAAATACAGCAGTGACATGTACTCTCGTTGTCATAGTATTACTGATGTCACTATAGGAAGTATCTACATACCCATACACTATGCAGGTAATATGTTAATGTCGAAAGTCAGTCAGTGGTAGAAAGTTCTACGATTGCCATGTTTGCAGTCTTTACTTGGAACAAAAGCATCATGCTACAATGCTTTCCACATAGACCTTTAATGTTTTAGAGCTGATACAGAGACCATAATCGTGAGGACAGAGCAGTAGGTAGGAAGTTCCTCAAAGAATCAGAGAGGATTTTGATGTGGTATAAATCAGCGAAATAATTCTTCCAGGGATTCCCGTATTCGTAATAAAACTTTTCATAACATTCAATTATAAAAATGAATTAATCATTTTAACAATGCAGATGTAGACTAAAGAGAAAACTGAAGACATCTGACAAAGCTGTATGACAAAAATCACCAAGAGCATGCACATGAATCATAATAATAGAATATACACTGAAAAACATTACAAAAATATTCGATTGTACGACGGTTACCATACCGACTTAGGACGGTCAATTAAAATAACCAACGTCATTCAATTGGTGTGGTTAACCGGTGTACGGGCGTTCACCTTCCCATTCACCGCAAAAGCAGCACAATTAAAGGACACAAATTTAAAAATTTATAAATAATCATCTATACAGAGAACAAGGATCAACAGGTTTCTCAAGAAGAGAGATCATATATATTTTATGACACACGAAAAGATTATAGAATAATATGTTGCTTTCAAAATATGTAAGGCGACATCTACATAAGTAAACCATGCTCTGCCCGTCTGTAAGCTTAGCTCAGATCCTTGATCAATAGGAGTCCCGACTAACACTCAGAGGGGACGAGCATCAAGACCTTGACTCCCTTGAAAAGGTTTGGACAAAGCCCGTCATAGAGTCCCTACCGCCCTGTTCGTCAGCGTGCAACGCTCAAGCAAAAGTCTGCATTGGGTTGTAGAGAGACCCAATACAAGACCTATGGTTTTAGCGATGATCCCGGGGACATACTGTCGATGTCGAAGGCATTTAATAACTTTAGATCCCGCCCATATGAAATTATCGCAACCTTGGAGCCTTAGTTTGTACACTAGATCACCATAGAAATTGCGATGGGATATTCCGCTGGATACGTATTGCTGAAAAGTCACATTTCCTAATTTAGTTAAAATGTCTGAATACGATCTGTAAAATTTACCAAAAGTTTTCGAAGTTTATGATATCTAAAACCCCGAGTAAGATGTGTAAAAGGAATCTGAAATTTTTGTGCGTGAAAATCCAAAAAAATTAGTGCAGGCTCTAGCGAACCGGACTAGTTGACTCAAGAACGCACGAATAAATGAAACAATTTCCTATTTGCATATTCCAGTTACAAACCTCATAAGACATTTAAAGTCTTTCCGACCTGAAAATGTAATACAGTATCGTGTTTCATATTCGACATCCGGAAAGAAAAATGTTTAGATTAAGGATTCACCATGCATGTATTTTACAAAAAAAAAAAAAAAAAAAAAAAAAAAAATGACAGGGTATTCTCCAATTTACTCTCAGAAATTGAGCTTCGCCTCGAGACGTTGACCAAGCCTTGAAAATGAAATTTCCGACAAAATCTGTCGATACCTGTCTTTCTCATAAAACATCTCCAAACACGCATAGTATCCCTTTTATTATGTATTGAGACTGTGTGTATCTGTATAAAAAGTCAGCTTTCCCGCGAGGTCTTGTAAATCGGTGACGGGAAAGGTAAGTAGATTTTGGAAAGTTTTTTTAAATTGGTATGCGTAATATATATAAGATACATTACTGACCGAACCATAAAATCCTTGAATCCGAAAATGGCATTTATTGCAATATTAGTAATGTAACCACCAAGATTCTTAAACAAATCTATCACATTTATTTTGTCGTAAGTAATGATAAGTATTGCAGAACTAATAGAAAATAAATATATTGTGAAAAATACAAGAATTTGATATGTATTAATATCTCAAACAACGAGAAAATATATTAGAAATAATTTTCAAAATTTTATATCTCTCAGGAATGCCGATAGATCTCTAAGTATTTCGTCATTAATTTTTTGTCATAATAATTAATAAATTAATGACAAAAACATTTCATTCTAATTTAGACTCTATTTATTCTTATAAGTTGTAATACTGGATTTTATAATAGGACTCTCCTGCTAAAATTGAAGTTAGGCAACAATTAACATATCACCAATGTGTCAGGTAATCTAAATTCCTTTGATTTTCGTAACACGTTTCCTAACCATATCTTCAGAAATATACAAAATACTGCAATTTTTGGTGCATGGACGTAGTAGATTTTTTCACCTTTAGCAGTTAATTTTATCTTTATTTCATTATTTACAGTGCGTAATCAGATAAGATCTACAGGATTAATTATTATGACCTTCGCTGTGTGTGCCATGCTGACGACTGTTAATGTGGTAATACTGATTCAGTATGGGAGGCTCTTGAAAACGACGTTCAGAGGTATGGATAAAAACATATAGGAACGTTGATAATATCAAAGCTACTTAACATGTCTTCAAATAAAAGTTTGACATATTATACTTAACATTTCCTATAGTAATTATGACTATTTGCACGTTTTCTCCTATCCGATTTTTTGTTATTTTCATATCAATTGATGATGCATATCTGCAGTTTGTCTACCCGAACAAGAGAATGAACACGAGATGTATTCTACTGTGTCTGTCCAAAGTCAGTCTAGAGATTCGTTGGAAGTCAGTGAAAACACCTTTCCTAAAGTCTCCAATGAGAGCCAGAATAACGAACCGGAATACAGCACTGTTGTATAACACTGGCATAAACATCTAAATACGTTAGTTTGTATTTAAATACATTTATATTCCTGCCCAAATGTACTGGCAGAGTCAAAAATTACAATATAAATAGCTGTCTACATGACTTTCAGTCCACAGACACCTTGTGATGAGGGTACGGTTCGCAATCATTGGAGAATTTGACATTCATTCAAGTATTTGTGTGGTTCCTCTGATCATGACGTTTTGGTTTGTTGTGGACATCTTCTGGCTTCCATTGATTACTTCACTGATAACATTCCAGTGACGTTTGTATGCATCGCATATTATGTCCTTGCATTTTCTTCTAATGTAAAATACCTATTGTAAATATACACTGAGCAGAAAAAGGAAGTATTCACTGTATACAAATTGAGTTATTTTCTAAACTATAAATGCTATTTTTTTTTTTCAAATTGTTTTTATAAGTAATTTAGACATCTTATGATAACATTTAACAATTTTGTCAAAATTTAGTAAGCTTTTGGTTTAACGGTATATATTGTAACATATTCATCATGATACATTTTAGTAAAAGATAAACATCTTTTACATAGTCATTTGCTGTTACGTATAATGATGGCCGAAGACGATATGTATATGTTTGAACCAGAATACTGTATATGTACATATATATAGAACAAATTTGTTAGATGTAATGGTGATAAAGGTGAGCTAAGTTATGGAAACCTGTAGCTTTTTTTCAATAAATTCATGCACTTTTCGGAATATTTCTTCGCTGACTTCGTCGTTGTACAATCGACAATTCTCAAAAAGAATATCAACATTAATTGTTTATAGTTGAATTTCTTATATGATTATAATTGACATTGTAAAAGGTAAGGTGGTGTATGTTTTCTGGATCCACAAAGATCAACATCTGATATTATGATTTGCGTATAAGTCGGCATTAAGAGAACTAAAATTCACACGAAGTAGAGCATGTAATACTTGTAGTTTCCTTTTGTCGTAATTGAAATATATTTGGCTGAGTCATATATCATAATTTAGCTTATATTTAAACATTGAAAGCGAGTTACATAATTGTATATTAGGTGTTAAGTTATTCCCATCACTTGCAGTTTGGGAAATAAATTAACCACTATATAATGACGTATTTGACCTTGGTTTTTCATTTTCACTGATTTTGTATGTCCTATGGTTTCATGATTTTTGGATTTGTGGTTTGGATTTATCCATCATCTTTACATTGTAAAGTCAAATTCATTACGCAAGTTTCTGTTGCTGACCTGATGAACTCGGTGTGGCACCAAATTACACAAATAAGGTGGAGCAATACCATTTACCATTTTATAAAAATATATTAGACGATACTTGTAACGTCTATTTTTCTAATGTCTCCCATCCTAGGTCAAATATGACTTTGTTGCCCAAGTTACAATTCCCCTGCTTCAGTTTTGATTTTTTCAACATTTTCTTTTTCAAAGCGGCAACAATTATCCCAAATTATATCCGCATATGCCTAATGAAAGAAAAATAGAGTGTTTGCAGAGACTTTCTGTCGAGTTGGAATTTGAGAGATTGGAGGAATATGGATTCTCTTCCACGCTTTTGATGTTATTTCGTTAATGCGTTTATGCCACATTTTTACTTAAAGTGCTGTAAGAATGTTCACAATTTTTCTATACAATGTGCGTATCTACATACATGAATCGGTGACCAAAAAAAAAAAAAAATAAAAAAAAAAAAAAAAAAAAAAAACTACACTGCTGCATGACTCCGATCACAAGATATATACAATAATCCATAAACAACTCGATGGATTTTTTCAGTAGTTAATCTCCGTAATATGTGACGTCAGAAGTTGTACAAATGCTACTTTTCCTTAACTTTTAATTATGACATTAATATCTGCATTGTAACATCACAGTAAAAGTGACGTTAATAGTTTGTACAGGAATCCTTTATTTTACTCGGGTGTTCTCGTAAAATCGGGCAGATGGACATTTTTAGATATCTCTCAGAGAAATACTGAAGTAGAAGGAGCAGTGATTTTTATGTATTTTATAATAATTCAATTAGGATTTTAAGAAAATACAAAATAACCCAGCATTCTAATAGCACTTTAAGACGATGCCGAGATGTTTATGAGAATCCACACTATGGATATTTACGTTATCCATGGATATGACAGGATGGAATACATTATACGTTTTCCGAGATATTAAAAGTTCCTCTGTGTTTTGAGAACTGAGATTTACAAACCATTGGCCAGCCCATAAATGCATTTTACAGAGGTCGGAGTTCATAAGGTCAGCAGCAGACAAAAGGTCATCAACTATTTAATACAGTGATGTATCATCAGCACAAATACCTTTATATTAGACTGTATATCAATAATAATTTCATTTATACAAATTATAAACATTACCGGACCAAGAACCGACCCCTGAGGTACCACGGCCAAAACATCACTATATTCTGATGAGGATCCATCAATTACAACTCGTTGGAATCGTTGGCCGAGGTAATTCTAGAACCACTACAACAAAATTCCAGATATTCCCATCCGTCTCAATATAAACAGTAAGCCTTTATGTCACACTCGGTCAAAAGCTTTACTGATATCGCAAAATACAACACGTATTTCTTTGCCATTATTAATTGCTTTTGAGAATGTGTCATATAATTTAATTAATTGATTTACGGCTGAATCTTTAAGTTTAAAACCAGATTGCTCAAACGTAATAAGGTTATTGGGGGCTGTATAATTATGTAAATGTTTAAAAAACACATCTTTTAAACACTTTACCAATACAACTCAACAGCGATATGGGTCTATAGTTTGAAGGCTGCGTTTTGCCTCCTTTTTTGAAGACAGGTATGACGTTTGTCTTTTTCCAAGATTCAGGAAAATATGAAGCCCGGAGAGAGAGGCATTACATATTTTGATAAGACAGGGGAAAAGATGTTAATTCTCTCTTTCTGAAGTTCAGGATTTAGAGCATCTGGAACGCCGGCTTTACTTGTATCTAAATGTGTTAAGACATCGGATACATCTTGCTATGTAATTACAACTGTATCAAAACGTAAAAGCGGGGGCTCCTTAGGTGGAAGGGACGCATGACTATCATCATGTGTACTTTGTTTACAGAAATACTCATTTAGAATACTTGCCTTTTCGACTGATGTACTGTACTGTGTGTTGTTATGAAGTATTGTGGATATTGTGGTGTTTTTTGTTTGCTTTAAAATGATTTTGCAAATTTCCACCATTGTTTTGGATTGAGGCTCCCTTGGTGCAAGTCGGTTGCCATTTTTGTAAAGTAATTTGTTTTGGCATTGCGAATTAATGACGTTACTTTGCTTCTTGCGTGCCTAAATTTTGTCCAACCTTCCTGTGTATTTGTTGTTTTGCCGCTCTGTATAAACGGGTTAGAATCCGGATTTGTTTGCATATTTCATTGTGAAACCAGGGCAGGTCTAAAGGTCTTATTTAAACTATTTTGTTATGTATGGATTGTTCTGCGGCTATGAAGATGTTATCTGTAAGTTTGGGGATATGTTCGTCTATGGTGTTGTTGTCTATGTCCCAGTTTCAGTCTTGTAGTACATGTCTATATTGGTCGTAATCAGCATTGTCGTATTGCCAAATTTTACCTTTATAGCTCTCTTGAGCAGTTTTGACAAAGTTAGTACTAAAATATACAGTGATCACTACAGAACGGCTCGATTGTTCCCTTGTCAACAAATTTCATAAAGTTTCACACAAGTATAAGATCGATTAACGTGGATGATGTGATGTTATTGTAATTGGAGTATGGATCAACTGATTTAGATCAAAATTAGCTATGATGTTACATATGTTTGTACTTTTACGTGGATCCAAAAGATTTCCATTAAAATTGCCCAATAGTATGATATTTGGACATGATTCAAGCGCGATTCCAATAGAGACCTCCACAGTATTCCAATCGCTAAACTAAGGGTGTGTGTAGAAAGTCCGTATTAAACCTAGCTTTATGATCAATGTTTACTTCGATCCAAACTGCTTCAAGATTTGGAATGGTTAGATCGTGCCGTTCTGTAAGTGGGATACCATTCTTTACGAAGACAGCCACGCCCGTCCATGCTTATTACGAACAAGACGAATGGGAGGTTGGTAGGAGGATGAAATTAAATCACAAGATTTAATAGACTGATCGAGCCAGTTTTCACTTACAGTAATAATATCAAATTTGCCTAGCTCAACGGCCAACAAACCGAGTTTAGTGTATGTACTTTGATTATTGATATGGCAGATAGACATATTATTCCTTAAATCATACGGACCAGGGTAACTTTCAATGTCCTCTGAAAGCAAAAGAATTAGAACAAAGTATTTAACAACATATGAACGAATATTCGTGAATCGCGCCAAAATATACAAAGATATAACTGGCTGGAAATAAGTATACATGTCATTAATATTGCAGGTATGACAATTTATGGTCAATGACACAAGCGCTAATGACACAAACAGTAACAGAGGATGTAAACCAAGTTGAATACCTAACGATTCATGGATATTTTTACAGTATGTACCAGTACAACGACGCCCCACCCTCGCGCTGTACGTCTCTATGTCAGTATCCATTTATGATACATGTATATGCATGTATAGATAGGAGAAAGTACAGAAGGGGGAGGATTGTCAACGAAGTAAAGCTCTATGGATGGTATGATAATACGTAGAACAGGGGTTAGCTCACCGAATAAATATATGACAATTGGAAACAAAATCGACATGTTGTCTGTATAAATGGTTAGACAACAAAAACAAAAGAGAACTTGACACTAAGTATGCATTCCTACCTTGAACGTCAAATGCTAGTTATAGCTGTCACAACGGAGATTCCTAAGCTCACAGAAACAGATATAAATGAACCGCAATTGCTAATAATATACTAAGCAAAACTAAACTAAATAAACATAAACACGTGAATATAAACAGGATGTGAAAAATAAGGTGAACTATGGGTAATTTTACGGAAAACCCTATTCCGTATAAATACTAGCAGACCTTGGTTCTAAATTTAGATCATAAGCAGATAGTTCTTTACGGTCGAGTGACTGTATACATACGAGTACACTACAGCATATCCGCAAAGCGAGAATGTTATGCGATAGACTAAATGATTACAAATGGTTCGAAGGATAATCCGTGAACTGTATAACTCAACTACTTGAAAATTTAAGTATTTTAAATACACAGGCTATTAAGCCAGAAGAGGCGGAGTCAGGTTCAGAAGGTAACCAAAACAAATAGATGCACGTGGTTATGGTGACAGTATTATAATGTCTTATCTACTCGATCTCATCCTCATCGGTGGAGAACACATACGGAGTTTTGGGTATGGTAAGTTCAAGTTCTAAATCTTGAGCAAGATCGAACAGCTCTTTGTCGCTGTTAATTATAGACACCGTGTTATTTAACTATTTGACAAACATGACTCCTTCGCGAGTCCATGTTTCCACACGACCCTGCTTCGCCCATCCTGCCTTTTTGCTGGTTAGATCCTCATTTACATAAACGTTCTTATATTTCTTCGTTAAGGGATTTCCATCTGCAACGTCCTGAAACTCTCGTAACGTTTTCTTATTTTGTAAGATACGGACTTTATGATTGTGACCAATAAATTTCGCTATGATGGCTCTGGGTTTTCCATGCACCTTTGGTCCAACTCGATAACTCCTTCCAAGTACCACATCGGGGATGTCCCCGCCGATGTCACTCGCCAGGTCCATGACTATTTTGTCAGTATTTTCAGTGGCGGATTCCGGTATGCCGCTGATACGTATTATGTTGCGCCTATCATACATCTCTAATGGTTCAAAGCCGGAGTGGTCTAGCGGTATCGCGTCGGACTCCTGATCGGGAGGCCGGGGTTCGAGTCCCGCTCTGGTCAAGCCGGTGTCATGTCTTTCGGATGAAACAGTAAAAACCGAGGCCTCGTGTCGTGGTATGCATGGCACGTTAAAGATCCCTCACTGCTTCGGGTGGGTCCGTTGCAAAGGTCAAAATTTGTATGCCCCGCATCAGGCAGATGCCGTCACCATATACGTGAAATATTCGTGGTGTGACGTAAAACAAAAATCAATCAATCAATCAATCAATCTCTAGTGGTTCAACTTTGGTTTCTAATTCGTTGATTTTATCATCCCGTTGTTTGATTTTATCGTTTAGTACTTTCACTTCTTGTTTAAAACTTTCGTTTATCTCTAGTCTAAGAGCAGTAATTAGTTTCTGAATAACGGCCAGATTTTCGAAGGCACACTTATCATAGCTTTATCCAGTTCTGAATCCGCCATGTTTTTATTATTCACAAGAAATAAACTTTCTGCGTCACTTTGATCTGTGCTTCCAGCATCAACCTACTCAAATCCTCTTTATTACCCTTGACTAATAGTTCATGTTCTTTGAATTTTTTTAAATAGTTAAATTTGTGTTGGAGATTTGGCAATAGAACCATTTGGTTTTGTTGTGCACGTTTAACTGACTTTCTCCCGCCAGCCATTATACTACGAACATTCAAGTTTTCTTTTTCAATTTACTCAGAGTTTATACATTAGACCGACGTAAATCTTACTTCATTTCAACAGAATATATTTCTCCTACATCCGGCACAAATTCCATATCAATCCACATCTATTGCAACAACTACACTAGAATTTAATAAACCATGATCTCACAAGAGACCACCACCTTAGGCCATTTTTAATAAGCATTTCACTGATAACAGGCAGAAAAATGTGTAAGAGGTCATTTCAGAAAATAACAAAATGGTCATTGGAATCAAAAGTTAACATTTCATTGTCTTCTCAATCCATAATTGCTTAATATCGGGTATGACAACCTCTAGTTGGTAAAACAACGAAAACACAAAGTCTAACGTCGGTAGGGGCTAGAGTATTCCATTCTGCTAGGAGAGCATCTTGCAGCCCCTGATTTGTCAATGGACGTTGCATGTGCGCTCTTCTACCCAATAAATCCCATATGTGCTTGATCGGATTGATATCAGGGCTATTTACGTTAACACACTTAATTGGAGAACATAAACATTAACACACTTAAATGGACGTTTATTCCTTAAATTAACATGACGAAATCCTTTTTAAATATTTTGAAATAAAAGAGACGTATTTTCGAAACACCATGTTTTAGCTTTACAATTCTCCCAACCATAAGTAAAGAAAATAGTCCATTTATAAGTAACAGTTCTTGATTTATTAAGAGGCTCCAACTAATAAAACGCAAACAGAAGCGATAACCAACTGAAAGAATTACTTTATCAGTAAGGAATTAGTCAATTACAGAGAAATTTAAAAATAAACGGTAGAAATGACCTGTGCTGTCTGTAGAAGTATATGTTTACGTACAGTTTGTCGTCTCACATGTTAAAATTGTAAGTGCAATTTTCAAAGTTTGATCGTGCCTTGAAGCCAAAGAGAAACTGTCAAATGTAATCTTGTAAATTCACTTTGATGTGGGTGGCTCTGTGATTTGGGTTTCCTTCGAATTTCGAACGTTTTCTATAAACAGTTGTACACTAATGTAAGAGCATGTCTCTGCCCAATAAAATATTAATGCGCACTTTCTGTTGTAATTAGATACAACAAGATTTATTGAAACATAAATCGGGTAGGGTAAGTGGCGAGACGAATAGTAATGTAAATATAACTTGTATTATTATTACCATTTTCTTTTCTTGCTGCTTTGGTCACTTTTGATTTGCAACCTTTGACCCGCCAATAATTTCCAGTTTATGATTTATTTAAATAGTTAACAACATTTACGTCAGTATTAATGTGTTCTAACTCAAAATTTCAATCAAGCATTTTTCATTTCAGCATATTCTTTCATTTTAAGAAAGGACGCATTAAGGACGTTCGCTACTGTGTCAAAATTCATCAGATATTTTTTATGTTTTATATGTTATCATTGAAATCCAAATCTATTTAAAAATAAAGTCTGAATATGAGCTTAATGATTGAATTGTTGAGATATAGAAGTTCAAAGAAGTTTACCCCCTTGAATTTTTTACACTTTTCTCGCCAATCATAATAATAATATAGATTGACAATATGTATAAAAATAATATCCAACTATATTGTGATTTGTGGTTCTTCAAATATAAGCAATTCCTTAGATTCAATATATTTTAGTTGATTTTTTATATCAATCTTTAAATAATATTACATTTATTAACCCACTCCCAATACATTATTCCTACCATTTAGAGGCACCACTTCAAATTATTTGATAATATTATAATTCATTGTGTGAAAACCAAAGATAGGATTAATGATAACAAATTCAAGATATTAGGCGGATTGTCCTCTTATCATCATTATTTCTTAAAAATTTTACCATTATTTTTATCTTCTGTTTGATAGTATATCCTATAAAAGCAGGTTAAAAGCCAAGGTCAAGGTCAAAAGGTAAAACAATTTGTATCAACAGAACAGTCTAGCCATATGGAATGCAGGTGTGAACTATGAATATATTATCGCATTAGACAAATAAAAGTCATTATGTAAAATATTCATTTTTTTTCCACAAATAAAGTGACTGAAACTATGAGCTCACAGGGCATAAAATAATGTACTTAACCTATAATCTCATACCAATTAAAATAGAATTGTATATAGTAGGTGGAAATATGGTTTTGGACAACTTCCATAAAAAAAAATATAATCATTTGTTTTTCGGATGAATCCAACATATATAGATACACAATGGATAAATGAAATAGACAACAATAGTTCTCAATATTATTTTGACAAATTAATAAATAGAACATGACAGGTTGAAATCAAACATCTATATATTGGTCTATATGTATAGAAATAAAATATTTGAAGTACAGTTACTTATTAGAATGAAGATTTAGATTTCTGAGTGCATATGTGATGAGCAATATTTCCACAATGGGCAGTTAACTCTTGTAATTGTGCAAAATCATTATATAAAAAAATTTAAAATAAAATAAATGTTTAAATTCTTGAACAAATTATTTCTTCACTCGAATCTTTTTGGTTCACAAGAAAAAATATTTTGATATATTACATGTTTAAAATTTAGTTACAGTGACAATTTTTTTAAAAAACGAATCAGATGTGATGCTACGCCACGAATGCCAACCTGCTGGCAACAATTTTTTTTTCAAATGATATTTTTTGAACAGCACATGTAGACATGTAGGCCATAACTCATGTAAACATTTGAGGACATGATTCATTTTAAGAAATGTACATCTACATATTGTAACCTTTGTACTAAGTTAAATTGAAATCCTTCTTAGGGTAAAGGAGGAGTTGTGAGGACAAGGTGAATTTACTATATATGCATTAAACTCTAAATTCCTAAATTCAAGGGCCATAACTCCTGTAAAACTTTTTGGATAGCCTTCCCTTGAAATATGCACCTCTACATATTGTGATCTTTGTACTAAATCTCATTAAAATCCTCCCAATGGTTAAGGAGGAGCTGTAAAGACAAAACGTATAATGATGAAATGCCAGAATGGTTGTGAGGTACAATAGTTTATGTCCCCGCCATACATAGCGTAGACATAAGCATTAAATGTTTATGTGTTTATTAAAGTGAATAGTTTTCGGGCATCTTACCATCGTATGTACCCCAGTGAGGACAAATAATTGTTAATTTTAGACCAGTTTAAATTCCCATTAAAATGTTTTCTTACATTCTTGGTTTAAGTATATTAGCCATCACGTAAATTTACATGTTTATGTTACCCGGAAGCAATATTATTGGATGAGCATGTCAAAGTTGCTTATAACATAAAAAAAAATATTTATGGGATAACCTGTTCGTAATCTATTATCTAATAATTTGTGCCAGTTTCAATTTCAAATTGAGTGTTGTGTTTTAATATCTATCATCAGGACATTATTTCAATAAACTTGCAACATTTACTCTTATGATATATAACAGAAAAAAAATCGATATGTCATAAAATACCTGTTGCTAGTTTCCTGAGAATTTCACGGTCAGACTGGGGTTTGAACGTGGAACCTCCAAATATAGACAGAATCAGAGTCTATCCTCTAAACTAATCTAAAAGAGAAAACTGAAGACATCGGACAAAGTTGTATGACAAATATCACCAAGGACATGCACCCAAACATGATAATAGCAGAATATACACCGTAAAACGACATTACAAAAATATGTTAATAAACAACAGTACATTTATAGGTGTGGCAGACAGGTATCCCGGATTGCTCAATGGCGATTGTTTGCCTTCATAAAGAAAGGTTCTGGGTTTGATTCCCGGTTCTAGCCACATATATTCTCCTGCCTGTTACATTTGGTGACGTTGCCAGCCCTCATGAGTTGTATGTGCATTGTGAGGGTACGATCTTTGGGTGAATATGTGTTGGGGTTTCCAGGGTTGGAGACCTTTAGTTAATAAGTAGTGTGATGGAAGGATATCAACCAGGATATAGCTTAATGGTGAGAGCGTCCGACTTGATGTCGGAAATTTCTGGGTTCGATTCCCAGGTGCGGTCACATCTTTTTCTCCTGCCTGTTACACAGTCAATGCATGTTGGAAGTATGTTAAAATCAACCTACCCATGTCGACACCATAAATCCACCATTTAACTCACTGCAAATTATCTGAAATACATTTAAAGAAATTTCTAGTTTAAAATTTTTCTTCCTTCTCTCCAACTATCGGTGTTGGACAATGTCAATGAATTGCCAGCCTCGTCTAACAATACATCTTCAATAAGATGAGAAATATGTGGCCGGTCAGAGATTGCATACGAATGTTCAGACTCTCTGAAATTTCGTCTATTGGCAACAGATACGGATTCGTACCGTTGGTTGATGCCTTTTTCAGAAATCGGCCTATCACGTATGTATGTATGTATGTATGTGTGTGTGTGTATGTATGTATGTATGTATGTATGTATGTGTGTGTATGTATGTTTGTATGTATTTATGTATGTATGTTTGTCCGTCTATCTGCTTGTATGTATGTATGTTTATATGTATGAATGTAAGTATGAATGCATGTATGAATGTGTGTAATGATGTATGCACATCTGCATGTATGTATGCATGTACGCACGAACGTATATCTGTCTGTATGTATGTATGAATGTTTACATGTATGTGTGTACGTATGTGTATATGTATGTATTTACGTTTGTATCTATGTACGTATCTTTGTGTGTATATATGTATTTGGTTGCATGTATGCATGTGTGTATGTATGTCTGTCTGTCTGTCTGCATTGATGTATATATGTGTGTACATGTATGTTTGTATATATGTATGATTGTATGTATGCATATATGTATGTATGTATGTATGTATGTATGTGGTTGTATGTATATGTGTGTAGGCATTTCTCTCTGTCTCTCCGTATACATATGTATAAGTATGTATGTATTTATGTATGTATTTATGTATGTGTGTATGTATGTATATGTGTGTATGTAAGTGTGTATGTATGTATGCCTGTCTGTGTTCATGTATGTATGTCTGTATATTTTTAAATACTTAACAGAGGATAAAAACGAGCAATAGGTCATTCTGCCATTCACAACAACGTATCACGATGGTTTTCATATGCCACTTGAAAAAGAAGTGAAAAGTACCCGGAAATAAGAATCGTGTCCGCAATAAATTGACTTATCCACCATAAATAGATGAAAATAAAGAAAGAAAATTACTGATTCAGCCGTAGGACAGAAGTCACCACGGAAATATACAATATTTAATGTAATGACAAGAAAAAAGTTAGAAAAAAAAAAACCAGAAGGACATTACAAAAATATTAGATAATGGTGCAGTTACAATGGCGACTTAGGAAAGTCTTATACAGAAATATTTCAATTTAGCGCACAAAAACAAAGGAGAGAAAAAAGTAGGTGGAGAGAAAAAAGAAATTAGTGTAGACTTGCCGCATAGAAAATGCAATAGACATAAATATTATAATGTATTATACAAGCACACTTGGAGTAGAATAATTATTAATGGAGCATATTTCCAGGGGTTGGAATGTATTGACAATCTCATTCAAGGTAACATGATTACTTCTGATTGCATTCTGTGATGATGAAATGTGTATAGCATATTGAAGGAACGGGCTTTGTTGAGACACACCGTTGTCTTTTAAGTATGAATATGAATCCAGGACAGATGTAGGAAGCTCCACCTATATATCTGTTGAGTAATGGTATAATTGGTCGGAATACCTCATATTCAATGTCACCATATGGGTACAGTAATGACAGTGCGAAATCACAGTATGTTATAACATAGGGGACAACACTTTCACGATAAATTTTATCATCCCGTTTTGTAGTATGGTTTATACAACTATGATTTTTGTATGTTTTCATATGTTTATCATAGGCAAATACACATTGTTACAGCATGATGACAATATAGAAAAGTCGTCTGGGTGAATACGTTGTGCATGACCATTTAGATAAAACTCCTCTTAGCAGACTTGCATGTGATCCAGATAATCATCGATAACAGAATTTTTCTAGAGGTATTGAATATAAATTTATTATATTAAAGATCTTAATATTAGTCCTCATTACATCTGTAATATATATACATTTGAAATGAAGTGGTGAATCCTCTTCTGTTGTTATAGCAGAGGAACAGAAAGCAGGGCGCGGGAAGTGAAATGTGGTATGAAGTGTGGTTTGCAGTCTCTTGAAAAAAAGAGAGATAAGTTCACGGTTGTGGCAGATGTATAGGTTTTCTAGACCTACTCACCATGCATGACAACTACTGCACTGTTCTCAGATTGTTTAAATACTTTTTTTTTTAATAACAAAATGTTTTATTCGAGCAGAACATGATAACAAATCAAGTAAAGAAAAAAGGTACTAAAAAAAACCTTCTCATATTCTGTGCTTTTCATTTTTGTTAATTTAGGAAATAAACTTTATACATACAGTAGCAGATGGCAAATAAGTGAGATGTTACTCAATCAGGTAAAAACAATATATATTTCCGTTAATTATAAAGGTTTTTTTTTATCTTAGAAAATTATTGGAAAATGTATTTGACATAGTAAAATCACTGTCGTTTTAAAATTATTTTTTGAGTTCGTATCGATTTTATGCTTGGGAATATCGAATTATTTATTACAAGTCAATATTCCTAATAGTTTTCAACTAACAGAGCTGAACATAAAAGGACGATACTAAAGTAGTGATTTCGGTAGGTGGACAGATGAACATCACCATGTCATTCACCAAGTTTTGCTTTGTGTCATAATTTAGTAATTATATCAAGCATTTAAGAGAAAACTGACGATATAAGAAGTAAAGAAAATATCTATTCTTTCAGACTACGAAGCCGCTCCGGTAAAGAAACTAGAGAGTACCAACTTATTGTTCAGGAATGGGATTAAATTTTTTTGAAAAGGAGACAATAGATCAGATTCCGCCTCTAAATCCAGTCCCAGCAAATTGTCCACTGAACACAAAATGGAGTCTTCTTTGTTTTGAAACCAAGGTATGTATTCTTATTTTTCTTAAAAGATGTATGTGCCTGACCCTCAGGTAAAGGACTTAATTTAAAATTCATAATAATGTAAGAAAGAAATCAGTAGACAAAGAGCAATACACTCAGCATTCACAGAATTCTTCCAGTGAATATTGTGAATGCTGAGTTTATTGTTCTTTCTTTTATGTCGCTTCCTTCGGAGGACTTTTTAAGATATTTGAAATCAGCAGACTTCGTTGTAATGGAATGACTTAATTACAATCATATTAAACAGGAATATGACATACATAGTAGTGGTAGGTTTTAAATACAATATATTAATAGCATGCAGGAAAAATTCTAGAAAATAAAACTTATGGATCATGTCAAGACAAGTCCTGTATTGAAATAAATATAGCTAATATTAAAATTCAATAGGTTCCTGATGAATTTTAATGCAAAGAGACGCAGGATACAGAGGCAGATAGTTCCCCGAGCCTGTACCTCAAGCTTAAATGAGATTTTATAACTTTCATACATGAGTTTCCATTTAAACATAATAGAAGTTTGGCCTAATTGATGCAATATAAATTATTAGGTTTGTGTGGAGGGTTTTAGCTATTGTCATTGGCACACCATACTACTTGTGCACTATTTTTCGTCTAAGACTTTTTCACAATTTTCACTGCTTGAATATTGCCGTTAAGGAGTTTTGTTGGTTTTAGTTCAAATTCGATTCTGAAATATTTTTTACTCTTTATGGTGTACTTGTTGTCATAAATTGAAGGTCACTATATTTCTTCTTTCATCTAGATGATCACATATTACTCAGCTTTCAGGAATATCTGCAAATAAGACCTTCAGTTGTTTCATCTTCCCAATCTTCCAATGAAAATGCTTCCAAGGTTACAGGAATTACTGTAAAGAATGGAAAAATGTACCATGGTGGAGATAGGGAGAAGCAAAGTCAATATATACTGCGCTCAGGAACTTCCTCTCATTTCTAAAGAGGTTTGAAATGAAAATAGTGCTTGTTGGCCATAACATATTTGCATTCGACTGGCCTGTATTATTTAATGTTCTTCACTCGTGCTATTAATGATTAATGAATACCGAGAAGTTTTTTTTTTTTTTGTAGTCATTAAAATATTTTCGATCAGTGAATCCTGGTTTCAAATCTTACAAGCTAGAAATTTTGTCTAAATTACAATATCAAGTATAAAGAACATGATGCTGGAGAAGACGTAGATGCAGCACAGTGTCTTTTTAAGAAAAAATTATTCAAGTTGATTCTGTTGATAGAAAATGTAACTGCACATGTGATTTTGATTCTGTAGAACAGAAATTAGCTTACTCCGAAGTCATCCATGACAATTTACCATTTCTACAACCAGTTATCGAGAGGAAGATGTTGTCAAAAAGTATAACCAGGAAAGTTGCCAGAAATGGACAAAAGTACAGTCATGTTGAGGTAACAGTTCAACGAGACCTAGTACATGAAATCAAAAATTTGATTCTGGACCAGACATGCACAGGACTAAAACGTGTGACAATAAGGTTGTTACCAATACCGTTGTAACCAAAGTAGTGAAATATTTTTCTACATTGAATGAGTGTTGTAAGACTGCTTTAAGGACTTAATCCTAGCCCACCCTTTTTTGTGATACAGTCAACAAATACTGATATATTGTTGGATTTAATTGTAATTTTGTGCATTAAATTTCGTAAGCATGTTCTATTCCACATACTATGTCAAATTATGGATAATATTTCTTGACCAAAAAAAAAAAAAAAAAAAAAAAGAAGAGAGAGAGATCGAGAGATCAAAGATTACCACTCTCGCCTCATTACTTGTTTTATTAAATTACCGGAAATTACTTATTTTGAATGTGTTACTAGAAGTCTATTTATACATACGATGGGGTCATCTACAGATCGTGCTAAACATAGCTACATCAAATTACTTATTTCAAATGTGATAGTAGAAGTTTGTTTATAGATACGATAGGGCCAGCCACAGATCGTACCAATACATAAACTTATTTGTATGTGTTATTATAAGTCAGTTTATAGACAGGATGGGGTCATCGACAGGTCATTCTAAGACATAGCTACATCAAATTACTTATTTGAATGTGTTAGGAGAAGTTTGTTTATGAAAACAAAGGGGTCATCCACAGGTCGTTCTAATACATAACTACATCAAATTAATTATGTTGAATGTGTTAGTATATGTCTATTTATAGATACAATGGGGTCATCCATAGATCGTGCTAATGCATAACTACATCAAATTCTCAGAAACTCATATATTTTCCGTTTAAATAAGTGTACTTAAAAAAATGTTGAAAATGAGGAAATATAAATGAAATTATAGATTTGTACCATTTAGTTCCCTATCAAATCTGATCAAGTTCTTCCGCTTTTCGTCTATTTCTAGATATTTATTTCATTATACTTCATGTCATTAACATGTAATTAACATGAATTAGTTCCTCCTTCAATCAGTCATCATTTCTCTCGAAGATGTATATGTTCTGGGTTTTGCTGATTCTTTTAGAAAATCAACTGAAAAATACAGAGGCTGAAGCCAAAGCGTGTGGTAGGTAATCTGTTATGTATTTCTTAAAAAGAAAACACAGTAGCAACTCTTTTATTTTCCCGATGGTTAACGTACGTCGTATATAGGATAGTGAAACAATAGGAAAAATAGGAAGAACCCTTTATATTAGTACTATTATTATTTTTATTATTATAGATAATATTACAGATTTTCTGTATTCTCTATAAGATCAATTTACTATAAAATACAAAACAATATTTTCGTACTATTCCAGTTCCCCACAACAACTGTATAATAAGGATAAATTCTAATGCACTTTGTTTGTAACACGCGATCTCATTGGCTGTCCGATATAAAACTGCAAGGGTATTCACGATACCCCTGCAGTTTTTTATATGGCGTCACGATACCCTGCAGTTTCTGATTTGTGACGTCACGATACCCTGCAGTTTTTGATATGACTGTGATTAGCGAATTGGCTCAGAAAACCATAACTCTGTGCTTCTAGTTGTAATTATTTTGTCAAATGCATTAGAATGGGGTTACCATGCTTGTGTTTTACAAAAACCGACAGGGTATCAGCGAATACCGGCTAACGCCTCGCAGTGAAACTCAATTTCCGACAGGGTATTCGCCGATACCCTGTCAGTTTTTGTAAAACACTCGCATGGTAACCCCTAAATGTACAAAAGTGTCTGAAACTTTTGTAAATTTTATACCGATGAAATATTTGTAAAATGTATTACTATGTATGCACGTAAAGCTTTGCTTTTTGTTTTTTTTTTTTTTTTTGTTTTTTTTTTTTTTTTTTTGTTTTTTTTTTTTTTTGTTTTTTTTTTTTTTTTTGTTTTTTTTTTTTTTTTTTGTTTTTTTTTTTTTTGTCAGACGTAATTGCCCTTTCACAGAAAACAGTTATCTATATAAAACATGTGATGGCAGATCGAATTATAAGGCTGTAAGCGTTATATCAGAAATGATTATGGCCAACATAGCAGATGTACGCTTAAATCTTGTTTATGCAAAAGTGTTAACAACGGTCAGTCTTATATCAATATATCAAGAAAGAAAGTGTAAGTGTGGAAAGGAAGAGATATAGTTTAATGATGTCAATGGATTGTTAAATGAGAAAATCTTTATGTCAATTAGATCTACGTTTTTATTACAATCAATTGCAGTTAATGAATGATCAAAGTAAGCAACCAATAAAACGACCTACAATCCTGTAAATGTCAGTGCGACGATAATGTAGAATGTAATTCAGGTATAACAACTCAAATACTTACATTAAGTCAATACATCAGTAAATAAGGAACGAGACCTCAGTCCCTAGATTCCACTTTAAACTTCTATGAGTATGGGCTATTTCATTTTCATAGGTTTATGTTTAAGAAAAGAGTATTATTAATAATAATACTTAAAATTGAAAGTAAATAATTATAAATTGCATTACAATATTTACGTACGATAAAACAAATCCATGAACTAGTCTAAACGGACAGAGTAATCGAAAGGGATTGTCCAAGATAATATATACCTCCTAATTAATATTGGTAGGAACCAACCCGTAACACATTACTACGTTATTCTTAAATTACTATGGTAATTTATTTATTTTCATCACCGTCATATTGGAGAATATTTTTGAGAATCGAGGAGATTTGCAAGTGCTTACTATGAGTATAGCTCTTTTATTTATCAAAACAAATAAGAAGTTATAATCACAAGGATAAGGCATATCCTGACTTAAGCTAATTCTACTATAACTACATTTTTGTGTCATTTTGACACAATCCATTTCTTATCTCGGAGATCCTTGTTTGAGATGTTGGTATTTCATGTGTTATTACAGTTTCTTTAACAACATTTCTAGACATAACTTTGATGAATATATGGACAAATAAATTCTATAGCTGCTGCGAAATGGTGTGATATACCTTATAGATTGTGACAATGACTTTTTATGTATTCATGCATTATATCCCTTTAATGCTACTTTGACATCAGGTTGACTACCTTAGCAAAATGTATGTTTTGAGCCTGTATCTCATCTCACTAGTATTGTTATGTTTGGAAAAACGTTTCATGGTGTAAATTAAAAGGCAAGAATATACAAAAATACTGAAACAGAATTATGCAATTGTACAATTATTGTATCGACATAGGACGGTCACTCAATCTTGTGAACAAAATAATGTTCGTCCTGTGGTATAGTGCTCTGATTTATTTCATTAATTGTGACAACACAATTTTTTGTTCGTTTTTGGATATTCATTCTATACTAATCCCATATATCGTTGCAAACTCTTAGCGCAGTCAATGAAAATATAAATTTGGAGTTTAACGTCATCAACATTATGGGGTTTTTTTTTATTGTAATGTCTGTCAGGAAATTGATTTCCGAGATTTGGGGAATTACAATTCTGTTGAATTATATTAATTACTAACCAAGCGGTGGCTAGAAAAAAAAAACCGGTTTAATCACCTGCCTGCTGTGAGGTGTTAGGGCCGGTTAAATTTAACTATTACTATTCATGTGTCGTGTCGGGGTCGACCCGATGTTTTATATGTCGTAGAGGTGTCCTGTTTTATCGCAGCTGAATATTTGTTTCTTGAAGATCGATTACAGTAGACGATTTATACCGCAGTATTATTAGTAAGGAGCTACGTCCTAGGAATTATTGTTATTTAACATTATCAGTAGATGACGCAACCAATATCAATCCTGTATTACATTACAATAGTCGAGTTATTGTTCGCGTCTGCAGATTGAGAACACTGACGTCCAATAAAATACCAAATTTCTCCAGGAGATCTAATTTCCATCATTATTAAACATTAGTCCTAATCTTGTAAGTGACAGAATAACGGCATTATGCGTACGTTATTCCTCAAGAAAATAAATATTTTAATCAGTGTTCTTGGTAAAAATGAAATAAAAGTTTTGTAGAAATTGCTCCGTTTCGTGTACATTAAGTCATCTATAACTAACATCACTGAAGACATAATTTATCGAAATGCGCATCTGGTGCACAAAATTGATTGGCATATATGTTCTTTATTTATTAAAAGAAATTAAATCATTTCTACATGTAGTCACGATGATAGAATGATGCATTTTTACCAATCAAAATGTGTTGAATAAGATTAAATAAACTGAAATGGTATATTTATGTAAGTTTAAGATAAAAGTCAAGTACTTCCTCCTCTTTTTTCAATTTTTAGAAAATCTCCGAAAATAGTTGACGTAAGCCCTATTGTGACCTATAAATATGTTCGTGAAAAACCATACTTATAAACTTATGAAATGAATTTGATTTAGTCAATGATTATCTGACCAAAAAAAAAAAGCAGAATTCGAAAAACAGTGAAAAAGAATATAAATTTACAGCCATTTTTATCGTTATTTGACATGCTTTATCACTCAGATGAGACCCTTTTGGAGCTTCAAGTTAAGAAAACAAAATAACAAACATATATATTTCAGTAAAAACTCCCTTGATGATGATATATTGGAGAAATTACAATCTAAGCATTTCAGTGCATTTGTCCAAAATTCAAATTTAAGCGGGTAAGGGAAATAAATATCATATATCCCCGTTACTGTTTGTCATATGTCTGTGGTTTACCAGTCGAAATGTCTGCCTTGGTGTATTTCTTGAAATAAGTTAAAGAGAACTCACAGAAAATAGAAAATAATATACGCGACCTAATAGGTTGGAAATTTCGACAAGGTATTTTACTGCCATTTATAAACTGTAACTGCTCCACATCCTGCATGGACTATTATGAACGTTCTCTTTGTCATCCGATTTAAGAATATATCTCCTTGAAACCCTAATGAATGAGAGTATGGTAAATAAAAATAAAAGTTAAAAAGTTAATAAAAGTAAAATATATACCTATGATAGACATAAAATTCCAAAGCAACAGTCACAGTTTTGTAAAAGAAAATGCAAAAACCAAACGGATAATCAACATTGCAACAGAGCGTGGCATATATTTGGATGATCTACTGAGGTATCATGTCTGTTATATGTCAATAGACTACTTTCCAATATCGAAAATGACTGTATTAATATCCCAGCTTATAGCATTTATAAAATTTTAAATGTGTGTCCTTTGATTATGCTGCTGAAGGTGGGCGCCCGTAAACCGGTTAACCACACCAATTGAGTGATGTTTGTAACCTTAATTGACCGTCCTAAGTCCATATCGTAATTTAACCGCAGCACAATCGAAAATTGTTGTAATGGTTATCAGTGTATATTATACTATTATCATGTTTTGTGTGCATGGTGATTTTTGTCATACAGCCAGATGTCTGTTATTGCGTTTAGCAATATTTTACATTCTGATGTCCCAATAAAAGAATTATATAGAATAAATGATAATTTTCACATTTGACTTACGTATTTCACTTTAACGTTACTATCAGAATATTCCCTAAAAGCTATCAGCTCGGACAATGACAGGCATTTTCAATATCGGCAAATAGTATAGTTTATTGATGAGGAAGACATAGTGACAAAACTTAATTCAATCTTTCACAGAAGGCAGCGTTTCTTGTGATAATGTCATCTGATGTCCGACAAAATACCTACAAATAACGCATTTTTATGACATTATGATAGAACAACTTAAAATCGTCTGGGAGTCATTCTCTGTTAAGATCATTTAAAGGGTCAGCAAGAGTCAACTTTCTCTTGAACTCGAGAAGTTAAATGAGAACGACCCAAAGAGTCCTTTATTGTCGGTTGCTATTCGATGACACAACGAAGAGGGTTATAATCCCTATCAATCTACACCAAAGAAGTGAAGAGACACCTCTCTATGTCCATATGGAGAAATTCTGACCGTCAAATGTCAACAAACCACAGTTGCTGTCGTTTAACTCATCGACTTATAACGATTGCTTTCAAAGGATCAGCAGATACAAACGTTCTTTGCGTGTAAA
Source organism: Pteria penguin (assembly GCA_035048485.1). Lineage (NCBI taxonomy): Eukaryota > Metazoa > Mollusca > Bivalvia > Pterioida > Pteriidae > Pteria > Pteria penguin. Next base: position 5,597,269 of record CM068589.1, on the reverse strand, counting down.
ATGATATTTTTTTTTAAATAACTATCTATAACTTTAACCTTGATATTGAGGAAGCAGTCTTATACCTTGCATGCATCAAATACTAATGGAGTAAACGGAATTATTGTATTATCTCTAGACACCGGTATGGCAGTACTGATTTTCTACTACTTGAATAAATTGCCCAGACATGCTTTTGAAGTATTGTAGAAGAAAGGTTGGTATTTGTGCATCAACACCTTTCATTCCTATTTATACTTATTTATATCCTGGTTTCTAGACTGGGACTGGATTTCTGTAATATATTGCAAGCTCTTCACTAATTAACGGGCTGCGATGTTACCAGCAAACAAGGTACGACACATGCAGTTGTACTTGCAAATCAAGTCCATTCCTTGAAAGACTTTGGTATCAATGTATGTGTATCTAATGTAGTCATTGAACTTGCATAGGAATATATTGTAAAAGTTTTAAAGAAAAGTTAACAATTACACATATTTTACATCATAGCAAAAGCATTGCAATAGAACAATTATCACCGACAAGTTTTGAAATCAAATTACACATCCCATGAGTATATTTACCACATATGAGTAAGTTTCTTTATTGTCTGCTCAGGAAAAATGACTTGTTTTATCAAATAGGATAAGCTACTTATAGCTGAGGTTGCAAGAGACCGATTTCCTGATCAGTGTAACTACAAAAAGTGTCACACTGAAAAATGCTCACAAATAATATGTACTGTTTTTTGCAAATTTCACAGCAATAGTATAGAATCTTTTTGAAAATACACGCTGAATTGCTAAAAATAGAAAGTAGTGCATGTTTTAACAATTTTCATTTCTTTATTACTAACGCAACAATCTTTATCTTAATCCTCAATGATTTTTTTATTATTTTATTTTTATTTCAAAGATTTTAAAGTGAAGACTATGAAGTATTTCGGGTCATGATTACATCTTATTGCAAAGCCCCTCAATAATTGACAACATGTTCCTTCTTTCATTTTAGTTCTATGTTACTTTGATTTGAATTTGGCATTTGTTACTTATACAATCATTCGGCTACGAGCATCACTGATATGCGCTTATGATGCACAAAATTAAAAGGTATATATGTTCTATACTTATTATAACCACTAGGCCGGTGTCACTGCTAGTGGACTGATATTCCCGGATAACATTATAAGTCTAGTTTTCAGTGCTTTTGTACTGACATGAAATATATACTTCAAATTTTCAGTCATCAAATTAGATAAATCACTCTTAAACTAATGAGTATCTCCCTCATGCATAGCTCTGTCCTTGGATAGATTCTTTGGTTCACTATTTGGTCAATTTGGCTTCAACACTGCTCTTCATATTTTTATATATTTTGAGAATTCCAATCATTAGGCTACGAGCATCACTGAAGAAACATAACTTGTCGAAATGCGCATATAATGCACAAAATTAAAAGGTATATATGTTCTATATTTATTATATCTATACCCTCTTTACTATATGTAGTACGTATACCACATATGAAACATTTTGGTGGGTAAGTCACTGATGTATGTCAATTAGTTCTGGGGATATAAGACTGTTACTACTCTTACCCATTTAAGTTTGAAATTTAGACAGATGCGCAGTAATGCTTTAATTACATTTTTATGTTCAAATATACTATTACTAAGTGGGTTTTTCATTAAATAAATTTGTTTGTTTAGTATTCTTAACTTCAAAGCCCAAAAAGAGTCTTATCTGATCGATGCAGCTTGTTACGTAACGACAACATGAAATGTTTTCTCGCTTTTTTTTTTCGAATTCCGCTGTTTGGGTCGGGTAAATAATGATGGTACCGTAAAACTTTTTATTTAATCTAAAATTATGCTTTCTCAAGAACATAGTGTTAGGTCACAATAGCGTTTATGTGGAATACTGTCGGAAATATGAATTTTAGTCCCCCTAACCTCTGAAATTTAATTTTTACAAATTGCACTCAGTGGTCATAAAAAGAGGCAATTTTCTTACTTATTGCCAGGATCCCAAATGTTTACCCTCATTTATTCCATCAACTAGATGGTAGACTTTGATAATATAATGAGTAACCTTGGGCCTCTCGTATGCACACGAAAGCCATCCCAACTTAAGGTCTATAATATTAATTTTCAAGGTAAATACAACAACTTCTATTCACAGAACTCCCCAGCATAGAAAAATGTTTTATTGCCCCATGATAGAGTTTTAATATGTGTGCACTGACTAGATATTGATTAGTTTGCTTCATTAATATTAGCTGTTTTGATAACGTTATTTCTTTTCATCACTTTATGAGACAGAGTAGAAACTAAATCTATGACATCAGATTTATTGTTCACGATTGCCCAACTTACTTTCTCGGTTCTTCTCCTAATTCAGAAACGTAAACCAAATGCGAGCGTTTATCTTTGGATCACTACATGCCCTAAGTTCTGTTTTAAAGGATGTTTACCTGCACTGCAGATCTGTGCACTTTTAAATCACACCGTTTACGGGTAACTAGGACAGTGCAGGGGTAACTAGGACTGTATTTACAATAGCACTTGAGACTGCAATGTTTTAAATGTTTAGATGATTGAAACATTGCCATATTATACTGGCGTATGCATTTACTCATGATTTGTCAATTAACAGAACACACGATTGTCAAAGTTTCAAAGAAAAATTAATTGACCGTTTAATTCAGTTTTCCCATTCTTTTTTGATATTTCTTTCTTTTGTTCTCTTCTTTTTGTTTTTGTTCTTTTTTGTTTTTCCTTTTCCTTATGGTATCGATTTCATCTCGTGTTAGCAATACGTATATGGAATTATCTATTTGTTTGAAATAGTACACGATAAAACTAAACTGACTTTAAATGTATCCGCACATTTTAGACGCAGAAATGATTTCAATCACTCTGCATTTCGCATGGTTATTTTGAAAGGTGTGCATCTTTTGTTTTTTTTTTTTTTTAATTTTACATTATTTGAAAAGAAAAGACAGATGACAAACCATTATAATAGTAAAATTAACACAAAAACTATCGTATAAAACATCCGAATGTACAACAATAAAGATACTGACTAAGGAAGGTCAGTTAAAGTAACTCAATTGGTGTAGTCCGCCAACAAGGATCAACAGATTTCTCAAGCCAAGAAACTCATAAAAATATACACACCAATCGTTTATAGAATAATGTGCTAGTTTCAAAAATATTTAAGGCGACATCAACATGAGTATACCGTCCTCTGTCCGTGCATACGCGAGCTCAGATCCCTGATGAGTAGAAGTCCGGACTAACAGAGGGGACGAGACTCAGGAGTCTGGATGGACGTTTTCTGTCTTCTCTTTTATGGTGAAATGTTAGCATACAGAAAAGTAAAGAAATGGATACACATGGTATGATTCTAACAATATACCTTCTAGTAGAATAGATGTTATATTTTTGAGAAAAATATTTGTTTTTGAGGTTGATAAGATCTTATTACGAAGAGTTCTTGGAATTAATTCTGATGAAACAAGATTAATTGATCATAGGATATTAAAATCAAAACTAAAATCGGAATATATGTAAAGAGGTCCGGGATATTGGAAATTAAATACTTCATATATATACGACGAAGATTTCAAAACTGGAATAATTTCTATAGTCAATAATATAGAATCAAAGCAATTTTCTGATGAATTTCTCAAAACTGAAAAAACGAAATAATAGATTATTAATGGAACAATTACAAAATGAATTATCTGAAATTGAAAACGATTTATCTGTGCATTTTGATCTTATGAAGAAGAGGGGATTAGAAAATAATATAAATAGCACACACGATGAATATGCTAAGGGTGCACAAATCAGATCTCGTGAAAAATGGATACAAGATGGAGTGAAAAACTCAAAAGACTTCCTTAGCCTTGAAAATAAACACCAGACAGATAATGTTTTACATCACGTTAAAAATGAATATGGCTCGCTGAAATCGCAAGAAGATATTTTTAAAGAGCTAAGTGTGTATTACGAATATCTATACAAATCCAAAACCATAAATTACAATAACACAGATGAATATCTTGCAGTGTTCGAAACACCAGAAAAAAAGTGATACAGATAAAGATATATGTGACTCTTTTCCTACATATAGAAGAATGTGAAATCGCTGTTAAAATGGTGAAAGATAATAAATCCCGTGGATTTGATGGTTAACCTAGTGAGTTCTATAGAATCTTTTGGCAGTATATAAAATGTCTATTTTGTAACAATCTTAAAGAAATCTTCGAAAGACAAGAAATGAGTCACTCTCAGAGGATTTCTATCATTTTGCTTATTTTCAAAAGTAGAGAGAGAAATCTTTAGGAAATTACAGACTACTTAGTCTTACTAATACAAATTTTAAAATAATAGCTTTTATATTTGCTCGTACAATAAAAACCTTCTAGACAACGTTATTGGCCCTGAACAAATAGCTTATGTCAAAGGTAGATATATCGGTGCTAATCCTCGGACGATATTAGATATATTTAAGTTTTGCGAAAACATGAACAAAGAAGGCTGACATCTATTTCTTCATTTTGAAAAGGCGTTTGGTTCCGTAGAATGGGTTTTTTTTTATTCAAAACTCAAAAATATATTTTGATGAACAGTTAATCAAATGGATTAAAATATTAGATAATAAAGCCATTTTCAAATAACAAAAAATGGTAGGATTTCAAGTAAATGTGAAATGAGCAGAGGAATAAGACAGGGATGTCCTATTTCTACAATTCTACACCTATTTGTAGCTTGCGATTGATATTCGAAAAAGTGAAAATATTATTGGTATTAAACCTTATCAAATGGACACTAGTATCAAAAATGTTCATCCTGCAAATGATTTAACAGTAGCTATGAAAGATATTGCATCTTTAAAATCTACCTTAGATGTAGTCAATAATTACTGTAAACATGCAGGATCTAAAATATCTAAAACAGAATGCATTTTACTGCCTAAACTTATAAAATCCAACGGCAATATGAAAAAATATATAGAAAGAATAAACTGTGACTTAAACTACATACTAAAACAAGTGAACAAAGCTTATCACATCATTGCAAAAATGCCACAATTTTATAAAAGAAAAAAGAGGATTTACCGGCTCAGTTATGTGGCAGAAGTCACCATGGAGCTATACAATACATGAATATAAATAATATAATAGAACATTTAACACATTACAAAAATATTGTTTTGGTATTTTTATTAAATTAAGAAATATAATGATATTAAATCAATAAATGAAGATGACCTTTTAAAGTATGAAATAAAGTATTTTTAGGAGTAAAAATACAAGTCTTTATTATAAGGCTTGGACTGATAAAAATATAAGGTATGTGAAAGATTTTTTAACGCAGATGAGATACAAAATTTTCAAGAAACGCTAAAGAAAAAAAAAATGCCTATGCGAATACTTTACGCTAAAAACATTTCTAAAAAAGCCATACCTACTCTCAAACCTAAAAAATGCACCACGTATAAATATCAAAGATACAAAATTATTTCTATTGTTTATAGGATTTTGTACACTAGTAGATAAAGCATGTAAATTCCTTTAAACCAACTTTGTTGCTAGAAAATTTTAAAAACCAGCTTATCAAAGTATATTGACAAGGGAATTTGGTATCATGAGGGAAAAGGATTTCGAAAATAAAATTACATTTCCATCAGATTATCAATATTGCTGAAAAAAATAACAGTGTTCAATTATAATTTTTGATATGTTGTAAATTTAAACCGCACGGCGGCTTCACCTAGCCTACAAAACATGCCGCATAATACGTCACGCCACAGAGACAACCCAAAAAGGCTCCAATGACGTACATATATAACGGCATATGCTTAGCAGACACCGGAAGTGAAGTTATGATCTGAAATTGGTTGCACGTGGCTCGGTTCCGAGGTTGTGATATCACATCCACGACACCAGCGGACGTCCATGTAGGTGCATATGTGATAAATGTAAATTTAAACCACGTGCAAACAATTTCAGATTATAATCTTTTAAACAATCTACTGGATATTAATTATATGCTTAGCAAACGGAAGCCGGACATTGCGGGACAATGTTTAACATGAACTGTTGAAATAGAGAGCACCAAACATATCAATTTTGATTGTAAAAAGATTTGGTATATTCTGGGTACTTCGCTTGATTTTGTTGTTAAATGGAAACATGTTGTAGTTGGTTTCTATTTTGAGGATAATGATAGAAGAAGTTCACACAATTATATCACATCGGCTGTTGCATGCAAAATTTTAAATATAAAATGTGTCTGAATATGAGGAAAGTATACGAAAAACTATGACTTTTTACCTAGCACTGGGTATAATAGTCAGTCTTGTTTCAAGGGCATGTTTTTTTGTACGCAACACAATCTGACCTCCGACAATTAAATGCAGCTAGAAAACCAGACAAAGATAACATGAAGAAATTAGCGTCCATGACAAATGGTCCTATTTGATGTAAGGTCATAGAACATGACAAGTTTTAAACAAGGTCATATAATTCAGATAATTATAATCATAAGAACAAATATATGAGTATACTACGTGTATATGCGAATTTCCACAACTATTGTCTCTTCGGTAATGTTCAAGACTGCAACTGTGAAATCTGATATACTAGTTTACACCATACTAATAAGTTAATTGACCTGAAAGGAAGACACAAAAATTCAGGTAAAAGTAAGAAAAAAGAGGTGTTACTGGCTCAGTTATGTGGCAGAAGTCACCATAGAGCTATACAATACATGAATATAAATAATATACTAGAACATATATCACATTACAAAAGTATTTGATTGTAGTGCAATTACGATACCGACTTAGGACGGTCATTTAATTTGACGAAAGCCAAACAAATGGTGTGGTTAACCGGTTTACGGGCCCACCTTCCCACTCACCGTAACAGCAGAACAATCAAAGGACGTAACAAACAGAAAAATAACAAATAAATATTCTCCAGCACGTATTCCAAAAGCATAATAATCAATTATCACATATACTAAATAGGAATTGTGGAATCAGGTAGATAAGAACTAAAGCAAATTTGTGAACACTATGGTCGGAATAAATACCAGCCCTAAATATTATTCAACATTCTGACACGCAACCCAGATTTATGATAATCAATTACTTTTGAAATCAAAATACGACTGTTTAGGAGTTAGCATAATGCTAATTCCTCCACATTTAATGTCAGTGTTTTATTTCTGACATTTGCTGTAAGTCTTCACAGTTTCATGAAGGTGTTCTTGGAGAGTTAGTTTAATTTTCAAAAAACCGGAAGATCAAACTTCAACATTAATATGATATACGCGATTCTTTGTATTGTATAGCTCCATAACTGAGCCAGTAACTCCTCTTTTTTCTTTAACATAATTTTGATTTCTGAATCATACAATCAGTAAAATTATATGCATTTTAGATCTGAAGGTTGAAATAAGTCAGAGATATGGACGGGTGAACCTGATAGCCCGTATTTCAGATGTCAAAGCGAAACCAACATTTCAGTGGTCTTGTATGGTAAGTAACCATATGTTAAAATTGGATGAACATGAATGTAAAAGAAACAAGAAAGGTTACTAACCCACCCGCATGACTGCGATCACTGCATAAATATATGAAAAAAAAACAACAACAAAAAAAAAAATAAATAAATAAATACAAAACAAAAAACAAAAAACACACCCCCCCCCCCCCCCCCGCACACACACATAAGGAAATCACAAAAATAATCAATTATAGTGCAGTTACAACGCCGAATTAGGAAGGTCATTCGATATGACAATAGTCAATGAATTGTTGTGGTTAAAAACCGGTTGATGGGTCCATCTTCCTATTTCACTGCAACAGCAGAACAATCAAATGGCACACATTTCAAAATATAATCATTCCTCCATAAAGAGATAACGGGTCAACAAGCGTCTCAGGTTGCCAAAATCTACAACACTCGGATCGATAAACAACATCTTTCCAATAAGGAAGTCAATATGTCGGTCAAATGCAATTTGTTGTAGTCTCAGAATTCTTCTTAAACAGATAAGTCCAATATCTGCTCTTTTCGCTGACATGTTTGTTTACTGACGCAAAGATGAAATTTAAAAACAAAATCCAGTCTTTCCTTTCAAAGGGAAACACACAATCAGTCCTTTGGTTCAAATGCATTATTTGTATTTCTTTTAAACTACATTCACATAGTACTTCGTAATACTTATCCAAGCACAAGCAAACAGGAATATAGGGAAACCACGTAGAGAAACAATTCCGCCTCATTTTGAATGTAAAGATGATGGGGATAAATCCAAACCATTAGTCCGAAAATCATAAAATCAGAAGACATATAAAATAAGTGAAAATTAAAACCAAGTGGAAAATAACGAAAAAACTCTACTTGAAGAGCATACGTGAACCCCTATGATGGAATGAGATCAGGTGCCCGGGGAGAGTGAGCATATCCTGCTTACTAGCAACACCCGTCACATATACCCAGTATAAAGAGTCAAATCGTGTAAATTCCATATATATTTACATATGGAGAAGTTAATGTAGGTAACCTTATAGTAAAGAAAGTGTTAAATCTGCGTAAAGTGATCGGAATCGGTCTCAGTCCAGAATATCATTTAAATGTCTGGATAACGAGATATTATATTGAGTAGTAAGAGTCTCGTAACGACCATAGAACTTCCTCATTGACGTGGCTAGTTTAACACATATATAACCCTGGTTGAGTAGTTTATCTGAAATTCGCCTAGCCCTCATAACAAAGGCATTGTAATTTGAATATACTCTAGAATAATGTATTAACTGAGAGATGAATACGCCGTATGCGGGCTACGATGGGATGTTGCTACTTATGAAAGTAAAGTTTGTGATAGCGACATTGAAATCGTCACGTTTGTCGTAGAGTGAGGTGTTCAATCGACCATTAATGTCGAAAGACAACATATCTAAAATCGAAGTAGAATTATTTCTTTCTGTGGTTTCTTTGACCTCATGTTCACTTATATAAAGGTGATGCTAAGGTAATCCGCGAATGAAGGATTATTAATTGAAAGCAAGCCATCTATATATCTGTAAGTGAAATTGAAGCCAAGACCCAATTGTTTCTGTCCTTGTGAAAGCAAAACCTGAATGAATTAGCTTCGAATGAGTAATGGAATATGTCAGCCAGAAGTGGGGCACAATTAGTGCCCATTGGAATGCCGACAATTTGTTGAATAACTTTTCTTCCAAACACTACAAAAAATGTTATCGATAAGAAAGTTCAACATCTGGAGGATCTGCTTTAGTATATTTATTTTTGGAATCAGAATTTTCCCTAACAAAGTAAGTTTTATGATGGCCTATAACTATATCTTTGGATTTGCGGCCTCCGTTTTTATTAGTAAATGCATTTTTAATAATGTGTGCTAATCTGTCTTTTAATTTCTGATAAGGGAACGTTGTGTAAAGAGTCGAAAAGTCAAAAGACTTGATGGAGTGAATTTTAGAAAACCTTTTTGATTTTAGATGTTCTAACAAATCTTTTGAAGTTTTAGGGAACCACATTTGAATAATACCACGTCTGGAATATATATATATATATATATATATATATATATATATATATATATATATATATATATATATATATATATATATATATATATATATATATATATATATATATATATATATATATATATATATATATATATATATATATATATATATCTATATATCTATATATATATATATATATATATCTATATATATCTATATATCTATATATAATTTTTCCGTGTAAACTATTATCATGTTTTGTGTGTATGTTCTTGATGTTTATAAAAGTAAAACAAAACAAGTAGAAGTACCGCAGGGTAAACCATTTCTCGCAACCCATGGAATAAAAAGACAATATCGTGACGTGAATAGTGTCATATTCAGACAAATGCAAATCCCAATGACATCGAGGTGAGACCAGGTGCCCGGGAGGAGTAAGCGTCCCCTGGTTGCATGCAACATCCATCGCAAAAGTCCTGCAACAACCTTTCAAGTCGAGGAGGTAAATACATAAATATACAGGCATGAACACACGAAAGAGACAAGAACACGAAGTCAAATTTTCCATTCAAGGCAAGAAAAGCTGCTAAACTGATATTCCGGTTTTGGAAGCGCACGTGAGCAAATGTCTGTATAGATATACATATTATGTCAAATCAAGTATAGTAAAAAAGTTAAGTTGGTTATGTTGTATGTTCATGTCCAAAAATATCGGAGAACATTCTTGAAAGAGGAAACTGAAATGTTATGTACTGAACACTAACATACTAGTCTTATGTGTATTGGATTGCATGCATGTAGTATTACACGATTTGACTCTTTCTACTGGGTATATGTCACGGGTGTTTCTAGCAAGCAGGAGATGCTCACTCTTCCCGGGCACCTGATCTCACTCCATCACAGTGGTTCACATATGCTCTTCAAGTAGACATATTTTGTTATTTTCCACTTCTTTCTCATTTTCACTGGTTTTATATGCCCTCTGGTTTTATGATTTTTAGACTTATGGTTTGGATTTATCCATCATCTTTACATGCAAAAGTTGTAAATGTAATTGGGTCCCATTTCAGAATATATAAAAACATTTCTGTGTATCAAGTTATATCTCTTGGAACCCCCCCCCCCCCACAAAAAAAAAAAAAAACAAACAAACAAAACAAAACAAAATAAATAAATAAATAAATAAATAAATAAATAAATAAATAAATAAATAAAAAAATAAAAACAAAAACAAAAAACAAAACAAAACAAAACAAAACCCCAAAAAAAAAAAAAAAAAAAAAAGAACTGAAATAACTAAAATGTGTTCTCCGACACAGAAGTATATTAATTAAAATTGATAAATATAAAATTTGATTCATGAGTGCGCATTATTTCCGTCCGCATCCAACACATCTTAATAAATGTGATAGTGTAGCGGGTTCCTGTCTGAACGTTGAACCTACTCTGGAATAGGCTGTTCCAGATTGAGATAAAATAAAATTGATATCTGGTGCACATTTATTAATATAAAGGTTTACTAGATATAGTAGTGGTACAGAATGCATGAAGATTGGCATGGAACAATGTATATGTATAGGTTATTTTATTCAGAGTTGTAAGTGAGCTGTGGAATATTACCTGAATTTTATAGTAATACATATTTATCGATATATATTTATTTATATATATATATTCCCCGATTTGCATTTATTGTAGGATAAAATCAATGGTGCAATATATAAAGGAATTTTTTGTTGCCAGTACAAATCCAATAATAGACATTCAAGAACATGGGAAAGCCAGTGTAAGCCCAACACTGACCCATTGTATGTTACATATACCCGCCGAGAATACTTCAAGATAGACATTACTGACGGAGAATGTCAGAATACCACAGCCATACTGAAGGATAATTTCACGATACACAGTAAGTGTGATGGGCAACGTGGATCATATATTTTAATATTGGTATTTTTATATTAGTAATACATTCTATTTCCCGATAAATATATAAATAATACAAATTGAATATTCAATAAGTGAAAACCTAATTCGAAAGCTTAATATATTTTATTCCATTATATTTTCTCGGTGTTATGAACAATTTCAGTAATAAATCATGATAGTAAAGAAAAGGAAATACAGAGAGAGAGAGAGAGAGAGAGAGGAGAGAGAGAGAGAGAGAGAGAGAGAGAGATAGCACAAAGACACTACAGCTAACAAGGCACCTATATTTCACTTATATTCGTTCCCCGTCTCGGACTCGAACCCATGACCTATGGTACTGAATCACCTAGCTGTCATGCATCCGACCATCTAACCGACTGAGCTACCCGAGCTGTATATATATATATATATATATATATATATATATATATATATATATATATATATATATATATATATATATATATATATACAGCTCGGGTAGCTCAGTCGGTTAGAGGGTCGGATGCATGACAGCTAGGTGTATATATATATATATATATATATATATACAGTCATATCCTGAGATGATGGTTATAACAGTAGATTATCAAATAAAATGTATTTAGAATTTGAATAGAACACTTATTATCTACAGTTGGATGCAGTGCTAAAATAACATTATGTTAACATCGCGTTAGCATAAGGTTTGCTATTCACATGCGCTCAGGACTTACGAACGCTTTTGCGGTAACGCAGACTTCCTCGTTAATTAACATGTAATCTCGAGACCGCGTTAGCGCGCTTGAAAGTCACGTTCTGTTGCTTACAACTTAAAACATTATTTACTTTTACATAGAGAATGGCTTGAGGGAAGATCGCTATGACATTGGATATATGAATATAAGAACATAATAAATGTGCAAATAAAATATTTAGAATAATTAACATATTGACATATTAAGGCACATATTATAAACTGTAGATTTACTGATTCTAAAATAATCACTAAATGTAACAAGTATGTTTGTCGTACATTCACATGACCAGAACAGATGAGCAATTTGATTGTTTCTTCTTTATTAAAACATGTACAAAATGGGCTATCATATAAATGCATTCTTTGAACTGTAAGTATTGTAGTTAAATAATACTGGTTAATTCTATATTGAAACCACTGTCATTTTACATCTTGATGAAACGTAATTGATATATATTTGAAAGTCTTATACACCTTTTAAAGATTCTTACACTTTGTTTTAAGGGGAAACTTATCTTGAAACTCCTTAAATGATATTAAAGTATTATCTCCCTTTATGTTATTTACATATATTATACATTCTTCAGACGAATGTATATAAGAGGTACTATTTGTGAAAATAATCAATTGTGAATTGTCTATTAGGAGAATTCTCTATTACTGTATTAGAGTTCTCTATCGTGTTATGTCAATGAAAATTAAGTGCAGTTCGTAGCGTAGCCAGCTCCCCGTTATATTCGTAGTCAAATACAATACGAAAGTAACTGGTGTCATATAACTATGGCACTAACAACAATGTACCACAGTGGACATTCGCAGACCCCTAAAATTCAGTGGTGAGACCAGGTGCCCGGGAGAAGTGAGCATTTCCAGTTTGGCTAGCCACACCCACCGTGAATGCCCTTAGATACAGACGAAACATATATAATTCAGTACTCAAAGAGCCCTCCGAGATCATTACATGGTATTGTTGGTAGGGTAAATGCACAATAAGAAAAACGAATATACCCAGCAAACTACTATAGCGTTTGACTGTTGAAAGTTTTCTTTTATACAAATCCCATGTGCTCGACTCGAAAATCCCTGTCGGTGGATATTTCATCCCCTCTAACATACCATTTTATACAAGGCTTGACATGAAGGGAATTAGTTGGGGAAAAATCCGCCGACTGTGGGAAAACTACGAAATAGCTAGTGGTTTATTAGGGGTAGAAAAAACAATCTAAGAGTTGTAACGCCGTTAACATGTATAGACCCAGATACACTGGATGTGTATGATGGCTCAATGTACGAGGAATATGAGAACAGAGACAACATCGATGACGTCATGCGGAAAATGGAAGAAAGACGAACGAAATATATCAGCGATACACATTCAACAAGAGACAGTAGGACCCAGAAGCAATCGATTCATATGCTGCTACTACGCGATCACTTGCTAAAACATGTAAGTACGGTGCTCTGGGTGACGAACTGACGCATTTTCTACACTCATACACGCAAGAAATTGCTCCAGGAGAAAAATGCTCGCCTTGCGAAGATGCATTGACATATGCAGGACAAATTAGAAAAGAGAATTTCTTTTGACGAGCATGAATGTCAAAACTGCGGACGTGAAAATGATTCCGCCAAGATGCAGCTCACCAAGGGACCCACTATGAAAACGAATACGAATAATACGTTCTGACAGTTAATAGCGTAAACACCATAGTAAACAAAATTTCATCCGTAATGAGTATCAATGATCAATTTGTCGACTTTTTAGTGGACAACGGGCGGAATGTAAATATATTGCCCAGAAGCGTTTACCAGACAGAAGTTGATAGTAAACAGATCACCCTCGCCATGTACAATAAAAGCGAAACCAAAGCACTTGGAAGTAGACTCTCAGTAAGAAACCCTAAACATGGGAAGAAATATAATTTGGAATTTTTAATTGACTCTCCTAAGTCGGTATCGTAACCGCAGTACAATCGAATATTTGAGTTATATCATTTTCTGTGTTTTTAGTATTATCATGTTTTTGTGCATGCAAATGGTGATATGTGTCATACAGCTTGGTCAGTTTTCTCTTTCTCTTTGCAATTGTCGATGATAAGAGTCTGCACCCAATCCTTGGCCGTGCAGCATATTACACTGACTCCTTCACTACCAAGTAAAGCGTACTAATAGGTACCGAGTTAGTTTCCATAATAGACCTTAAGGAAGACTATGAAGATGTTTTCAAGGGACTAGGGAAGTCTGACGGCAAATTCTACCTTGAAATAGACAAAACCGTTAATCCAGCAATGCTGCCGATTAGAAAGGTGCCGACTGCGATTAAATCAAAGCTTAAAAGTGAGGTCAACCGGTTATAGCAACTTGGAGTCATTACACCTGTCAGCACACTCACCGACTGGATATCGTCGATTGTAGTCACATTGATGACTAACGGAAACACATGACTGTGCATACATCCGAAACCATTGAATAAGGGACTCTAGCGCAACCAATATCTTCGCTGTTGATAGCGGACCTACTTCCGGACATGCACAAGACTCGCATCTATTCAATGGTAGACGCAAAGGACGAAGACAAATTGTAGCACATACAAATGGATGTGGCGAGCAGCTACTACACTACATTCAGAGCACCATGGGGCCGTTCCCGATGACTCAGCATGCCATTTGGCATTTCGCCTGCTGCAAAGGAATTCCAGAAACTTATGAAAGAAACATTAGAAAGCTTGCTGGGGTAAAACTCATCTCATCCACGATGATAACTATCTACGTTTGTGGTAGCACTGACGAGGTTGGAAAAGCAGATCATGATAAGAAGTTCAAATGCCGAATGGACAGATAACTACAAAGGGTCATCAAGCTCAACAAGGAAAAGATAAAGGTATGCATGTCATTTGTTTTCTATCTTGGTTATGTGATATCCAAGGAGGAGAGCATAGGCTCAGCAAAGTTCAAGTACATTTTGTAGATGCCAGACCTCAATGAGAAACAAGGAGTACAGCACCTATTAGCAATGACCACTGTCGTGCAGAAGTTCGCTCTGAAGCTCTTCGAAGCCACTATGCTTTTCCGCGTACAGTTGCAGAAATACATTCATTTCGAATGGAACCCAAAGTTCCACGTCAAAGCTTTTGAAGAAGTGGAAGCTACGTTATCAGAAGCACCAGTGTTGAAGTTCTACGATACGACTAAAGAATTTGTTTTGCAATGCGACGGATCTGAAAACGGTTTGGGAGCATACTTTATCCAGGATGATCACCCTTTCGTGTATGCATCACGTTCGCTTACAAAAACCGCGTGCAATTACGTTCAAATCGAGAGAGAGATGTTTGCTGTAGTCTTTGGCCTCGAGAAGTTGGAAAGCTACATGTACGGCTGACATGTATTCGTAGATTCCGATCACAATCCATTAGAGACAATATGCACGAATGACAGCTTCGACATAACCGTTAGCTACAATAAAAGAAATGAATTTTACCTCACAGATTCTCTTAGTCGTGGCCTCGTCTTTTAGAAATGGCTTTAGTTTATTATTTTCCGGGACACACGTTAGAATTCTGATTCCAAAAATAAATACACTGAAAATGATATCATCCAGATGTTGAACTTTCTTATCGATAACATTTTTGTGGTATTTGGAGGAGGTTTTTCAACAAATTGTCGGCATTCCAATGGGCACTAACGGTGCCCCGTTTCTTTCTGACATATTCCTGTACTCATACGAAGCTGAATTCATTCAGTCTTAGCTTTTGCAAGGAAAGAAACAATTGGCTCTTGGCTTCAATTTCACTTACTGTGATATTGATGACTTGCTTTCAATTAATAATCCTTCATTCGCGGATTACCATAATATCATCTATCCAAGTGAACTGGAGGTAAAAAAAAACCACAGAAAGTAGTAATTCTTTTTCGTATTTAGATATTATGTTGTCTTTCGACATTAATGCTCAACTGAACACCTCACTCTATGACAAACGTGACGATACCAATTTCGCTATCACAAATTTTCCTTTCATAAGTAGCAGCAGTCCATCATCGCCTGCATACGGCGTATCAGTTAATACGTTATTCCAGAGCATGTTAAAATTACAAAGACTTTGTTCTGAAGGCTAGGCTACTCAACCAGGGTTATATATTTGCTAGACTAGACACTTTTTTTTACTAGAAGGTTACGTACTTTGACTTCTCCATATATAAAAATATATTGAATTTACACAATTTGATTATTTCTAAAGGTATATGTGACGGGTGTTGCTAGCAAGCAGGAGATTCTCACTCTCCCCGGGCACCCGACCTCACTACATTATAGGGGTTCACATACTCTCTTCAAGTAGACTTATTTTATTTTCCACTTGGTTTTCATTTTCACTAATTTTGTGTGTCCTATGGTTTCATGATTTTCGGATTTATGGTTTGGATTTATCCATCATATTTACATGTAAAGGTTCTTCTGCAATAGGCGACACGGTTTGACCGGGGTTTGGTACTTTCATTGATAAATTCATACATTTACATTGTTTTTTGTTTTGTTTCGGTATTGCGGGGGGGGGGGGGGGGGGGGGGGGGGGGGGGGGGGGGGGGGGGGGTGGGGGGGGGGTGCAATTTAACAACCCAAATTTTACAAAAGGGAATAACAGAAATTGCACATTTATATCGGATGGAATGACCCCCACGAATTATAACGTTATAATATAATATAATAACGATATAATAACGCTGTAATATAATATAATAACGAAATTATAACGTATATATGTTCTAATATCTATATTACTTGTCTTCTACAAGTGTTTGGTCTTCATTCAGCTCTTGGTAGTCCAACTTACACAGCTACAATTTTTTCCATTCAGACATATTGGATAACCACATGTTCTTAATTCATTTGGCATTACTACAAATGAATTTCATCTCGAGCTACCATATCATTTTTGTATTCCAACGGTACATACAACTCCATAAAAAAGAATTGATTTATAGCTAGATCTTCCAAGTGTTCCTTTCTATATTACTGACGAAAACTTTAACAGAAATCAAACGTGGTCCTCAAAGATACTGTTCCAATTCCAAGGAACTGCTAGAACACATGAAATGTCCCAATTTTAATAATGTCATTAGCATTAGCTCTTTTAACTGTTCACCTCTTAATGAAACAGAAAACAGAGGTCATCTGACCAAGCTGTTTGACACAAATCACCAAGGACATACATATCATATAATTCCTTATCAAAAACTGAAGAACAGGATATTATTAATTATTCAGAACATCTTTAACGGAAGAGATTGTTCAAATGTTAGAATTTCCTATGCATCATATTTTTGTGATTTTTGATGTGAAAGCTTTCCAGCAGATTGTTGGCAGTCCATTGGGTAAAAATCGAGCGATGCTTCTGTCCGACGATTTAATTTTTTTTTTTTACTTTTATGAATCAGAATCCATGATATACAGTCTGTTCTCTCCGAAGACAATAAGCAATGAACTTCTAAGTTCAATCTTACATACAAATACATTGATGACGTTTTGTCGATAAACAACATTGACTTTAAAGATCACGTGTGTATTATATATCTAAAAACTTGAGATAAAAGATATAACCGTAATCGCATCCTCTGCTTCATACTTCAATACATTCCTATCAATTAGACAAAATGGTTCGTGTGTTATCTCTCTTTATGACAAACGTGACGACTTCAACTTCAGCATTACCAAATTCCTTTTTCTGAGTAGGAATATACCTTTCTGTCCCAGATATTGACCCTTCATTTTACTTCTTATATGTTATTTTCAGGGCATGTTCTAAAAACGAAGAATTTTTTCTGTGAGCAAAGTATCTGGCAGCAAAACTACTCTAACAAAGATGTATTTAGGAACGTTTACAATTGTAACTAAGAAGGTTCTACGGTCAATATCTAGATCTACTGCAATTTAAGACCCCCTTTCAATTTTTTTAACGATCTGATCATACCAGCTAACGATCTTGAACGTTTTGACTATATACGACTTTACAGTAAATGGATACATACAGGCACAATTCACTTGCATATCCGACACCGGAATTTCATTTCAACAACATTTCACACCGTGAATATGATAATTAGACTGGATGTCCTTTTTTCTACATGTGCGCATGTGTATATATACATATGTATTTATTGAACTTGAAGAGTTGTTGCAGGACATTTTGAGTCAGGTGTTGCAAACAAGGAGTAAACGCTTACCTGGTGTCTCCTCACTTTAATTGGGATTCGCGTTTTTCTGAATATGGCATTGTATACGATAATGTCCTTTTATTCTATGGAATACGAGATGTGGTTAACCCTTTGATACTTCTTTGTTTTACTCATAAATACCTTATTACAATGCTACGGAGTAATTTTATTTGCGAAAGAATCGGTTTCAAGTTTTGTTTTATGAAACCTTTAATTAAATACAAATCATTCACTTATATATGGCGACATTCTTGTTAATCTAAATTATATCCAATGTATTTATTTCAATCGTACCACAACATAGAACGTGAACGCGCGACTGAACCGAGCGCATACGCTCAGACGTATGCCAATGCAGTCCTCATGATAACTTTTCACAGTAACGTGTATGTTTTGTTAGGATTGGATAAATCTGTACCTAATAATCTACTGTTATTGCAATCACTAATATCTAAGAACATGTGTATATGTATTTGCTCGTTTCACTACGATGACCAATTACCTGAAGAGGTTTATAATGCGGAAACACCAGTTGTTATGGGAATTATACTTAAAGCTATGAAGATACTATTACTGTTTGGATTTATATAATATACAGGTGACATTTTTACATAAATCCGATGAAGTCATGCTATTATTATTTGTAGATCATAACTTTGGACATTTTATATCATTGTAGATACTGATTGGAAGTTAGAACGTTCTAATATATATAATCCTCTTGAATATACATGCTCCACAAATGTTAGACATAGCTATATGGCGTGGAGACTACTTACAGTAAGGAACTCGGAGACTCAAACTTATGAAATTGAGGTGTATGACAAATGTTTTACAGTCAGTGAATCAACCGCATATGAAAATGTAAGCTGCATTGATAAAGATACGTTCTTGCAAGTTACCATACGTGTGAACTATAGTCTGACACAAAATGGCAAAACAGTGCTCATGAGATGTGAAGCAGGTAGTATTTTCTGGTTGAACAGCGTTGGAAGTAATGTTGTGAACATCAACAAAATGGGTAAACATTCAATTATTATTTTGCATGGTTGTCTTATTATTATAGGTTGATGAGCAGAATAGAAACTCCAGTATATTCTTTAAAATTGTGTTGAACTCAAAAAATGGTACCTTTAATTTGCGATTTCTGAACTTGTCATCCATGAGAATCATTCTCCACCTTTAGATATGACTATATAATGCACTATCACACTAACACTAACACTATCTCTAACTGTCAGATAAACCGAGAAACAGCGTAAAATTCACTTGCACAGAATCAAATCATGAAATTATATATATTATTATATCTCCGGACTGTACATATCTGTAAAATTACCATTGCAGATTTACATATCCAAGGACTTAATGACAGCGAGACATCAATAGGTCGACATCCAGTGCGTCTTACAGCAATACTGAATG
Source organism: Pteria penguin (assembly GCA_035048485.1). NCBI lineage: Eukaryota > Metazoa > Mollusca > Bivalvia > Pterioida > Pteriidae > Pteria > Pteria penguin. The sequence continues at coordinate 5,577,416 of CM068589.1, read as the reverse complement.
GCAAAAATCATTATCCTGTTTTCGAATGGACACTTGTAGTGAGTCGCTTTCAGACGAAAAAAAAAAATTAATTAAAAAAATCAATAAAAACCTTTTATATATATTTGATTTGTCCTTGTCTTTATCATATATATATATATACCTTACATATTTAAAGATGTGCGAAAAGAGAACAAACGTATGTACATTTTGTTTACTTGTATCGCCTACATATTACAAAAATGCTAATGAGTTTGTCAATTGTATATTTATCTATCTTTTCATACAGCACTGTTTGGTGGACAACGGAACAGTACGTGTTAATTTTTGTTTTCTTGTTACAGGATAAAGAATCGCATGATGTTATTATCCAGCCATGTCACAACCATTTAACTAAGGCCAGTATTCCGGGATGGTCCTATATATCCACATGTGACGTACGGTTCACCGATGTCGTGAGACATTTCATAGGACCACTGCTGGTAAAAGTGGTCGCCTTCCATCATGAATCGTTAGTTAATACAACTTCGATATCAACAAACAGCATCACGTTTTCAGGTACAGCAGTGTTCAATTATATTACAATATATTGATAAGCCATGGCAATAACTGTTTGATGAAAAGTAAACGTTACAACCAGGAACCAATACCACTATAAATATGGAATAAAGCAGAGATAGTGAATCTCACCCTAAAACATTACAGATGACAAATGGGAAATTTTATTAGAACGAAAACTGTCAAAAACTGATTTAAGCAGGGTAGCTCCCCGAGATATGAATAAGTATGGATAACCTTTTTATTTTTAGTGTCACAGAATAGAATTGAGACATATCAAACATATAAAATCCACTCAATATTTCTGCTAGATTCAGATAAATATGCTGTTTCACAAAATATTTTAAAGTAGGATGTGGCTGATGTAATTTCAAGTCAACAAACAACGATCAGTAATATTTCAACATGTGCATTTAGACTGTATTCATTGAATCCTTCCAAATAATACACAAATACAAGTTGTACAATCCTCACAATAACAAGCAAATAATTTATGATTATCATATTATCTTTAAGTATATAATATAACAACCTATACAATCACATTCACTTTGATTACGTATTGCACATGTGAGCATTGATGCAGCAAAACCTAAATAACTAAATTATCATATATAGATGTCTTGAAAATACAACAGGCATAAGATATACCCATATTATATAGAATAGAGTAATAAATAAAAAAAAAACAACTCTTTTTACAAATGTTTGGTGACTTGACTTCATCAAGAGAAATAAATCAATCATATGAATAATCTTAATTCAGAAATACGAGAGACAATGCCCACCGATGTAAGAGCTGTTATTGTATCATGTATTTGGATATTTAAAGCGCTGGAGGTTGGATTTCATATGCCATTGACTTTCCTTCATTCATAGTCCATTATTATCATTATTATTATTATTATTAGTAGTAGTAGAGGTATTATTGTTATTGTTAGTAGTAATTTTAGTAGTAGTAATAGTAGTAGTAGAAGTAGTAGTAGTAGCACTAGCAATAGTAGTATTTGTTTGTTATGATTTTTATTATTATGTATATTTTTGTTTTGTTATCATAATAATAAAAGTAATAATAATTATTATGATAATAATAATAATAATAATAATAATAATTATTATTATTATTATTATTATTATTATTGTTGTTGTTGTTGTTGTTGTTGTTGTTGTTGTTGTTGTTGTAGTTGTCATTATTATTATTATTACTGATTCAATTTCTGGAGGTGTTCGTTTTTGGAGGTTTTTTTGGTTTCTTTCTTTTTTTTGTGATGTATGAATCTTTGCGTCTACTGGATTTACTTTTATAACAAGACAAACATACCCTTAGTGTATGTTTCATATTTAATGTGTCAATGCCCATCTTTGAGATGATAGTGTTTCTTTGCTTTCTATTTCTTTTGTTCTACATGTCATCGGTGACTTTTCTCTCACAGACGCAAATCAATCACAAGTTTTTTTTTTTCTGATCCGATATCTGAATGGTCAGCAGTGGTTGATTATTCCTTCATGGCATCACCTCCTGATTCTAGTTCTGCGATAGCCGATATCTCTAAAAATATATCATAGACGTTCCTAATTGACTATCGCTTAGTAACTTAGCATTCTTTGTGGCTTTTGAACTTGTGTTGTGTTACCATTTGAACAGTATGTCTGACACATTTGACTTCATCATTATCGTAATTATATGTTTATAAGTATTAATTACTTTGCTTTATATTACAGCACCTTGGACCATCCATGCTGTATTTGAACCCTATAAGATGATAACCTGCAGCTTCAACAAATCAGACTATGAGAATAAAATGATAAAATTTATTTTTATAATACATAATTTGAATTATTATATTTATATCAATGTGAATCTGTGTACGCATTCAAGTAACCTTTTCGTAAAATATATCCGGTGTCAAACAGTTGAAGGAAAAGAAGTCATCCGAATGTATTTATGGGATGATAGACAGTATGGCAGAAACATGTACTGTCGATGTCACAGTGTCGCTGACGTTATTCTTGGAAGTCCTTATATACAAATGCATGATGCCGGTAAAATATTTTATAACAGTATGTTGTGATAAAGCATATATTACAAATTGATACCATTCAGTGTTAAAGTTGTACCCTCTGCGGCTTGGGGTCATCGAACTCTACTTTATAAATGAATTGTCACTGGGCATGATGCATGAACCAATATACATTAAGTTACACATTAGAGAGAAACCTCCACGGCAGATGTGAATAATCTTGCTGCTATTTATATATTAATTGAGTATAATTCAAACTATACATGCTTTTAGAGTGCTTTTGAATAGGGAGCGAAAAAATGAATGAAGCAAAGAAACGATCACTAACGAACTAATTATTCCATCAATTGTAATGTGATTTCAAATGAAATGGAATTGCTTATTATAATTTATTAATTAATTTATTTATTCGTTTTTAGTTCGTAATAAAATGGAATATTCAGAATCACAAACTATTATCTTTGCCTGCTGTGCCACTCTGATGATTGTTAATATGGTAATATTGACCAATTATGGGAGGCTGTTGATAGCGAAGTGCAGAGGTATGATACTACAAATTTTGAAATTGATGTGGGTAGAAAGCCTTTACATAGATTAACATTTGAATGTTTTCAAATATACGAGAAAAGAGAAACTACAGCGATTCTTCATAATGTGAATTGTTTTGATGCCTTTAATATCTAGTTATGCCCATTTTCACATAATGACAGCATTATAATTTCTTATATTAATGTATTACGTTTATCCCAAGGTTCTCCTTCTCAACAATGAAATGAAAGAAAAAACTGAAGACAGTAAAATCATACCATAATTCCATCACTGCTGTAAAACAGAACAATGTGTCTATTCAAACACATCACACCACAATTCATTAAGTGTTTACTGAGGGCCAAGACATTGAGGCAGAATATAGCACTATCATATAAATCATATGACTATCATATAAAATATTATCTAAATTGACGCATGAAAGGATAATTTCACGACATCAGACCCATGGAAATAGGATTTTATCATGCTAGAAAGAAATGTAGATTGTAATATATTTCGTAAATTGTAACCACAGAGAGGAGACTGAAGATTGAATTAAATGGACTTTGTGATCATACATGCCTTGACTTCATCCGAACAAAATTACTTGTAATAATTATAGAGAATTTGTCTTACAACCTGCATTTTTGTTTAACCACAACAATTGATTGACGTTTGTTACTTTAATTAATTGACCGTCCTACATTAAGTCGATATCGTAACTGGAGTACATACGAATATTTATGTCATGTCGTTTTCTGTGAAATTGTACTATTATTATGTTTAATGTGCATGACCCTGGAGATTTGTGTCATACAGCCTGATTAGATGTCTTCTGTCTTCTTTTTCAATACACTAACTAAGAAAAGGCCAAACTGATAATATCGACCTGGGCTTTCTTGGAAAAGGGATGCTAGGGATGTTCAATCAAATATTTATTTGTTTGTCAGTACTTTCACTTTTCTTTCAAATATCTATCATTGTTTACCTTGCTTTATAATCATATTCAACTGTATATAACTGTAGATATTTTTTTTTTAATTTGTACATTTGGCGTATTGCTGTTACCAAATATTTGTCTTTTGCTTTGATCAGCCAACCATTTTTCATGCATGTATTTATTATCATAGTTTTTATTCATTTATTGGATGCTTTTTCTACTTGTCATTTATAATATTGTACAGTTGTAAATATATGCTTTATTCTTCTTTGACTCTGTATATTCACAGATTTATTTTTTATACTGTTATGAGAGAGCTTCTATGCATTCTATTCCATTCAAACCTCTAAACGTTTATACCTTATTGATAAGTACAATGACACCTCTAGATATTTCGATGATTTTTATGATATCGATAACCTTGAGTTTGAAAAGTATATTACTGACTTTTGTCCATCTGAACTTCAATTAAACAAAGCCAATATTTCCAACCAAGATACACCATTTTTGGACTTAAATATCAAAATTTTTAACAACAATATTCATTCCAACATATATGATAAACGTGGCTACTTGGATTTTCTACTGTAAATTTCCCTTATCTACATGGTAATGTCTCCATATACCATATGGTATTTGTATTAGTCAATTGGTTGGGTTCGCCAGAGCCTTCACTAACGTTTTGGATTTTCGCGCAAAAGAAAATCTCGTATTACTTTTAAACTTCTTACTCATTTATAGATATCAAAATCTTCGAAAAAATTTAATGAATTTTACAGATCTTATTCAGGCATTTTATTTTAATTTAAAATTGTGACTTTTCAACAATACGTATGCAGAGGGATATCCCTGAGTAAGAAGTTAAATAATAAGACTAATAAAATATACTATGTGATAAAATCAAGTACAATCTCCATTTCAACCATCTTGAAAAATTTCCCTCACATTTCTTTGTACTTTATTGGAATAATGATTTACAGGAATGATGTAGATTTTCAGTTCGTCTGTAAAAAAAAAAAAAAAAAAAAAAAAAAAAAAAAAAAAAAAAAAAAAACCTCTCTTTTCATCCGTTCCGATATGGCTTTTACGCCGACCCTTTATACATCGCAGGGTTAGAATTTCTTTATCGTCTTGGAAGCAATGTCGATTTGACACTTCAGGGATGATATATTGTTGATGTGAATTTAATGTATTGAGCAAAGAAATGTATATTACAAACTAAAGTCTAATTATGTCACATAGTTACTCACATTATCGGAGACGTGCATGGACCCGTCAAACTCAGAAATGATGTGTTGATAATTGTACATAAATCATTCAGAAACACATAAGGTCTAGAGAACTTGCATTTCTTGTGAAGTAAACAACGAAAAAGTACCGAGGGGTTATGTCCACATTTCGAAGTCCATGGAATAGATTGACAATATTCCATACAATGTTAAACAAATGCAATCTCCGATATAGAGGACACATTTTCATAACTCCCTCCCTCCCCCACCCTACTTCGCAAACAATGCTTTTTTTCACACACAGCACACATATAGCAAATATTCTTGTCCGAGACATAATTTCTAACTGCAAAGTGTACACATATCACACGATTGTTATCCATCACTCAAGGGTGTGTTCTGATTTTGAACCAAAGTCATATCTACAAGGTCAAGGTCAAAGTACACACACAGCTAGGATTCTTGTCCGGGCCAAAGCTTCTTTCTGTTACGTTAGAGGGAGATTATATTTTATACAATATATGTAAGAACTTGGTTCATGGTCATGATACACCCTTAGGCCATGGACAACAATTGTGTGAGATATAATCTCCTTCGAACATAATAGGAAGAAGTTACGACATGGGCAGGGTAATATCTGGAAGGTCAAGTTCAGAGTTCATGATTCTACCTCAAAATGTTCAAGTTTTACATCCATTACAACACCTACATCAGTGATGTATCTTGGGATAACATTTTGCATGTTTCAGCTTTGTTGCCACGGAAGGTATCTGTTATGACAGCTCTAGTTTGTACTTGTTTAGTATAGCAAGACATGCATGACAAGTTGAGATATTTTAATCGGTAGTGTTTTGACACAGTATTCAAACCCACCTTGCGAGAAGTCGTCCTCTTTGTTGGATGAGGTCATACAGCAAATAGTAAGGAGGCCTATTACCACATTAAGTGTGGCACGTATAAGTAATGTGACTCATTACCACATTAGGTGTGACACATACGAGATCGGATATTGCTTCTGGCAAATCGATTAAAATTGGTGAAAAGATTTTATTGCAACATACCGGGCAGTTAGCGAAAAAATAGTAGCAAAATAATATTGGTGAAGCATTAAAGTGTAAACAAACGTTTCTAAAATTGATATTGCAGTTCATTACTTATAACTTGACCTGCAGTAGTAGGTGGTTCTCTCATTATGCTTACCATCATTATACACTACCAGCCACCATGATCCAGGTGATAAAGTCAACCATACCTCCTAAGAATGTTCTGCTATAATCAAATAATGTTTAAGAATTAAACAAAAATCTTCTCGATTATACTATATATGCTAAAACTAATGTATATATAAATGAAATAAATGCACCTATATATAATATTATTATATCTCATCACTGAATACTCAGACTCGACTTAAATATATAAATATGTTACTCTTCCCAAGTGCTAAAGTAATCTATGCGCACTCTTTGTAAACAAGGATCTACGTTATGGTTCGTAATGAATAAATTACGAGATGCTACTATCGCAACAGATCGTTAAGTACAACAAGGGATGAAAGTGAGCATTAGGTCGGTCAGGCATTTATGACAACGTACAACAATTGACTTCACAATCCTCTTGAAAAATAAGTGAGAACAAGTGCTCAGAAGAAATAATCATCGTGTAATAATACAAGAAATACAGGCAGAATAAGTATTGTTGAGCACATATACTGAGGGGTTTGTATGTATTTACAGTATCATTTAAAATTAAGTGAGTTGTGATTCCTCATTCCGTTTTGTAGTATGGTTTTATATTTTCATTACAATGAAGAAATAAAACCGCACACAGATTCATAGAGAGACAGATTGCAAGAATGGTGAGAAGCCATCGTGATGATATAACATGAATATTGTATAAAGTGTATCGAAAATTATCTGACAGAATCAAACTAAGCTAAAGTACAAACGAGGCCTAGAGTTTCTCATAATGCTAACCTAAACACCATACATGTAGGTGTACTGTTCCAAATGATTTTTCCATTACTCATCAACATGAAGAGATCATCGGCCAATGCTCCACCAAAAGACAAACCAGCTAGGGTTTATAGATATATTAGATAATCACTCAAAAATAGCTTAATGCCTTCGACATCGGCAGCAAGAAATTATCAGATAGGTCATGGGTCTTTTATGGCACACACGTACAACCTTATGCAGAATTCTCTTGAGTATTTACCTCTAACTGATAGGGTTAAGGAAATGTATGATTGTTTTATGTTAAGCATCTCAGAAGAAATAAGATTTGTCCTCTCTGACTATTAGTCGGTACTTTTACAGGTGGGCAGAGTACGAATGGCACACGTTGATGTCAGTTTCTATATACATGTTGTATAAAAATAATAAAGGATCTGACTTTGACGTTTGACAGGACTCAAAAATAATGTGTTGATAATGTAATAATTAAAAAAAACCCAAAGTAATCTGTTAATCCGTGTTCACATTGGAGGGTTACTTATAATGCATTTTATTCATATTATATGATTTAGGTTTAGTTGGAAGGAGGGTTGTAGACCAATCAACCACACCAATCAAATGACAACTGTTATTTCATTGAGTGAGCTTTTATCTTTTTTTCTTATATAACAATATTGTTTGCGAAAAACGTGTTGATATGCCTTGATACAAAAATGTTATTGTTTCAAAATAAACGGATATCAAATAATCAGGAGATAACTATGAAACAATTTTATAATTTCACATAAAAAGATAGAGTAAACTCCCTTTGTACACACATCTTAGGTAGATTGCAGTGTGTTATATTAAGCACATCAAGGAAACTCGGCTAAGGTCGTTATTTAAACAAAAGTCATAGTGTAAATATTTCATAGCTGTAACATTGATATTGGTGCAAATGCCAAGTGCAGTTAAGCATTTATCTATGAAAAGAATTTTACATTATGCAGTGACCAATATCAAATGCTGTAGAAGTAGTGAAGGGGTAACCCTATCTCGTATTCTATGGATAAAAGGATAATATCGTGTACAATATCATATTCAAACAAATGCCAACCGCAATGAAATCGAGGTGAGACCAGGTGGATATATTGAAAATTACAATATGATATTAAGACAAAAGAGGAACGAAATTCGACGTTTATTATATGCTACACCCATCTTCCTTCTCAAGAAAAATTAATTTAGAAAAGACACATCACCAAAAACAGTGATAGTAATAGCATGCACGCACATGTTGATTAAATGACTTCTCTCAATCTTGATAATGATGTTAGCAATTGCGTTACTGACCCTGTTATAACATGAAAATACTGCAAATACAGTGAAATAAAAGGGACACATTTAGAATATAAACATTGAAGAAATTTGCAATTACATAAATTCTCACATGATTACATGAAAAATAATTTTATAGTTGTCTCCCAAGAAAGGTCAATATCTAGATTGCAGTATGCGATCTCATGACGTACTTAAACTATTAGCTGTTGAATTATGTATTATCATGCTCATACACTCACTTTTAACATTTGTGAATCTTTTCTGCTATAATGTAAAAAATAAAACAGGAAAAAAAAAGTTTTCGTATTTTACACATGTGAGACATACTGTTAACTGAGTGGTGTTAAAGCCATACAGTTACCGTAAAAATGTAGATGATGTTGTAAAGAAAAACAATTTGACTGGGTTTTTAAGGACTGGAAGATGGACGTTAATAGGATTTTACAGAGTCTTTATATAATGTTAATGTACCTTAAGTACACTTGACAAACGTTTGAATTGGAGTGGATTCAGGACTACCCCCCTCTCTCTTTCAGTTGGTCTATTACAGTGCATAAGACAAACTAGATTATCCCCGGGATGTCTATAACTGTTTTAGATAGCAAAATTGAACAGGATTAAATTATATCTTACTCACATAAAGACATCTACAGATGCAAACCTATATATATATTTTAACTCATTTAACTACTCAATTTTCTCATAGAGAATTGTATCTTGAGAAATTCCTCAATGAGGCAATCTTTTCTTGCACCTTCTAGTCATTTTCCCCCACCTGACATACAATAATATGTTAGTGTTTATATGATATAGTTTTGTTCAAAAACTGTGCCAACAAGATTAAGAATCAATAATACACATCACAACAACAACATGTATATATTAATTTATCCTGGGCATCAATGGCACATTTCTAAAATTTATGTCTATTCATTAATGTTCCAGACAGGAAGGAGGAAAGTGCGAAGTATATACATTTGAGACCACAGTGCAGGAAATGTCACTTACCTAAAACCCAAGCGCCCATTTAAGTACAGAAATTTGCATGTGAGACATACTCTTTGATTTCGGAATAATGGACAAGGTTTATCACAGGTAATTTTATAATATCTGGGTTCAGTACAAAACATGAAAAACCGTGGGCATTTCTTAACCCCCGAGAACAAACCGTAGCCCATCAACGGTATTGACTCAGTGATAATAAGAAATGTCAGAACATATGTGGTGAACTATTAACGAATTTTGACAACTTCTTCAGTAATGTTTTAGGCATAAAGTGTGGAAATCAAATGTATAAAATATTTTAAAAGCAAAATCAAAAGTTGTGTTGAATATGAAGACCACAGTACCCATTATGCATGAGGGATATCCTCCTTAGACAAGACAGAAGATATCTGATCGAGCTGTATGATACAAATCACTATTGTCATGTACATAAAATAAACAATAAGCACAAGACGGGAATTGCCTGCTCACAAAAAAGTTTCCACTCCAAATCAATTAATATATAATCGCAACCCTTTAATTCTATGTTTCAAATAAATAATTACAGATGTAAAAAGAAAATGAAACCTGTATCTAATAAATATTAGTATATATACACATAATGATTTTGTGCACTAGATGCGGATTTCGACAACTTATGTCTCTCTAATGAGACTCAGGGCCGAATGCTTGGAATACTAATAATATATAAAACAATAATTAAGAAAACTATCGTTAAAATTATGGATAATGTTTACCAAATAGTTAGGGAGGGGCAACTACATTGTATATTGTATTGACTTTGCTTCATTGGACACATATGGTGAGTGGGACAGGATTAAGTCTGCTCTACTGGACTAAAGGATATGCTTACATGTAACCATGTAATGTTAAACTGTTGACAGCTGCGTCAAATCACAAAAACAAGAAGAATCCCTGGATGTTCCGTACATACAACGGTTGGTTTTTGTGTATCAGTTGTCCAGCACAGTCTGTACTAACTGCCCTTACAGACTATAAAAATATAATTCACCAGCACAGTCTGTATTAAGTGATAAAAATATACTCCAGAATATGTCCGCTGACATTAGACGATTGAACAATTGCGAGAAAACAATTACAGGAAGCATTTCATTATCATCATGTCGCTGCATACCCTAATGCACACTGCATTAACAATGCTTTCAAGGACATTCCAAGTGGAACAATTTTATCATTGTATATATTTATTCTGAAAATATGATTCTTGTCTTTAATCTTATAGATACTCAAATATATAATGTGTATGTGCTAAAAAATGCAACATTCTACCATAGAAGATCATCAAACAAGGAAATTATAAATGGAATCATATGCTATTAATCGCCGACATTTGGGCAAATGAATGTGCACAATGCGAAAGTAACTGGTGTCATATGACTATGACATTAACAACAATGTACGGCAGTAGACATTCACAAAAACTGAATTTCAGAAGTAATGCCGGTGCCCGGGAGAAGTGAGCGGCTTCCGTTTGGCTCAAGTCACAATCTCTTCAAGTATTACCGGACAATGCTTAAGATACAAAATATCATTGACATGACATATCTACAATATATAGTTAAGACGTCTTGTTAATGTAATCTTTTTACATCCCTGCTCTTATTTATCAACTGGGTTTTGTGAAAGATGATAGAAATAATGGCTTATTTTGTGTTTTGATGCAAGATTGAATTACAATGCGATAGCGCAATATATCTCATAACTGCGTCAAGCATTGTAATTCATTCCTGAATGAAAACACAACACGCTAGCGCATTATATCTCATAAATGTTCAGACATTGTAATTCATTCCTGCACAAAATACGACACTGAATCTATATATGTATATATATATGCGCTTTTCGCGCCAAACTATCACGCTGGAATCTTCCATTTTCTGACGTCCTATTTATAAACCGCATCAGCAAATCATTTCGGGGGGAAGCTATAAGTTGAAAGAAAAAGCTGGTATCTCTTGACAACGTAACGTTTATACAGAATTAGATATTTCGTCGCACGTCAAGCACTAGAGCGCAAAATATGACATTTCATTATGACGTCATAAGCATAACAATCGAAAGCCTGCCGAACATCGCTTTCTATGCTGAGAAATCAATCAAATATGCGGCGTTATGACGTCAGCGATCAACGTTATTCATACCGAAATAAACAACATATGCCTGGTAACTTTATCTCTGGCAATTACAGTAGTTCTGCATATATATTAGATATTAATGAATTTTCATTATATTGTTTTCATCCGTGAACCATTAGATTGAATTGAAATGCAGTATACTCATACGATAGGTATCAGACAGGTGGCTTTGTCTACACATTGAACACTAACAGATATTATATCCATGATTTCATTTAAGTATATTGCATTGATAAGTATTATGGCATTAGCTTTCTCAACACATTCCATTTTAGGTATCGGGCACATAATTTTATGTACACATATATCATTGCTAGGTATTATGTCGTTGACGTCTTCTTTACTGCTCAGATTGATAGGTGTTATGCCATCTTTACTGGACACATTGATAGATATTATGTTCGTGACTTCATCTTCACTGGTTACATTCACTGGTATCATGTTTCTTTATCTATCACATTGATAGGTATTATACGCTCGTGACTTCATCTTTACTATCCCATGTCTTTAAGTACATGTAATGATGTCCGTGACTACAACCAAAAGACGCTCTATTTCATTATTCACAAACCACACTTATCATATCCGTCATCAAGCCGGTGACGTCATCTACACTTAATGCATTTCAACGTATCAGACCATGCTTTCTTTCGCCTGCCACTTCCCCTAGATTTCATCTACACAAATAACATACAGAGACATTATGTCTGTGACATCATTTAGAAATGTCCGTCTCTTGTTTGGTAATTCTCATTACGTAGTGAGTGCACAATACACGGAAACGATGAAAACATTGTTCAGTGAGATGAAAGTGTAAGAAATCTGTCTTGGAACTACAAGAAAATGAAAACTCCAAAATAAGGATATAATGCCTTTTAGTTCAAATCCTCAAATGGATATTTTTTTAAAAGCCATTTTCAAATGAAATAAAAGTAAAAAATAATAAACAAATAAATAAAAAAAGATGTATATGTTTTATTTATTATGCATAACTTACTGTTATAAAAATATAAGATTAATATAGTTAATATATAGGGTATTTACCACACCATTTATTTGGCTTTTGTCAAATTAAATGACCGTTCTAAGTCGGTATTGTAATTGCACTACAATCAGATATTTTTGTAATGTGTTATATGTTCTAGTATATTATTTATATTCATGTGTTGTATAGCTCCTTGGTGACTTCTGCCACCTAACTGCCAGTAACTCCTCTTTTTACTTTCTTGTTTATACCTTAGTTGACATTCTGAAGTCAGTGTCGTAACTGCGTACAATCGAATATTTCTGTAATGTTGTTTTCTGTGTTTATTTGACTATTATTATGTTTTATGTGCATGTTCTTGATGATTTGTGCCATACAGTATGATCAGATGTCTTATCATTAATTTAGTAATATTTATTTATGTGTATGACAATTACTGAGGTATGTTTTATCAAATCAAATGTGTGTAATATGCATTGGACATAAGTATGATCTACTTATTGTTACTTTTTATTATAGTGAGGTTTTCGATACTGTACTCTTCTCATACGTTGTAAAAATTGTTTTCAGTGAAGGATATAGTTCCCTTTTCTTCACAATCGATTTAAAAACCAAGACTTTGAACTTCCATGAAGAAAAGTATTTGATAAATGTCACAACGAGGAAACGAAATGATTAACTTTGGTCGATGATATTGTGATCAATCTTTAATTGTAATCGTTTAAACTATGTATAGATTGTTTAAGACTTGTGTAACTACTTGTCCTATTATTTATACAAAAAAGCATCAGCACTTGTGTAGCTTTACATTACACCAATTGATACCCGGGGATGTCTTACGTGCACTGTGTGCTGCTGATCTATATTGTTTTAGGATATAACCTGTTGCCTGTAAAGGTAGATGGAAAACGTTGTGGTAAGATATTCTATAAACTTTATATTTAAAACGTTATGCTCAATATTTTTATGTCGTATTATCGAATTACAAATCTATGGTTCCATATTTTTCATACATGAATTTAATAGATGTCATTGACCAGTTTTTCAATAGTTCAAAATATCGTTATACAGGGAAAGCAAACCAAAACGTGGTATTTCAATTTTTGTCACTGTTACGATTGCAAACTTGAATGATATCCGAAAAAATGTAGAGATGATGGATAAATCCAAAGCACAAGTCCAAAAATCATAAAACCAGAGGACATACAAAATCAGTGAAAATGAAAAACAAATGGAAAATAACAAAATATGTCTACTTGAAGAGCATATGTGAACCCCTGTGATGGAGTGAGATCAGGTGCCCGGGGAGAGTGAGCATCTCCTGTTTGCTAGCAACACCCGTCACATATACCCAGTAGAAAGAGTCAGATCGTGTAAAATCCATATGTATTTATATATGGAGAAGTCGAAGTAGGTAACCTTCTAGTATAGAAGGTGTCAAATCTGTATAAAATGATCGGAATCGGTCTCAGTCCAGAATATCATTAAAAGTCTGGATAACGAGATATCATATGGAGTAATAAGAGTCTCGTAACGACCATAGAATTTCCTCAGTGACGTTGCTAGTCTAGCACATATATAACCCTGGTTGAGCAGCTTAACTTAAAGTCGCCTAGCCCTCAGAACAAAGTCACTGTAATTTGAACATGCTCTGGAATAACGTATTAACTGAGATATGAATACGCCGTATGCGGGCGATGATGGAATGTTGCTACTTATGAAAGGAAAGTTTGTGAAAGCGAAATTGAAATCGTCACGTTTGTCATAGAGTGAGGTGTTCAATTGACCATTAATGTCGAAAGACAACATAATATCTAAATATGAAGTAGAATTACTACTTTCTGTGGTTTCTTTGACCTCAAGTTCACTTGGATAGATGATGCTAAGGTAATTTAACACAGCAACGTCTTTCTTACACCAATATTTCAATGATAAGTCATTTGAAATCCATCATATTATATGAAATATATTGGTTATAAGATTGATATTGTGTGTAGCTGACAAAATAGATATTTAGAGATTAAATAGGGCTCGTCGATATACTCAGTGTGTGAAACTGGGATTATTGATGGGATGGATGAAATGAAATTCGGATAGCCCCATTAAAATTGGGATAGCCCAGATGTCATTTGTTAGGTATGACTGAACAAACTACATTACAAAATTCAACAGTCAAATAAGGATTTAATTCTCATATTCCATTTCAAATTTTCATTGAAACTCTGCTCATTATATCGAACATCCAGAAAGCCAAATTTGATTACCAGGGTGTAAATCGCCCGATCGTTTGCCCTAAAACTCTATATATTTAGTACAAGACATTTTTGTATTTTCAAATTTTAGCCAGTCACGTCCGATTTTCCAATGCGATTTGAATTCACGCACTCTTACCTCTTTTTGATACTTTTTTTTACTTTTCTATTTTTTCTTCTTCCATTGTTGCTTTACGTTTCGGTTTCAAAGAGGGCTTTGCTCCCTCAAAATATTTCAAAGGTAACATGACCGCTACTTGATCCGATGTAAATTGTAAGATGTTATTCATATGCTTACCTTTATACTTGACAGCATGCTTTGAAAAAACGTTTGGGTGATACAGAAATCTGTCTCATTCATACGTTTTCGCGAAATATGCTGCGTCAAGTACATAAACAAGCATAGGAATGACATGGCATTGAAAAACGGGATAGCCCAGTCGGACGCGGTCAGTTCGATCTGGTTTAGCCCGACGAGTTTTGGGGTAGTCACGGGCGGCGGACTACCGCTAATTTCGCACACTGGATACTGATATCAAAACTACGGTATTTGAGATATTTATTAACGTGAAAATGAAGTTGACTCAGACATTTAGTCTTAAGGGTTTGTATACATATTATTCATTGTTGTCGAACTCGCTATATACTATAAATAGTGACAATTAACACTAAAGCACACATAATATACTCCAAAGAAATCGGAATCCAGGATACAGCAGAATGCAATTCACTTTTTGTAGGTATTCTTCTTAGTATTGAATTTACTGTGACAAATGTTAGTCCATTTACCCCACTACCATATACATACGTGTAGCGGCATACATTCATCACCTCTTTGGTTGTGGCAATATGACATATCTGATCCCATATCCCGACATCTTGATTTCATGTATATAGTTCTTTATTGTATTCCATCTATTGTTGGGTGCCACAAGGCTATGCAGTACAAATCCAAGACGAATGCATATATCCGAAATCATCGTATTACTCTCCCCTCGACTTTCTTTACTGTTTTAATCCAATATTTTGTTTTGTTTTGTGTGGTTATGTCTCTTCTAGATGATTACCACCGTTTCAATTGATTTCTGATTTAATATTGAACTGCAGATAATAATAATAATTATAAAAATAAAAAAAAAAAAATAATGATAATAATAATAATAATAATAATAATTTAATAATGATAAATACATGAATAATAATAATCGTCTCCGATTCATAATAACTCTTGATATATATTCATATTTCAGTTAATATATCATGCTAGAGCGAGTTAAAATTTACGGCGACTGAAGACAAAGCCAAACGTTTATTAGTGGTAAACTACCTTATTTATTCAGGAAGTTCTATGTTCGAGGCCATCGTCATAAACATCATCTTATCTATAGTTTTATATGATAGTTTAGAATGAGACTTATTCCTACCATTTTAATCAAAGAATTTGACGCCACTACTTGATGTTGAAATGATTCGACATCTTAATTTAAGGGTATTGTTAGCAAGTAGGAGAGGCTTACATTCTCTGTTTAAAGGTTCACTTATATTCCTTAGTTGAAAGTTTTTGGTATTTGATTCTCCATACATGTCTTTTTGTTTCATGGTATCTTGAATGTTGGTTTTTTTTATCCATAATCTTTGCATTCGAAGTCGTTTGGACAGACACCGATGTATGTAAAGTTCGGATTTTTAATTGAGGAAACGATCTATATACCTGGAGCCCGTTTTACTAAACTTCGTAAGTTACGATGAATATTTCATACTTACGAATTTCTTACGAATATTCGTAAGATAAGAAAAAAGTGTTTTACTAATGTGTTCGTAAGAAAACTCCTAACTTACGAAAATTCGTAAGTTATGAGTTTGGAAATCCTTTTTGATGAAGTACTAATTATTCTTAGAAATAGCATTGTGGCAAGTGTAATCGGTATTTTCGTTTTCACTTTTAACTATGGAGACAAAATGTAAACAATGCGTAATGTGTAATGTAAAGACTAAAGTGACGTATATTACGTAAGCATGTCGTATTTTACTATTTATCGTGTGTCTGATTGTCTCTTCTTCTTCTCTTCATTCTACTTGCAGTGTGTGGTTTGTCTTTACGATTTAATATCTATAAAATATGGAAAGTAAGAAAAGAAAATCAAGTGGGAGCGAGTGGGGGTGGGGGGGGGGGGGGCTAATTTCCCTTGCTGAGGCACTCGCCTCGAAACTTAGATGGAATTCACTGCGTCCGCTTCGAGTTTAATATAGTGCCTGATTCCTTAATTAGAACAGACCCGAAACAGATTCCGAATGGGATGTGTTATGACTTATGGATTTGGCTCTATCATAAACGATATTGTAACTTTTCCATCATATATTATTAATATTATTGTAAATATATCAATATCAGCATTTGAATTCACTGGAGGAACGTACACAGATGAAATATTTTAAATTATTTTCTCGCTTTTAGAAATAGTCATCGTAAAACAAAAAATCGAAAAATAAAATTTACTTAAAACCTGCAGATAAATCCCAAAGGGTGTACCCAATGTAAAGACATTTTTCTTAAATATCTGAGCGATTTTTGGGTTTCTTTTAATTTACACTTTCTTTATTTTACAACCATTAAGGAACAAGTTAACTTACATAAATCTTGCTCGTTGGCACGGATCTTGGATATAAATATACATTAAGCTGAGCTTAATTTTTCGATTTTTCGATTAAATTTTCATAAACGAAGGTGAATGACGCAGCGATTTGTAACTCTGGGGTAGAAATTAGTAATTCAAGAATTCCTTGACTTACGAAAATCTTAAGTTACGACAGCCCCAAGGTTGTTGTAAGTTACGAAAGAATTTATTCGTAACTTAAGAACTTTTTTGTTTAGTAAGACGCATTTTCTTCGTATCTTAAGATAAGAACGACTTACGTAAAGTTTCTTAACTTACGAAGTTTAGTAAAACGGGCTCCTGTACTTAAAGGTCAATGGATGTACTAATCCTGATGAATTCAGCTTCGCACAGTTGCGGTTGGGATAGTAGGTATCAACTCAATATAATTGTGTTTTCTTAAATTGTCTGAATATGACATTGTACACAATAGTGTTCTCTTATCCCATGGACCTCGAAGTGTGATTAACCCTTCGGTACGTCTTGGTGGTTTATATCAGTTGCATTATAATATATATATATATATCCCAAAACATGTCCACTTATATTAAATGATTGAACAATCTTGAGAAAACAATTTTGAGGAAGTATCTCAATCTCATCATGTCGCTCTATATCCTAAAGCTCTTTGCATTGCTATACTCTCAAGGGCATCGAAAGGGGAACAATTTTATCATTGTATATAGTTCCTGTGTCTATTTATTCCTGAGCTTTGCTTTTATTCTTTAAAGCTCATAGATAAAAAAAAAAAAAGATCAAATAACGGATTATGTGTTCAAAAATGCATCTTTCAAATATACAAAGGATCATTAATCAATAGGTATTATGCCCGTGACGTCATCTTTACTGGTCACACTGATTATGTACGTGACTTCATCCTTACTGGTTACATTGATCGGTCACATTGATAGGTATTGACTAGCAGAGCACGGTTTATCATGTTGATGTCGCATATATTTTTATACCATTATGTGTTTTACGATACCTTACGTGTTTATATTTTTATGACCTCTGAATATGCGATACCTGTCGACCCTGTTTATAAATTTTTAAATGTACGTCCTTTGATTGTTCTGCTGTTACGGTGAGTGGGAAGGTGGGCCCGTAAACCGGTTAACCACACCATTTGTTTGGCTTTTGTCAAATTAAATGACCGTCCTAAGTCGATATCGTAATTGCACTACAATAAAATATTTTTGTAATGTGTTATATGTGCTAGTATATTATTTATATTCATAAATTGTATATCTCCATGGTGGCTTCTGCAACATAACTGAGCTAGTAACTCCTCTTTTTACTTTTATGCCCGTGACTTCATCTTTACTGGCCACATCGATAGGTATTATGCCCTTGACGTCATCTTTACTGGCCACATCGATAGGTATTATGCCCGTGCCTCATATTTACTGGTCACTTTGATAGGTATTATGTCCGTGACTTTATCTTTACTGGTCACATTGAAAGGTATTATGTCCATGACTTTATCTTAATTCGTCACATTGATAGGTATGATGTCTGTGACTTCATCTTTACTGGTTACATTGAAAGATTTATGCAAGTGACTTCATCTTTACTGGTCATTGAAAGATTTATGCAAGTGACTTCATCTTTACTGGTCACAATAAAAGATATAATGTCCGTGATTTCACCTTCACTGGTCACATTGAAAGGTATAATGTCCGTGACTTTATCTTTACTGGTCACATTGAAAGGTATTGTGTCCATGACTTTATCTTAATTCGTCACATTGATAGGTATGATGCCTGTGACTTCATCTTTACTGGTTACATTGAAAGATTTATGCAGTGACTTCATCTTTACTGGTCACAATGAAAGATATAATGTCCGTGATTTCACATTCACTGGTCACATTGATAGGTACTCTGTCTGTGACTTCATCTTTACTGGCCACATTTATAGGTATTATGCTCGTGACTTCATCTTTACTGGCCACATCGATATGTTCCTTACTTATGTTATTTATATATCTTACATTGAAAGGTACTAGACCCATGGTCTCATTGACACTGATAACATAAATAAGAATACTTCCATTGACGTCTACACATATAACTATACATGTTTATACACCTGTTTCATCATCTATATATTGATAGGAAACATTCCCGTAACATTCCTGTGAAGTAGTAATTCTACTTCCTATTTAGATATTATGTTGTCTTTCGACATTAATGGTCAATTGAACACCTCATTCTATGACAAACGTGACGATTCCAATTTTGCTATCACAAACTTTCCTTTCATAAGTAGCAACATTCCATCATCGCCCGCAGACGGCGTATTCATATCTCAGTTAATACCTTATTCCAGAGCATGTAAAAATTATAATGACTTTGTTCTGAGGCTAGGCGACTTTCAAATAAGCTACTCAACCAGGATTATATATGTTCTATACTAAAACGTCACTGAGGAAGTTCTATGGTCTTTACGACACTCTTATTACTCAATATAATGTCTCGTTATCCAGACTTTTTAAATGAAATTCTGGACTGAGACCGATTCCGATCATTTTACACAGTATTGACACCTTCTATATTAGAAGTTTACCTAATTGACATCTCCATATATAAATATATATGGAATTTACACAATTTGACTCTTTCTACTGGATATATGTGACAGGTGTTGCTAGCAAGCAGGAGATGCTCACTCTCCTCGGGTACCTGATTTCACTCCAGTACAGGGTTCACATATGCCTTTCAAGTAGACATTTTTCATTAATTTCTACTTGTTTTTCATTTTCACTGATTCTGTAGGTCCTCTGGTTTCCTGATTTTTGGGCTTATCGTTTGCATTAATCCATCATCTTTACATTTCAGCATTCCAGCTAGTAGCACGCAAAACCGATAATCTTTAGTCAGCAACGACATCTCTCAATCGAGAGTTTATACCAAAAACAATATTTTTCAATATATGAATGCAGTCACTGAATGTAAGGAATTTGAATTGATTACTATCTACGTATCGCCTGGACTCGAAACTCATGACAAGTGCGTAGGGACATCAAAGGTAATCGAGATTTTAGGAAGTACAACACACCTGAACGTTGCAATATGTCCATTATAAGTCAAACGGAGATCACACATTAAAACTGTTTTATCACCTATCATACTGTAAAGAGTTAAAAGGCCCATCACAACTAGCTATAAATCTTCACGTGTTGTGTAGGGATCGAAATGATACATTCATGCCAGATAGGTGCGTAAACGTCGATATTTGTCCGCGGACATTGTAAAAGTTTTTAAATCTGTTATGAAAGTGTTTGAGACACACACATATCAAACGACTGTTGACTTGGGGTTGCAAAGAAATTCCAACATGTATTGTTGACCTATCTTCAAAGCCTGCACACCCTGGTTGTAACATGTTGCATTCACTCGTACAAATATTGAGGGATAATGTAGTTGAATTTGATTGTCGATGGTCGTTTACAGTAGACGATTTATACCGCAGTCTTGTTACAAAGGAGCCACATACTGGAAATTATTGTGATTTAACAGTAAACATTACCAAAAGATGACACAACTTGCATTGTGTATTAAATTATATAGTCAAGGTATTTTTCGAAACCATGAATGGAGAAACATTGATTGCCAATAAAATGCTTGCTAAATACCAAGTCTCTCAAGAAGATTGAATTTCCATCTTAACTAATTGCTGGTGGCCATCTTGTAGAAACATACATTTTCGAAAAACAACAATGTGTTGAGAAAGAGGACAAAGAAATGAAATTAAACAATTATGCAATTAAGTTCAGGATTATATTTGAGTGTTTCCTGCTTTTTTCTATTTTTAGAGATTTATTCCTCTTTATTTCCCATCATTAACATGTACAAAACATAAACCAGTTCCCCTTTCAATACCATACCATAACTCTCAAGGATGTATAACGTGTTGTTCGTGTTCCTGATCTGTATTGTACTAGAAATTCAGCTAAAACATATAGACGCAGAGGGCAAAATTTGTGGTAAGTCATCTGTTATATTAAATATTATAATACATATACGTTATAACTTTGTGCACCAGATGCGGATTTCGACAACATATGTCTCTTTAGTGATGCCCATGACCGAAATATTGAAATTATCACAATAAATAAATATTGGAAGAACAGAATCAAAGATCAAGTGACCAAAAACGATGAGAACCAAAGTTAAATTAAAAAAAACCCACCAATAATAAGGTATAAATCATGTCCATAATAAATATTCGAACAGTATAATTATATATCAGGAAATTCTGTGTGTGTCTTGATTCTTTGTTTGGGTTGTTCTATTCTGTTAGATCTTTTAAGGAATCTGCCCCAAAACAAGAACGTTCGGAGATTTATAGTAAAATTTTTATAGTTGATATCTTGTTTTTACAAAAAATAATATGCATACATTCAACAGCTTTGATAAATATTAGAATATATAGTGAGGCCCATCGCAATGACTAAGTTCAAATTGATCAAAATGCATTGTTTGTCATTTTCACATCAATAATTTATCCAGAAATATTTTAAACATGTATATGATAATCATATCATTACAATATTCATTTTGTTTTCTTCTTTATTCTTAAATCTCATCTCATTTGGAGTAAAAATAAAGAAAGTTCGTCAGTTTGAATATAGCTACAATCATTAGAATATTTAATCCATTGAAGTGAGGTTTTACAGGTAAATACGTCCATTACCTGTAAACAGCCGATCGTCGAAACGAAAACAATGGGCGACACGGGCGCACGTATGTTTTTTTATATCTACTATTTTCAGATTTTATTTTATCTCTACCGGCGCATGATATGTCATAATTATGTTTCCCCTGATTCAATTGCTATCTTTTTTTATATATATGAAATACATAGAAATGACTACCGTCCATTTAAAAAATAAAAGATTGCGTCATCCACTCTGCCAAACAAACGGCCCGCCATATTGTTTTAAAGAGTCATTGCTTACATCGACATACATATTAAAGAATCGTGCATTTTTAAATTCTCAAATAAGAGTACTCAAAAACGACGTCTACCGAAGTACTTATGATTATCTTATAATCCTGTAATTACACAGTAGCTTTTGTTTACAAAGTTTTATTTATCAAACGTTTCATTTCATCATTTACGATACATAAATTTTAATCAAGGCGTGGCCGCGTGATAAGCTATTTATATTTAAGGAAGGCACTTTTTCGTTAAAGCAAAGGAGAGAAGACTATGAGCCTGTTTTAATTTAAATATTTTCGTTTTAATCATCTCCAGTTATATTTTAATCAATGGCGAATCCAGAATTTATAAAAAAAAGGGGGGGACATGCGAAAGTCATGTATTAGCCAATATAGTATCTTTAATAGTTGACTTTCTAGTCAGGTTGCAACATTTTCAATATATCGAGGGTATATCAGGGTAACGTCGTCTAGGGCAATCACCTTTCACCTGTGCGGCTAAATTATTACGGAATATCACCATCAACCGGCTATTTGACCCTTCAAATATCACCCTTAATTTCGTACCTTTTGTCATCTTTCAAGATTCTAATTAGCGATCATTATGATTTTGGTATTCGTTGTAATGAAGGAGAAGAACTTATTATCAGATTTCCATGGTGAAGGATTATCATGAAGGAGACGTAAAGAACAAGAATTGAAATCAACCAAACTGTACGACATTTTGTATTTATGTAGAGTTTATATTTGAGATAATTATAATCAATGTTTTTATCTTTTTTTCATAATACTTGTATTACATAGGATAGATTAATATAAATAGTACCAATTATTTTCCATAATTAAGTTATACACCCATGAAAATGCAAGGTCGTACATTTTGATTTGCCGAAAAAAAAGGTATCAAAATGCGATATTGTCCATTTTCAAATCCTGATATCTTGTATAGTACTTCAGATATACCGGTGAAATATCCCAACTATTAATTGTACTTTGTAACTTATTCATTATATTTTGAGATAAAAAAATATTTACAGCAATCTAAAGAGTGTACTGTATTTCATGTGTTTTAAGGAAAGAGTTTGGGCTTCACTAAAATATATTAAATAATGAATGAATTTTATATATTCTGTTATGGTTGCAGTATACTACACTTTTACTTAGACATGCTCGAATTCTATACCAATCAAAATAAACGTTATATGTACATTAAATGCAACAGTGATAACGCATATGGAATAAATTCATTCCATAAAACTTGTATGCTCTATTTTTTTTAAACCTGCAATATTTAAACAAGAACATTAACAACAACAACGACAATTATAATTAAAGGAAAACAGTTAAACCTTGAATTGATTATTACGAAAAACAAGTGACTTCTTTTGTAGGTGCGTTCTACACAACCTTTCTTGAAAATCTTTTATTAGAAAACCGTGTCAATTTTATTAACGTGATTCACCTTATACGTACCGTATATCTGTATTCATTTGTAAAATTTACTCTGCGCTTCCTTAGTTTTTTCGATATAATCGATATAACCACTGTAGAATGAAATAAGCAGGTAAAAGTAGACGTTTACCCACGGCATACACAAACAAATCTCGTTCACACGACGTGGTTCCATTATTTATATCTGACATACGCATTTAGTGCACAAAATTATAATGTATATACGTTCTGTCACTGCCGAGGGCATCAGATGTCTAGTTTTCAATGCTTTTGTGTGGACATGAAATAGATACTTATTATTTTCAGTCATGAAATTTTGTTTATTTTTTTAAAACTAAGGAGTATCTCCCTCATGGATACATGTATATATTTTTTGACATGTATTGTCGCACTATGTAAGTTATTATGTGTCTGTACGGACTAGATATGGATTGGTTTGTTATTTTGGAAGATTATTTCTGCATATCACTTTATGAGACGAATAGAAACTAAATCTATGGCATCAGATTTATTGTTCAAAATAGCCCTGGGTTCTTGTATTTTCAGAATTGAAAACGAAATGTATGCGAATATTTGTGAATCATCACATAACCTAAGCGTTTGTTCTAGGTAATTAACTTGTGCTGAAGATCTTTGCATTTCTCAGTTTTTATCACATTGTTCATGGGTAACTTGGACTCCTAATTTATTTTAAAATAGTGCTTATTACTACAAAGTTTAAACATTACAATAGGATTCATTTACACATACCTAGTTGATTTGTCAATTACCAGAACAATCGTGTGTCACAATATCAACATTTTGATACGTACATGAAATTATTAAATGATCAATTTGTTTGAATAAGTCCACGACAAAAACACAACTTGATTGACGTACATCCGCAAATTGTATTGTTCTTATTTTCCATTTATCTATATTCACATGAAAATATATGCATGTACATTAGTTCAATCACTTTCAATTTCACAGGTTTATTCTGAAAGATGTACATCTTCATTCTGAGTCACCTTATCGCAGAAATACACCCGCAAGATAATCTTGTAGAAAGTATGATATAATAAAGTCATCATATTTGCATCATTAAGTTCGATAGAAAGCAACACATTAAATCATTAACAGTCCTGTATACATGTACATAACAAAATAAAGTTTACTTAAGAGTAACACACTCATTGGATCAGGTAAAGAATGTACTTATGATATTGATACACAACATATTGGGAAATATAAGAGGGGTATGTTTGTTTTGCAAAACTCTTTTAACAGCTTGTATGAAAAGGTTGTATCAAAACATATAATATTCATGTAGCATCACAGTGTTTCCTCTGATGTGAAAATATATCATTGAGGAAACAGGTTATAATACATAAACTGATATCAAATGACAATGGCACTAACAACAATGTACCACAGACATTCACAAGAACAAATATAATGTAAAATACGATAGAAGTCACATGATTATGGCACTAACAACAATGTAGCACAGACATTAACAAGAAAACATATAATGTAAAATACGATAGAAGTCACATGATTATGGCACTAACAACAATGTAGCACAGACATTAACAAGAAAACATATAATGTAAAATACGATAGAAGTCACATGATTATGGCACTAACAACAATGTACCACAGACATTCACAAGAAAACATATAATGTAAAATACGATAGAAGTCACATGATTATGGCACTAACAACAATGTACCACAGACATTCACAAGAAAACATATAATGTAAAATACGATAGAAGTCACATGATTATGGCAATAACAAACAATGTACCACAGACATTCACAAGAAAACATATAATGTAAAATACGATAGAAGTCACATGATTATGGCACTAACAACAATGTACCACAGACATTCACAAGAAAACATATAATGTAAAATACGATAGAAGTCACATGATTATGGCACTAACAACAATGTACCACAGACATTCACAAGAAAACATATAATGTAAAATACGATAGAAGTCACATGATTATGGCACTAACAACAATGTACCACAGACATTCACAAGAAAACATATAATGTAAAATACGATAGAAGTCACATGATTATGGCATTAACAACAATGTACCACAGACATTCACAAGAACACATATAATGTAAAATACGATAGAAGTCACATGATTATGGCATTTAACAACAATGTAGCACAGACATTAACAAGAAAACATATAATGTAAAATACGATAGAAGTCACATGATTATGGCACTAACAACAATGTACCACAGACATTCACAAGAAAACATATAATGTAAAATACGATAGAAGTCACATGATAATGGCACTAACAACAATGTACCACAGACATTCACAAGAACACATATAATGTAAAATACGATAGAAGTCACATGATTATGGCATTTAACAACAATGTAGCACAGACATTCACAAGAAAACATATAATGTAAAATACGATAGAAGTCACATGATTATGGCACTAACAACAATGTACCACAGACATTCACAAGAAAACATATAATGTAAAATATGATAGAAGTCACATAATTATGGCATTAGCAACAATGTACCACAGACATTCACAAGAACACATATAATGTAAAATACGATAGAAGTCACATGATTATGGCACTAACAACAATGTACCACAGACATTCACAAGAAAACATATAATGTAAAATACGATAGAAGTCACATGTTTATGGCACTAACAACAATGTACCACAGGCATTCACAAGAAAACAGATAATGTAAAATACACGTATATTAATTGAATGCACTGTATGCGAATTCGACAACTATTGTCTCTTTGGTTATGTCCAAGACTGCGATTGTGAAATCGGAAATACTATGTAAAGATGTAAAGTTCGAAAATCATGAAACCAAAGGACATAACAAATCAGTGAAAATGAAATCCAAATAGAAAACATCGAAAAATGTCTACTTGAAGAGTAAATGTGAACCCCTTGATGGAGTGAGATCAGGTGCAGGATCTTCTGCTTGCTAGCAATATCCGTCTCATATATCCAGTAGAAAGAGTCAAATTGTATAACTGTATACATTGATATATGGAGAAGTCCAAGTAGGCAGCCTCCTAGTAGAGAAGATGTCAATTACTAAACTGATTTAACAGAGTAAGACATTGATTCGGGAAATAGAATTAACAAATAGAAAACAAACAAAATCATCTCTATTTTGAAAGTATAGCAGAGGGATCAAGTGAGTTATTGTAATAACGTGCCGTCCGGAGTTCGTTATAAACTTTTTAACATTTTTGACTTCTCTTCTTTATCCGCTTCACTGAATTTCACATAAGCTGAAAGGAAGTAATTACTCAAGGTCCTCTACCACGTTTATGTTTTTCTACCCCATGCATATTCCAAAATGCCCCCCAAAGGCCCTGATTGGCAAAAACACAAAAAAATACTCATTGTCCTCTACCAAGTTACTGGTTTTTGACCCAATCCGAATTTGAGGATGGTTTCCATGGGCCCCGTTTGATTGTCACATTTACCACTTTGTCTCCTTAACCTCTGCGCAGAATTGCACCAAAAGTTACAAAAAGTAAGTGCACAAGATCTTCCACAAAGTTTGTGTTTTTCGACCGGCTCCGTAATCCAAGACGGCCGCCATGGGCCTTGATCGTTTGACACATTTGCAACGTCTTTTCTACAAATGCGGCATCTAATTTCACCAGATGTTACAAAAAATAATCAAGGTCTACAAATTTGTATTTTTCGACCCGATCCGTAATGCAAGATTGCCGTCATGTGCTCTGATTGGTTGACTCATTTTAGATTTCTTTGCAACTGCTTTACAGAATTTTACTAAACCTTACAGGAAGAAATTACTTAAGGTCTTCTACCAAGTTTGTATTTTCATTAACAGCTTCACAGAATTTCACCAAATCGTACAAGGTATATGTAATCAATGTCCTATATCAAAATTGTATCTTTCTTTTTTTTTTTTACCAGATCAATTATTTAAGATGTCTGCTAAGAACCCTAATTGACTGACACATTTTTACTTTTTTGCCGGGACTGCTACAGAGAATCAACAAAACGTACAGAAAGTAAATTGTCAAGGTCCAGTACCTTAATTGTATCTTTTGACCCAATTTGTCTTTCGAAATGCTGCCATGAGCTACATGTATGATTGGGTGACGTATTATTCGACATCTTTTCATTAACTACTTCACAATATTTCACCAGACGCAAGTACTTAAAGTACTCGAAGTCTTCTACCGGTATTGAACTGTCATTTGTCGGTAAATGAGCATATTGTGCTCAGATGAGCGATATAGCGCCACATTTCCTAATGGCCATGATGTTCTTACCCTTTTTTCTACGAATAATAATGATAATAATAATAAAAATAATAACGATAAAACACCGAATACCACGTGTCAAGAATAATATTAAATGTGTCATTCTTTAAAATAATTCTGAATGCTAATTCATATAATCGAAAAATTATGCGTATTTTAGATTTGAAGGTCGAAATACTAGACGGATGGCCTTATGTGTACCTAATAGCTCGTATATCAGAAGTCAAAGCGGAACCAACTTTTCAATGGTCTTGCATGGTAAGTAACCAAATATTCAAATAAGATGAAAATAAATGTAAGAGTCATAGTAGAAAGGACAAATACATTAAATTAGTGAAAAAACCAACCTGCACGATAGAATAAAGAACTAATGACACATTTAAACATCATTGTGCAGGTAATACTAAATGATGAAAATAATTAAAACAAACCACTTACAGCAACGTAACAGAAAGAGGTTAAGGCCGAGACAAGAATTCTGATTATGTGGGCACTGTGACCTTGGCATTGTAGATATAACCTTGGTTGAAAGTAATAACACACCATTAGGTCATGGACAATAATTGCGTTAAATCTTAACTCCCTGCTCAGTAAAAGGGAAAGGTTATGGCCCAGACAAGTTTCATGGACATACAGACGGACAGATACACAAGGACAACACGCTCTGTGCAATATGATACACACCTTTGAATAATGGAAAACAATGGTGAGAAATATTATGCAGACACTACATAGCATAGAATAGCTATGACCGGTACAAGGATTTTGAAAATGCTTGCTCTGTGACCTTGACCTTTGAGATATGATTTTAAGTCAAGGCCATGGCACACCCTTTGGCCATGAACAAAAATTGTGTGAAATATTCTCCAGAGCCAATCTGGGAGTAATAAGTCATGGCATGTACAAGGATTTCGACTATGTGTACACTGTGACTTTGGTCTTGAAGATATTACCATAGGTCAAGATCATGACACATTTTTGTGTCATGTGCAATAATTGCCTGAAATGTTATCCAGATCAAACATACATGTAGTAGTAAACAGTTATGGCAAGGACAACGATTCCGACCAAGTGCATACTGTGACCTGGAGATATGTTGTTGAGACAAGTCATGATACACCCTTGGCTCATGGACAACAATTGTGTAAAATATAATAGATAATCCAACTTGGAATTAAGAAGTCATGGCCAAGTCAAGGATTTGGGCTATGTGCGCACTGTGACCTTGACTTTGAAAATAAGACCTTGGGATAAGACCATGACACACCACTTTGTCATGGACAACAATTGTGTGGAATATTATCCAGTTTCAATAAGGGGATATGCCGTTATGGCCCGGAAAGATATGTTTTTGCTATATGTGTACTTGACCTTGAAGATATGACCATGAATCAAGATTATGACACACTCTTTAGTCATGTCGAACAAAGGGGTAAGAAGTTATGGCCCCGACAAATGTGAACAGACGGACAGACTGGGTGATTCCTATATAGCTTTATTTGCGAGGGTATATTTATGGTACACAAGATCTTTGAATATTCTGTAAACTGTGCAAAGCGTAAACTTAAGACTTCTTATTTCATATACCTACGATAACTTTTCACTAGGTAATTTGCTTCGTTTAATACGGTAAGCGTGGTCAGAAGAAGCTCTAGCATAAGGAATCAAGTGATACACATAGTCACCATATGCAAGTGATAAAGAAATATTACTACACATATGTGGAATGTAAACAGGAAAATTAAAGTCCTCTCTTTTGTAATATAACGAAGAAGTTTGTTTACCGTCTACGAACTGACTGTTGTCCAAATTTTGAACTTCAACTTCAACAAATCCTCCTTATGTGAAGAAAAAGGAATCAATGAATCACAAGATAAAGCCTCAGATATTTATACTTTGCTTATATTTTTAAATAATTCATTATTATCGGTAGTGTTATTTTTTCTTTGTTAGAATATTACTTTGACAGACTATGGAACGAATAAGTGTAAACTACGAAAGATACTTAGTTCACGGCAGGGGTAAGGTTTGAATGCAACTCCCCCCCCCCCTCCCCCCCCCCCCCCCTCTGGAATGTTCGCCACAATACCTTTTTGGTAAGGAGGCAATCAATGAAATAAGTTTTTATTACTAGAAAGCACTCTTATCAATATATATACAAAAATACGTTTTATCGATAATAAACTGCACTAAATTAAAAGGTATATATGTTCTATATTTATTATATATAGCATCAATCGGAAAAATACAGCAGTAGAAGCAAACTAACAGAATACAGTTACGACGAAAATTAAAGTAAATGAAGAAAAATATAGTGATGCATAACTCAGAAAGAATGCCCGGAACTTTATTTAACCGATAATATTCGTATTTCTTTTTTCTTTTGCACTACAGGTTCATTTTTCGTTTGTAAAAACACAAAACACAGAAAGTTTAAGGGTGTGTTTTTATAGTGTTATTTCTTGATAAATAAAAATAGTATTTCTAACTATATTTATATAGCAAATTTGATTAATTTATAGGCGTCAATGTATGCCAATTGATATTTTTCTAAAGATGTCATAGCAGCAGGTTTAGACATAGTGTAATATATTTCATAAAATCAGACAGTAAAAATTATAATTCCATATGCAGTTACCTATAATTACCTTTTTTCTCTGAATATCCATTTATATTCAGATATGAATTTTATCATTAGAAAGATGATGCAGTCATTGACTATACAAGACATATCGAGAAATATAAGTTCCATTTGCATGATAAAAGATCCGGTACATAAATTCAGAATTGTTTTTTCTAAACGACATTACAAGATATATCTTAAATATTAATCTAAATTTATTTGAAATTTAGAACGGTAATTATTTTCAAATAACATTAATGTTAATTTCAATTCTAGATCTAATTTTTAGAATACTGCATATATCATCATTTTCATTATATATTTGAGAGGGGGATAAACAATGAAACCATGAAAAAATCGTTTAAAATATGTATTTCACATGCCTGATATATAATATTTTAAACGATAAATTTGTCTCAGAAAAACACCATTTCGACAGCTTTTAATATTAATACAAACTCTTAATAAAATAAAAAAAGGATCAAATATACAATCAAACAAAACACAAAAAGTTATACAAAACAAAACAAAAAAAAAAAATAATAATAATAAAAATAAAACAAAACAAAACAAACCAATACATTACAATGTAAATATCTCAAAAGGTGTCTCATACCTAATACCACTGCACATTAGCACTCTTACTCATGCACACTCATGGACACATACACATTATCACATAAGATATTTCACTCATTGTAGGTGACATATGATACCTTATCAATTCCAGAGGTCTAATATCCCACAAACCCTAGTCAGTCGTTAAGATTAAGGCAAAAAGAAACGATCTTTTTTTCGGAAAACGAGTTGGTAATTAATAAAATTGAAATCGTTGATGTAACACCTTCCAAAAGGCTAGGCGTACAAGAAAATGTGTTGATTCCACAGAATAAATGTATGTTTTGTTACAAGGCACATTTACTCAAAATCTAAAGCAACAAACTTTGGTTACTAAAAACAGCATCAATTTTAAGAATTGATTTCAAAAAATTAAAACGCCTAACTAATATCATTATATTATCGTCATCGATGTAGCGCCTCGCCCTAAGAGTGTTCCTCAAAATAACCAGTGATGACTTGACATGTTGATTGGTGGCTCCCTAAACCATGACGCAACCACCGCTAAATTTGTCACTCTCAATTATGCAGTTTGCGGCAAAACGTGAATTGCGTCTCCTATAAATGCGCTGTCTGTCGTCAGCCATGGACAAATTGAATCTTGATTCGTCGCTGAACACTACGTCATGCCAATTACGTCGATTAGCAAGCATGTTCCGTGACCAGATCAGACGATTTCTTTTCTGGCGAGGAGTTAGGATCAAGTCTTTCAATGGGCGACCGTATAGCAAACCTTGCTCTTTCAATCGTCGGCGTACTCTCCGGGGTGGATTTGCCTACCGTGACGATCTATCACATTTCTTGACGTGCTTACGGCTGTCGCAAACCTGTCACGTAGATGACGTTGCTTTATGAAAACGTCTTGACCTCTTGTCGTTACCCCTGGTTGACCACTTCGAGGACGATCCTTAACACTCCCTGTGGTCCGATACTTCGGTACAGGTCTCATGATTGTAGACAAATGGACGTTGAAACGTCCTGCAATGATACCTTGATTTACGCCGGCGTCTACATGGCCAAGAACAGCATACCTCTGTTGCTCAGACAATCTCGGCATTTCACGCGTTAGTTTTAATGAAACAAAGTTTGAAATCAGGATAGATAAAGGCACTAGGTACCAAAATACGTTATTTCTGAAGAAAATGACTCAATGCAGAGCACGTGGTCAAGGTCATTGGAAAAGCGCACGGGTGAGCAGTATTACGTTATGTTTGAGTGATTTGTATCGCCGATAGCATGACAGTTACCGCAATCACACAATATCAAGCAAATATTCAAATCGATTTATTTTTACGTGAAAAAAAAACAACATATAGGCGTTTTAAATATCCCTGAGTATATATTCCCACTCATCAAATGTTAACAGTTCTTATCGCATATAACGTACAGACTTTTTGCATTCAGACGATCTGTATATGCTGTGTTCCATTTTGACATCACACATGGCTTCTTTATTTATAGGAAAGTATTTCCAATTACGTAGGACTTTCGTTCTCGGGGTATTCATTTTCTCGGAGGAGCCCCTCTGGTTTTCAGGTTCCTTTATGGAGTCAACTGCGTACGCGTCTGTAACGAAATCAATACGATGGTAATTCGGAAACATACTGCACACCTTATCTGCAACTTCTTCAAAAGTATCTGGGATACAAACTAACGAATGCAATAAGGCATTTCCATTAAACACATAGGTTGATGTGATCTAATAAGTTTTCTCTATCAATGGAGAGGTGCAGGCTTGTAGAGCATGAAGTTAATTTGCTTTTTCGGATTAAATTGCAACTTCCTCCGCTGTAGCAAGAGACCAAGGTACATGTGTCATCTCAAAATCAATCGTGTTGAATTGCTTAAACCATTAACTGTTCTGGAAATTACGCTCAGCATTCAACTCAACGATATTATTCTCAAACAATGTAATTTTGTCGAACTGCACTCATGGGAAAAGTCTTTAATTTGATTCTGTTGATTGAGACAGTGAAAGACAACTCTTTCTATATAACTCTCTCGGAAATGAAATTATTTGTCTATTGCACATTTTCAACGGCTATTAGCAAAACGTCTGATGCAAAAGATTGATTGATTTTTGTTTTACGTCACACCACGAATATTTCACGTCTGATACAAAAGATGGGGTAGGGACTTCGGAAGAGATAGAATAAGCATTTATATTTCTGCTAAATCCTACTATTCCTCTTGAAGAATTAGCATGCCTACTTATTGTTTGTTCTCTTTTTATATCGATAGCATTTCTATTAAAAGATATACAAGACCTTGCAACACTAAATCCATTAGTTTAAGAAGTTTGTGACACCAGTGAGTTTCAGCCACCAGGATGCGTTTCCTCTAGATTCAGCATGTTACGTAAATACACGGAAACATATCTTGCATATATTATTTATATTCATGTATTGTATAGCTCCATGGTGACTTCTGCCACATGGCTGAGCCAGTAACTCCTCTTTTTTCGTGCATAATTGTGATGATTGTACGCAACGACTACATATTACTGATATGCTATCAAAGTTGTTTTCTGTGCTGACCATAATTAGGGCATTTTGAGGAGCACCCTTACCGCGAGGCGCTACATCGACGCCAGTTTACAGCCTGAGCGGTCCAGATTGTGTGAATGCGTTAAAGCAAATGGGGGGAGGGGGGGGGGCTATATATACTCCTTAATAAACAATTCACGTGAAATTTTGGACGTAGTATTAATAACTGATGAAATCAAATCATGTTTTAAAAGAAACGTGTGATAGTATCAATCATATTGTCAAATATAATTCAAATTTTCGAAATAAATCAAGTTTGATGCAATGATTTACCCTAGTTGTTGATTAAACTATAATGATATTGATAGGCGTTTTGAAAGTCCCTGAGTATGTTATATTGATTAAATACGAGGGGTGTTCCGAAATTATTGTTACTTGCGCAATATCTCATGGAAATAGTGCTAAATGAGCTTAAAACTACCTCATGGCGATAGCGTGATATCTGAAGCGTGGTATAGGTAAATTTCTCGCTCACAATTACACTGACCTTGGTGCTGTGTACATTGTTTTGTAGCCTACTCGTTACACTCTATATAAATATGGTTGGCAATTAGGGCCTATATCAAAGGTAGGTCTCTACTTGGATTAAAGGCGGTAGATATTCATCGTGAGGTGTGTGATATTTATGGGAAGGGTCAAATGTCATATATGACTATTTGTAGGTATTCATGACAATGCGCTAGCACACAAGGCGCGTATTGTAACGGAGTTTTTGAAGGCAGAAAAGGTCACTGTCCTCCCCCACCCTGCATTTTCACCAGACTTGGCCCCCTGTGACTTTTTCTTGTTCCCCAAACTAAAATTTCACCTATCTGGAAAAAAAAAATATAAATCAAGAAATGCCCTTGGCTCTGCCATTCACCAGTATCTTATGAGTATACCAATTCAAAAGTACGAAAACTGTTTCCAAAAGTGGATTGATCGGTTGAAACGATGCATAAATGCAGAGGGGGAGTACTTCGAAGGACAGGGCAAAGTAAAATGATCACAATTACTTCTATTAAAAAGAAATCGCCAAAGTAACAATAATTTCGGAACACCCCTCGTATATTCAACATTTATTATGCTATGGTTCACTACTTTATTATACCGATTTATTTTCTAATGAATAGTATTCTAAAGAAGAATGATTTCCTTTTATTCTGACAAAATAGATAGTAATTGCCATTCTCTGTAACTGATTGTGGTTTTAGTCCAATTTGTGACGGCATCAAGACGTCATATGGTGACATGGGTAGGTTTTATGATAAAATTGTTAAACATCGATATAGGCTCAATGATTTTAGATATTATCTTGTCTTTCGACATTAATAGTCATTTATAGTCAATTGAACACCTCACTCTATGACAAACGTGACGATTTCAATTTGGCTATCTCAAACTTTCTTCTCATAAGTAGCAACATTGCATCATCGCCCGCATACGGCGTATTAATCTTAATTAATACGTTATTCCAGAACATGTTCAAATTACAATGACATTGTTCTGAGTCCTAGGCGACTCTCAGATAAGCTACTCAACCACTATTCTATATGTGCTAGACTAGCAACATCACTGAGGAAAATCTATGACCGTTACGGGACTCTACGGAAGCGTATTGCTGCCAAAGTGAAAATTTTTTTTGGGATGCTAAGTCGTACGTACGACATACTAAGTCGTACGTACGACATACTAAGTCGTACGTACGAGATACTAAGTCTTACGTACGAGATACTAAGTCGTACGTACGAGATAATAAGTCGTACGTACGACATACTATGTCGTACGTACGAGATACTAAGTCGTACGTACGACATATTAAGTCGTACGTACGACATAGTAAGTCGTACGTACGAGATACTAAGTCGTACGTACGAGATACTAAGTCGTACGTACGACATACTAAGTCGTACGTACGACATAATATGCCGTAAGTACCAGGGGCGAATTCAGGAAGTGATGATAATGTGGCGGAGCGCAATTTTTAAGCAAAAATACACATGTGAAGGCAATGTGTCTGGGATTGCTTTTAGTGAATCCAGGAAAATACCCTAGTTGGGGGGGGGGGGGGGGGACGAAGCCTTGGGAGCTCGTATAATTTCTTAAATCGTTAAAGGTAAATCGTGGCCTACAATGAATAGTACTTTGCTAATTGTATACCTATACTTTTAATTTTCTTTTCTAACACATGTAACGGAGAGACTGAGGTATATCAGATACAACCGATGTACATAGTGTAAAATACACTACGTTCCTACTAGCCGTCCACATCATTTTCGCTAAAGAAGAAGAAGAAGAATGGGATTGAAGTAGTCATACACAGTCTTGGGTATAACTCGACCTGGTGTTTCGTACTTAACGTGACTGCTGAAATACACGCAATATATGTATATGTTATATACGTAAAAGAAGATGAAGGAATTTCCTCTTGTGATTGTTATTTTTAACCTCCACAACTATAATCTGAATTTCCAATTTAAATTTATGATATCAGATGCTTGCTTTGGTCTACAGATCAGTTAACCATTCTAACCGACGGGCTTCCACAAAGGAATTGGTCGTCCGGTTATATCGGTACCACATATACTGAGAAATCAAAACATTCGTGTCATTTTCTATGTGTTTCCCCGTAAAATCCACAACTGCGGGTTAAATTAACGCAGCGAATAAGGCCAAGTCATAAAGACCAAGTGGCCGAAAAGTTGTGGATACAGAGTGTTTTGGAAGTAGTCAACAGATTTTACAAGTCCATCATTTTTGCACAGTTTTGCATGAGCAATAGTGACATAACTATCTACAGGATACATACAGCGACCACTGTTAGCACGGCATTTGGTTGCACGAGAAAGATCATAACTTTATAAGTTCTTCAATGAAGACTGACTGGCGAAAATCGTTCTCGATAAGGTAGACCACGTGCAACTACGGTCCGCGATGACCGTTATGATCATGCATAGCGTTGACGCATCTCTGTCAACGTCATTTGCCAGCAACAGTTACGGCCAAACCTTATGGTGCCAACGCACACACTATACACGTAATATGGTAAGGGCTAGAAATAGGCCGATACGAGCTTACAGCCATACTTCGGACAGATTCTGACGCCTTTTCATCGCAATACTCGCGTTAACTGGTGTAGACATTTTAATTAACGTTTTAAGAGGAAAGACTGGAATAACGTTTTCTTTACTGACGAATCAAGGTTTAACCTTAGTCATGATGGTCGAGCCAGGGTTTACCGTCGACAAGGAGAATGATATACTGACACATGTCCTTCAAAGAAACATGTTTGGTGGTGGCAGCGTTGTGATATGGGATGGAATCATGGGAGGCGGAAAAACGCGCATTTGTAGTAGTAAATGGTACTTTAAATGTACAGGCCTATACTAATCAGATTCTAATTCCAGAAGAAGTTATCTT
This sequence comes from Pteria penguin, assembly GCA_035048485.1. Lineage (NCBI taxonomy): Eukaryota > Metazoa > Mollusca > Bivalvia > Pterioida > Pteriidae > Pteria > Pteria penguin. The sequence continues at coordinate 5,539,936 of CM068589.1, read as the reverse complement.
CATCCTCCAGAGACATGCACTAGGGGTCACCTTCCAACACGATAATGCCACGCGACTTTCTCAACGCTACCTTCAACGAAATAACGTTAACATCTTCCCAAGGCTAGCTAATAGCCCTGATCTCAATCTGAGCCAGCACATATAGGAATTTTTGGGTAGAAAAGTGGACACGCGACACCCATTGCCCATTCAGGAGCTACAAAATGTTCTTATAGCAGAATGAAATAAACTAGCCCCCAAACGTCATTAGACGTTACGCGAATGCATGCAAGTACAAATCGTGCTGTTTTAGCAAACAAGGGTGGTCATACCAGATATTATGCAATAATGGTTTGATTTAACAATAATGCTATCTTTTGATTCCAATCAGAATTTTGTCTTTTCCTGAAATGACCCCTTGCACCTTTCTCTGCCTGTTATCAGTGAAATGCTTATCAAATTTTTATGAGATTGTTGAATGTTATCATAAGATGTATAATTTACTTATATATCAATTTGAAGAATATAGCATTTACAGTTTAAAAAATAACTCAAATTGTATACAGTGGATGCTGTTTTTAGCTCAGTATATGTAATAAAAAGGTTATTTACTGAATATCGGGAAGCATATTTCCCAATACTCAGTTATTATTCAGTAAATAAAACTGTATGGATATATACATATATGACTGTATGCCGAATGCGAACCATTAACTCCGCTCCTGAGTACGACTTACTATCCCGTACGTACGACTTACTATCCCGTACGTACGACTTAGTATCTCGTACGTCCGACTTACTGTCTCGTACGTACGACTTACTATCCCGTACGTACGACTTACTATCCCGTACGTACGACTTAGTATGTCGTACGTACGACTTACTATCCCGTAAGTACGACTTAGTATCTCGTACGTACAACTTACTATCTCGTACGTACGACTTACTATGTCGTACGTACGACTTATTATCTCGTACGTACGACTTAGTATGTCGTACGTACGACTTAGTATGTCGTACGTACGACTTAGTATGTCGTACGTACGAGATAATAAGTCGTACGCACGACTTAGTATGTCGTACGTACGACATAATATCTCGTACGTACGACTTAGTATCTCGTACGTACGATTTAGTATCTCGTACAAACGACTTATTATGTCGTACGTACGACTTAGTATCTCGTACGTACGACTTATTATGTCGTACGTATCTCGTACGTACGACTTAGTATCTCGTACGTACGACTTATTATGTCGTACGTATGACTTAGTATCTCGTACGTACGACTTATTATGTCGTACGTACGACTTAGTATCTCGTACGTACGACTTAGTATCTCGTACGTACGACTTATTATGTCGTACGTGCGACTTAGTATCTCGTACGTACGACTTAGTATCTCGTACGTACGACTTATTATGTTGTACGTACGACTTAGTATCTCGTACGTACGACTTATTATGTCGTACGTACGACTAAGTATCTCGTACGTACGACATAATATCTCGTACGTACGACTTATTATATTGTACGTACGACTTAGTATCTCGTACGTACGACTTATTATGTCGTACGTACGACTTAGTATCTCGTACGTACGACATAATATCTCGTACGTACGACTTAGTATGTCGTACGTACGACTTAGTATCTCGTACGTACGACTTATTATGTCGTACGTACGACGTAGTATCTCGTACGTACGACTTATTATGTCGTACGTACGACTTAGTATCTCGTACGTACGACTTAATATCTCGTACGTACGACCTATTATGTCGTACGTAAGACTTAGTATCTCGTACGTACGACTTATTATGTCGTACGTACGACTTAGTATCTCGTACGTACGACTTAGTATCTCGTACGTACGACTTAACGTACTAGAGAATACGTCATACTCAGGAGCGGAGTTAATGGGGCGCATTCGGCACACATTCATATATGTATATATTCATACAGTTTTATTTATTGAATATTAACTGAGTATTGGGAAATTATCTTCCAAATATTCAGTCAATAACCCTTTTATTTCATATACTTAGCAAAAACAGCATCCACTGTATACAATTTGAGTTATTTTCTAAACTGTAAGTGCTATATTTTTCAAAATTGTAAAATAAGTAATTTATACATCTGATGATAACATTCAACAATCTTGTCAAAATCTGATAAGCATTTCACTGATAACAGGCAGAGAAAGGTGTAAGGGGTCATTTCAGGAAAAGACAAAATTCTGATTGGAATCAAAAGACAGCTTTATCGTCAAATCAAACCATTATATCTTAATATCGGGTATGACCACCCTTGTTTGCTAAAACAGCACGAATTGTACTTCGTATGCCATTCACGTAACGTTTAATGACGTTTGGGGCTAGTTTATTTCATTCTGCTATAAGAACATTTTGTAGCTCCTGAATGGTCAATGGGTGTCGCGTGTCCGCTTTTCTACCCAATAAATCCTATATGTGCTGGCTCAGATTGAGATCAGGGCTATTTGCTGGCCTTTGGAAGATGTTAACGTTATTTCGTTGAAGGTAGCGTTGAGTAAATCGCGCAGTATGCGGGCGAGCATTATCGTGTTGCAAGGTGACTCCTAGTGCATATCTCTGGATGGAGGGAACTACTACTGGGTTTTTCCTGGATTCATTAGACACCACAAAGCAATCCCAGACGCATTGCCTTCACATGTACATTTTTGCTTTAAAATTGCGCTCCGCCAAATTATCATCATTTACTGGATTCGACCCTGGTACCAACGGCATACTACGACTTAGTATGTCGTACGTACGACTTAGTATGTCGTACGTACGACTTAGTATGTCGTACGTACGACTTAGTATGTCGTACGTACGACTTAGTATGTCGTACGTACGACTTATTATCTCGTACGTACGACTTAGTATGTCGTACGTACGACTTAGTATGTCGTACGTACGACTTAGTATGTCGTACGTACGACTTAGTATCTCGTACGTACGACTTATTATCTCGGAAGTACGACTTACTATGTCGTACATACGACTTAGTATCTCGTACGTACGACTTAGTATCTGGTACGTACGACTTATTATCTCGTACGTATGACTTAGTATGTCGTACGTACGACTTATTATCTCGTACGTACGACTTAGTATGTCGTACGTACGACTTAGTATGTCGTACTTACGACTTAGTATCTCGTACGTACGACTTATTATCTCGTACGTACGACTTAGTATGTCGTACGTACGACTTAGCATCCAAAAAAAAATTTTCACTTTGGTAGCAATACGCTTCCGTAGGACTCTTATTACCGCATATGATATCTCGTTATCGAGACTTTTAAATCGTATTTTGGAATGAGACCGATTCCGATTATTTTACGTAGATCTGACACCTTCTAAACTAGAAAGTTACCTACTTTGACTTTTCCATATATAAATATATATGGAATTTACACGATTTGACTCTTTCTACTGGATGTATGTGACGGGTGTTGCTAGCAAGCAGGAGATGCTCACTCTCTCCGGGCAACTGATCTCATTCCATAATAGGGGTTCACATATACTCTTCAAGTAGACATATTTTGTTATTTTCCACTTGGTTTTTATTTTCACTGATTTTGTATGTACGTCCTTTGATTGTTCTGCTGTTACGGTGAGTGGGAAGGTGGGCCCGTAAACCGGTTAACCACACCATTTGTTTGGCTTTTGTCAAATTAAATGACCGTCCTAAGTCGGTATCGTAATTGCACTACAATCAAATATTTTTGTAATGTGATATATGTTCTAGTATATTATTTATATTCATGTATTGTATAGCTCTATGGTGACTTCTGCCACATAACTGAGCCAGTAACTCCTCTTTTTTCTCTGATTTCATGATTTTCAGACTTGTGGTTTGGATTTATCCATTATCTTTACATCGTTACCACACGTGCCTGCTTTATACATCTGCTACAGCATTTTATTTTTTCGAAAATGTTTCGAATGTGTTTAGTATACTAATGTGAATTAAAACCATAAAATTTTGTAATGCGTCTATTATGTACAGGATATGGTCCATTTCGAACATTGTAAAAAAAAACCCTACCAGAAAATAATAGTAGCTAAATTTCCGGAAATGGGACAACCAACTTCTACCCATGCCATGGACTATCTTGTGTCACATGACAATATCACGAAACGAAAATGCAACAAAGTGGACATAATCGGACTCCTGAAGGTCATAGGTGAGACCAGGTGCCGGAGTGGAATAAGTGTTTCCTGTTTGGCTATCCACATCCGCCGTGCATGCTGTTTACATACGAACGGAACAAATGTGATTTAGCACTGTTTATATACATGATTGTAAGAAAACACTGTAGAAAGTGCCATTGCCACATAACATCAGGAAAAAGGGTATAATAACTCTTAAATCAAACCCTCCGCGCTGGGAACATTTTAAAGGCGAAATTCGGCTTAAAAAATCCAACATATTTTTCAGATTGCAAAATTAATTGACAACCGTAAACCTGTTTTCAATATGGTTGGTTTCTACAAAACAAGTAAAATCGAAGACATGTTTTTGGTATTCCTTAAATGCACACAAATCCATTTCTTAGCTGGTTCCCTCAGTGTTCCAAAAGATCTGTTGCTCTCTAAGAAAAATTATATAAATGATCTTATTTGGCCTTTTATTGTAATATGAAATAGTGTAATCAAGAAGAGGTATGTCATATAAGGATACTTAAAGCATCCAAGGAACTGTTGGAATATCTGCATTCTTCATCTATCAGTAAAAGTCATTCCATCATTTCATTTTACGACATTTTCCACAACGATTCTTCTATAAAAACTAAACGATAGACTCTCTGCATTAGTATAAACTGCATTCCCAGGTAAAAATGGTAGCAAAACAGCAATTTATTGTAGTCTTTGCATTTTTCTCAAACAAATAAGTCCAATGTCTACCATTTCGCTGTCTTGTTTCTTTATCTTCGAACGCGAAATAAAATAAAATAAATCCAGTCTTCCCTTTTAAAATGGAAAACACAATCAAACCTTCGGTTCAAATGCATTATTCACATTTATTTCTTAACTATATTCACACAGTAGTAAGTATTACTTATCGAAGCAAAAACGAATACAAGGAAACCACATAGAGAAATAATTCTGCTTCATATGTAAATATCACGTTGTCTTACGAAATTGATAGTCACCCTAACAACTCACAGACGTGACAACGAGCTCATTTAAAGTATCCCAAACATTCCAAAGCGAGTTAGAATTACATTGATATTGAACAAATTTCAGATAAAACAATCATCCACGGAACTGAAGTGGTAGACTAACATCGTCACTGAAAGTTGTGTGGTCTACACAAGTTTTTTGTCATGTAAGATGATACAGTTTATCCAAAACATTGAAGGATATTATAGATTAAGACCTATTCTAATAATCTACTTCTGTTGCTTCAAAGGGGAAGCTTTTTCAAATTAAAAAAATAGGTTGTCAAGTCGCAGTAAACATGTCTTAAATTCTTATCTCTTTTTGTTATTTTGTTGGAAGAGCGGGAGTGGAGGGTTCTAATTCGATTTTGTATTGACCCAGAACTTTGTGACACTCATATTCTACTTAATCCTGTCTTATTATTGCTGACAAAAACTTCTGCCCTAATATAATTAATTGTATGTTATTATTTTATTATGTCTTACCATGCCACCTTCAATAATTATATCAATTACTTTTGGTAAACAAGATAGTATGGCTATGTCAGAGACAAAAGTCAGTCACGAAATTTTCAAATTAAAAACTCAATTTCAATTGTTGCCTCTCATAACCTGCTTAATTTCATCGTAAGCCTGGTTGTGAAACTCAAATTCTGAGAGTGCTCGCAGATTGCTGATTTGGCTATCATTTTAGGCCAGTTTCTTAATTGGTTTGCTCTTCGCATTATTAGTATTCATATTTTGGATTTCCATAATTGGTCTTGAGTATCACCGTAGAGAAATTAATTGTCGTATTGCGAATATGGTGCACTAAATTCATATACATGTATACAAACATTTCCCAATATGAATTACAGTACATCAAATTTCGATCAAGCCGTTATGGATGCAGTGGTTAGCTCGTGAAATTTGTATCATTTGATACCATGACATTGGACTATAGAATGGAAAGGGGAATACATATGACTTAACTGTAGAGCAAATATCACCAGAAGTACAATAATTTGTATAATAAAACTGGGTTGCAAGAAATGCAATAAATTTACAAAAACATCAATTGTACGACAGAAGTGATAACAACATAAACGGTCAGTTAAGTAACAAAAACGATGCTGAATGCATCCGATCCTCTAACTGACTGAGCTACCCGATCTACATAAAAATAGAGCTTCAATTAGCTAATCGTATGCATGACAACACGGCCGCGGAAAGTGAAGGGATTTACCATACATAAACGCAGGCGGATCCTCTCAAATAATATAATCACTAAAATTGAAATAAATATAAACAGCACAAATAGTATCAGGGAAAAATCTAGGAGTACCATGTACCTTAAATTTCCTACAAAATACTTGTGGAAAAAAGACAAACATATAAAAAAGATATACCTTTCCTTTACCTTTCATACATTCGACCATCTAATCCAATGAGTTAGCCGAGCTTCACAAAACAGATTGAATAACCAATCATTACCTAATAATATGCACGGCAACATGACCGCGGAAACTGAAAGGTTCTACCCGACGTAAACACAGGCAGATCGCGGAAAGTGAAAGAGTGAAAGGATCTAGCCGATCCTTTGAAAGAATACAATAACTTGAACAAAAAATAAACAAACAGATTAAAAGCACGTTGGTATCGATTAAGAGTTAATCACAAACACACACTTTTAATTCTCCTTAACAGCACAATCCCCGTTACTAATCACAAAGACGGTTACTAAGGAAATTTGCAAAATCCAATATTGCCACCACATCAGTCTTTCCCAATTTCTCATACTGCAATGCTTCAAGGCCCACACACAACCCTGGCCAACGCTGAATGTGACTTGCAATATGTTCTTGTGTATGTAAGCGTAGTTTGCATAAGTTATATTCGTGTAGTGTGTATATAATAAAAACATGTAAGAATGCTAATATAAGAATATAAAGTTAAGGTTTACCATAATAGTCTTTTGTATAAGTGAACACAAATGCTAACTGTGACTGATATAATTTGGTATTGTATTCTCTCTGTGAATGTTATTTGTGAAGGTTGTATATGTATTATGATGATATAAAATCGTTATGTACTGAAAAGTAATATACTTATCTTATGTGTATTGGTTTGCGTGCATATAGTATGCAAGACTTGTAAATGTATATAAGTCTTATTTTCTGAATATATATAAAATGTTTCTGTACATCACTTTACATCTCTTAAAACAAAAGACAAAAACACTCCATGAACTGAAATGCATTCTTCAATACTCTTTAGTCCAACTGGCCCTTAGTAGTATATTGATTAACACAAAAAAATATAAAATTTGATTGATCTGACCGTTCCAGATTGAGATAAAAAAAACAACAACATTGGTTTACTGCATATAACATTATTTCGGAATGTATGAGGTTTAGCATGTATATGTTATTGCTGTTTATTCGTCTTTATAAGTGTTATGTCGAATATTACCTGGATTTTATAATAATACATATATAGCGATATAGTGGTATTTGTATATGTTCCCTTTTTGTAACAGGTTTCCATTAATTGTAGGATAAGATCAATGGTGTCAGATACCAGGGAACACCATGTTGTTGGGATGTATACAGGACGGAAAGAAATACAGGAACATGGGAGAGCCTTTGTCACGCTAACACTAACTCATTGTATGCTACATACACCCGCCGAGAATACTTCAAGATAGAAATTACTGACGGGGAATGTCAGAATACCACAGCCATATTGAAAGATAATTTCACGATACCAGGTGAGTGTGATGGGCAGGGTGGGTCCCAATTTAGTTTTTTTTAGAAATTAACCATATTTTCCGATAGATAAATTAATCAATTAATATAAAAATACAAACGTTAACAAATTAAATACCGTATAACAAGACATTTTTGTGAGATACTTATTTTGCGAGTAATTTGAAGACGCGAATATTAGTTACCGTATTTTGTATTCCAAACAATGGGGACCAAACTGGTAATAATATCATCCCCGTTTCTCAATGAATCATGGACGTCTAGGGGGTAAAATGAGTAGAAAACCAGGAGATCAACAAGAAACTCAAATTACGGGTATTTACAATTTTAAAACCCTAATTTATAAAGTACCGATTTCTTTATGTCAGTGGTTGTATACATTTGTCGATTATAGCAAGCAATTATAAATGCATGAATGAATAGAGCATATGGTAATTAAAACCATTGTACATGTCCGTATTCCCTAAATCAGTTGGTTTACATATTCATTTATTGTTTGAAGGTACTTTCGGTGGGTCAATGTACGGAGTGTTCCTTCTCATTCTCATTTTTGGCAAAAAGACTGATAAGTGTCACCCAAAATTCCGATTCCCCTCCGAATTCCACATCACTCATTCCCAAAACCACCGAGCAAACGAGGAAACAATGATTCAGAACGCTGAAAAAGTTATATGCCCGTATGTGTCGATTACATTGAGGAAATGTATCTGCGGTTTACCTTGGTAAAACACGTGTCATTTTTGACTTCTTCGTTATCAAATTACAGATAATTTACGTTCAATTCAAAATGTTTCCCTTACTCAACAATTCTGCCGATTGCATCGACAAGCTACAACCCATGGATTTGTGCAGAAACAAGTGCAGTTATACATATAGGTAAACTGATTCACGGAGATGCAGGTATAGCTATTGTCTGTCCAGTTGTTTGACGAGAGTCGTTTTTAATTCATACTTAAAGAATATGTTTGTTTTCGTTTTTGAAATCGCGAAAACTTGTATTCGCGAAAATGAAGATATGCTTTTTCTGATACTAAATCGCGAATTTGATACTCGCTAAAATTTTCGGTTATACGGTATTTAAAGGGTGAAAACATTATTTTAAAGCCCAATATATTTTATTCCATTACAACACATTCCTCTGCATTAATACTTGAGCCGTTTTAGATAATGTTCATTACAACACAAAAAAGGGAAATAGTGAAATGATAGTTATAACAGTAGAATATCAGATAAAATGTATTGAGTACTTGGATGAAATATATTTTTTCTTCGTAAAAGTGCTAAGTATCTACAGATAGGTGCAGTCATTAACGTAACGTTTGCTATTATCGTGAGCTCAGGACTGACGAACGCAAGCGTTCTCGTTAACACTGATTGCCTCGTGAATTTACATGCGCTTGCTTAGCACTTATAAAATTATTTACATTTACATATAGAAGGACTATCTCTATATGCATTGTATATAAATATAAGAACATATATATGCACAAATAAAATATTCAGAATAATAACATCCTTACGTATTAAGGCAAGTCCAAACAATTCGTCTATTTCTTACGCAAATTGGACTTATATGTACTACGTTATCAGCCATTGGAACCACCTCCAGTTGTTATGTAAACACACATCGCCACGCTTGTTTGTTGACATGTTTGCACGAAAAGCAAGGCAATTGTGGCCAGTGCGTGCTTTTGTCTGTATTTGTGACTCTTCAAATGGGTGAACTAGTTTGATTTTTGGCAAAGAGAACTCTACACACGTGCACTGATTAAGTCATTTCGAGTTTCCTTTGATTCGTTTTCAATACTATAACCTTTTTAACGTTTAGGTGAGGTTTCACTTCCATTACTGAGTTGCCTTTCCAATTGTAAAATATTCAATAAAAGGTGCAATACTTGTCATACTGAACTTCTCACATCCTAAATTACAAGACCTCTTCTCGCTTCATTTCGCGTTGGACTTCTACAAGGATAGCCGGAGAATTGGAGCAATGTAATGTATATTTCTGCCCCGTGGAGCTTCCGAGTCTATTTTCGTTTTGTATTAAGGCATGGATTCTCAGGATATAGGATGCCATATACGAACATTGAATGTAGTGAAATTTATTCTCATTTTACAACAACAACAAAAAATAATAAAGAAAGGAACAGAATTATAAAAATTGTAATCAATAAAATGAAGATGATGACGACAGTGACAATAGTAATGGATAATTGAATATATACATATATTAATAAACCTATGAAGAAGTTAACAACTGGATAGGTAAAATAACATTTAAAAAATAAATACAGCGATAATGTGAACTAAAAAAAAAGAACAAAAAACAATAAACCCTTAGAGATTTTGTAAATATAGGCCCAAAATATAGACAGCCACAGTCATTCACTCATGTGAAGAATATTCCACGCGATGGGTTAAGACACTCTTTCTGAATGGCTGAAGACAATTATAATGACTAAAGAAAAGAAATCAAAGATTCTGTCATTTCTTTAACAAGAACACAAGTCTATCTTTCGTGACTTTAACGTCTTTAGGTGACTTTTCCGACTTCAGGAAATTTCATCATTGTTCCCGCTGACAAGGCAGCTACCTAATACATGTTCTTATGTAAAGTGTCTTATGAACAGACTCAAATTGTCGAAATGCACATCTTGTATCTGGTGCACGGAAGAATTTTGGGGGTTTTTTTTTATTTTCTTCCCTCACATTTGTTTGAAACGACAACCTACGAATAGTTATTAATTTTATAGCTCTATGGTGACTTCTGCCACATAACTGAACCAGTAACTCCTCTTTTTTCTTTAATGAGGAATTAAATCATTCCATCACATACATATATCCAAACACACATACGTAAATAGAATATATTATACCTATTTGTATATCCTATATATTACCATAAAGAAACTTATGTTTAAACATTTAGTCATATTATTAGTACTATAATCCTTAGTTAGGGCACGCCACTATGTTTAAGAGGTTGGTTACCTCCTGCTTCTATGTCGCGATATAACTGAAAAGTTGTTGAAAGCGACGCAAAACACCACTCGACCAACCAACCACTTTGAAGAGGTACTCAAAAAAAGAAGGCAGAGGGATGTGAGTAAAAGAGATAAGGAAGCAGGTAGAGGGATCAGAATCAAAGCGATATAGGAAAGAATAGAATAAAGAGAAGAGGGAATACATTCTCGTATATATATCTTTCCTTATATCAGTACTTTCATAAAGTCATCTCTGTAAAAAAATTTATAATGCATTCAAATTAACTGTATCAGACCTAGTATATCCATATTTTGATCTTGCTCCTATAAGTGCCCAAGACAGATCTGTACATTCATTTAAGGATTGTTTTTCATTTTGTGCGACGAGACGTTGGTGTATGTTTGGAAAATTTGTACTTTACGTCTTAATTATATCCATCGCAAAAGCATCAACCCGAACAGGATATGCTTACTTACTTACTTAATGATTATTTTCCAAGACGGTCTTTATGTGTCAAAATCGAATTCAAAAGAGGGAGGTCAAATGACAGAATAGCTGCACAACATATGAGGTGATATAATTCTGATGGGGTCATAGAAGTGCTGCACAATAAATATTTTTCCATCACCGACTGCAAATATACACCAATGCTTCGCAAAAAAAAAAAATTAAAATTACAACCCTGTGCTTCTACATTTTTGGCGTTAAGAAAAAAATGAGACTGGTGGAAACCCATATTTATGAGTCCTAATCATTATTCCAAAGTTGGGGGGTTGGGGGGGGGTGTCAAATGACAAAATATCTATGACACTACCTATGAAGTAACATAATTTTGATGGAGTCATTACCCTATGTTAACATAGGAGAATGGTGTGCGCTTTATTTGTAACTTGCATTTACAGAGAGTGCAGTCAGTATGTAAACATACATACATATGTACGTACGTACATACACACCCACACAATGTAAACATACATACATACGTACGTACGTACATACATACACACACACACACACACACACACACACCCAGAGAGAGAGAGAGAGAGAGAGAGAGAGAGAGAGATACATACATACCAGTGAAAACATACATGCAAAACACCATATCAATTCATAGAGTATATTCATGCAAAACAAAAGCGTATCAAAACATTCAAATTATATGCATGTACCAATCAATATAGTAAAGTAATAAATCAAAGACTACAATAGAAATCATATTGAGTATATGCAAACATTGCATATTATATACATTTACACGACCAACATAGTCATATTCAAGTACAAATGAGAGAAGAACATATGTATAAATTCAAGTTGCATATGTGACGTCAGCTAAACATTTTAAATATATACATGTATATATATATATATATATTGATATATATTAATATATATATATATATATATATTCTTAAGTGTTTTTCTTAACTGACCAGGGGTTTTTAGTCAATTTTTTTAAAATTAATTTTTATCATTTTATCTTCTTATTTAAATAGTACATTGAAATGTTCTCAATTCTATTACATATTTATGATACGGAAAAAGCATTGTAGGAAAGAACTATCCTGTAATACACTTTCTAACTTCATCTGAAATATTCGTAGAAAATTAACAAATGTCTCTCATATAGATACAACTTCTTTTTATCTATATGAGAGATATTTGTGAAATTTGTACGTATATTTCAGATAATGTAAAAGTGTATTTAAGGAGAGTTCATTTCCTATAATGCTTCTTCTGTATTATGAATAATATGTGACCATTTTTTGTGATCTATTCGTAGTATCTCTCGCTCTCTCTCTCTCTCTCTCTCTCTCTCTCTCTCTCTGTGTGTGTGTGTGTGTGTGTGTGTTTGTATGTGTGTGTGTGTGTGTGTGTGTGTGTGTGTGTGTGTGTGTGTGACTGTGTTTCCATTAAATCATATATAGATTTTGAACCTTTTTTACATTCATGTATTGATTTGAATAGATTATGGTATCCAAGGTGTATGTATTTTCTATAAATTTTCATTTGAAAGTTTTACACATTTCTATTGGTTTTTTCTCGCAGTTGGATTCTAAAAAGTGTGGTTTAATGGGAAACTTATCTTGCAAAGTCTCAAATGATATTAAAGTATTGACTTCTTTTAAGTCATTTGTATACATTATGTCTTCTTCAGACCCATGTGTATAAAAGATACTGTTTGTGACAATAATCAATTGTGAATTGCCCACTGGTAGTATTGTCAATTAGAGTTGCCTCCCGTGTTATGTCAATGAAAATAAAGTGTAGTTCTTTACTATAGGCCGTCGTTATATTCGTTGGCACAGAACCCTGCAAGATCATCGCATGGTGTCTGAATATGCTGTAAGGGTTAAATGAGACTGAGAAAACGAATATCGTCAACAAACTACGATAGCGTTTGACTGTTGAAAATTTTCTTTGTTGTAAGCATCCCACGTGCTTCATTCGAAAGTGACCAATGTAAATTAGTAACAACCTGAGCAGGAAGGCCCGCAACCAGCACCACCGCCACCATTTCCACCCCCTTCCGGTGCACATTGCATCCCCTTTGACATACCCTTTCCTACAATGCTAGACATGAGGAAAATTAGCAACTAGTTGGAAAAAAATTCGCCAAGTTTGAGAAAAATTTTAAACAGCCAGTGGTCTAAGACGTAGAGAAAACAATCTAAGAGTAGCTACATTGCTAACGTCTATAGGCCCAGACACACTAGAAGTGTATAATGGCTTTCGAGGGACATGAGAATAGAAACAACATCAAGGACGTCATACGGAAATGTAAGAATTCTGCATCGGAGAGACGAACGAAATTTATGAGCAATCGATTAAAATGTTGCTACTATGCGATCGTTTGCTAAAACGTGTAAGCACAGTGCTCTGGAGGAGAAACTTATTCGTGACCCAATAGTTATGTGCGTTCGTGTCACCCGCACACGAAAGAAATTGCTACATATAAGAAGTCGCCATGCAAAGATGCATTGACATATGCAAGTGACACGAGAATACACAATCTCAGTCGAAGAACATAAAAAAAATGTTAAGCGGAAACAAAAAGCAGAAATCCACAAAACCGAAAACTGCAAGTGGAAAGGCAAATTTTAAGCAAGGATCGGCACATACATGTACAAACACGTTTTGCAAACATTGCACGAAAAAATAATTATAGAAAAGAAAGAGAGCAGTGCACAACATTTGGTGTTGAAGGTCACAACTGCAGACGTGGAAATCATTTCGCCAAGACGTGTCTCACCAAAGGAACAAATACGAAAACGAAAGTCAAAGCCAACATCCACAAAGTAAACACCTTTCCCAACTGATCCGATTCTGAGGAATGCGTTCTGGTAGTTTATCAGGGAGATGACTCTTAGTCCGAAACCGCAAACAAAGGAAGAAATACAACTTGAACTTTGCAATAATCGATTGTAAGAATCTGCATTCAATCCTTGGAATTGGCGCTATCAAATCCATACAGATTAATATACAGACTCTTTCCTTACCAAGGTACCGAGATAGTATCCAAAATAGAGATTCAGGAAAATTATGAAGATGTTTTTAGCAGCTGGAGAAGATTGACGGCAAGCTCTACATTGAAATAGACAAAACTGTCAATCCCGTAAAATTGGTGACCTGAAAAGTACCGATCACGATTAAAACAAGGCTAAAAAGTGAGCTCCACAGGTTAAAACAAATTGGAGTCATCAAGCCTGTCAACACATCCACTGACTGGATATCATCGATAGTAGTCATACAGAAGTCTAACGGAAACATTAAACTGTACATCGATCCGAAACCATTGAATAAGGCGCCCAAGCGCAACGACTACCCTACGCCGTTGATAGAGAACCTACAACCGGACCTGCTTAAGGCACGCAAGTAAGTGGTAGACGACAGGGACAAAGGAATGGCACATATTACTGGATGAGGCCAGCAGCTACTTCACCACATTCAGAACGCCATTGGGCCGTTACCGATGGCTCAGGATGCCATTTGGCATTTCGCCTGCTGCAGAGGAATTCCAGAGCAACCACACCTCTCCGCACACTGTTGCAGAATGACATTCATTTCGAATGGTACCCGAAGATCGATCCACAACAAAGCTTTTGAAAATTGAAAGCTGCATCAGCAGAAGCACCAGTGCTGAAGTTCCGCGATACGACTAAAGAACTTGTTTTGCAATGCGACGCATCTGAAAGCGGTTTGGGAGCATGCCTTATGCTGGATGATCACCCTATCGAGTACGCATCATGTTCTCTTACATAAACCGAATGCAATTACGTTCAAATCGAGAAAGAGCTGCTTGTGGTAGTCTTTATCCTCGAAAAGTTCGTAACCTTCACGTACGGCTGACATGTATTTGTAGATTCCGATCACAAACCATTACAGACGATTTGCAGGAACAACAAATTCGCTACAATAAAGGAACAGAAATTTACCTCACAGATTCTCTCAGTCGTGCATACCTATCTCGTCCCGATCAACCCGAGAATCGAGAGAGCGTTTACAATGCTGTATAATTGTTAATATCATCCAACCGTATCTAACGTATCCGTATCCATCAAATGACGAAATACTTCAAGAGGTCATGACTGTTATCAACTCAGGTTTGGCAGACCGTGGGGACCAAGTACTTTGTTTGTCGTGCTATTTCCCATTCAGAGACGAACGTGTAGTATAGAACAGACTTGTGTGCAATGGAGAACGCACTGTCACACCAGTCGCATTAAAGGACGAAATAATGAACTTTCTACACAGTTTACATGCAGGGTTTTTTTAAATTGCCTGCACACAGCACGCGAAACCATCTACTGACCTAAGATGAAAAGGGATCTAGTAGAATTCATAGACAAATGCGAAGAGTGCAACGCTGTGCAGAACGAACAACCTAAGGTACAGATGGTCACCCACCAATTAACGAACCGACAGTGGGTAAATATTGGTTGTGACCTATCCGAGCATCAAAACCAACACCAACAGATTGTCTCGTGACTTCAGATTATTACTCCGACTACTTCGAAATCGACCGTCTATATGGCAAAACTGCGAAGGAAGTGATCGGAAAGCTAAAATCACTGATCAGCCGACACGGTGTACAAGATATTCTCGTATCTGGCAATAAGCACGTCACGTCATCACCACGTTACATTCAGTCGAATAGCAAAGCTGAAATTGCAGTAACACTTTTTAGGAACCTCCTGCAAAAATGTGAGGTAGACAAAAGCGACCACACCTAGAATTACTAGAATTCCCAAATACACAGCACCAAAAATCCGATACTCGTCAGTACAACGTATGACGACGAAGAAGAACGCTTTTTCCAACACCCGAGAAAACTGCTTGCACTGCGCCATGCAGATCAAGTCAGACAGAACCTGAAATATCGTTGCTATCACACCGGATCCTACCCAATAAATAAAATATAAATGGCCACATGCTTTAAAAATTGTTATGGTTTGTTATTTTACGGGATACGTGTTATGATACCTTTTTTGTGTATATGACAATTCACCAACTCCATAACCATAGTTCAGAGACTTCACTACAAAATTCCCCATGCCTATCTCTTTCGAAAAGAACATAAAAAAAAAAACGTGGAGGAAAATCCATCTGACCCCGGAATTTTATCTCGCCTCAATGAGTTTTGATAGTTGTTAGTGGGTTCAAATTGATCAACATGCATTGTTTGCAATTCTCATATCAATAATATATCGAGAAATATTTTAACATGTATATCAAAATGATATCAGTAGAATATTTATTTTGTTTTCTTCTTGCTTCTCGGAATTCAAAAATAGTTAAAATCATTAAAATACTTAAAAAGAACCCGGAGATACAGCGACATATTTATTAGAATTAAAGAGCATAAAAGCGATATGTTTATTGACCGGGATTACATTTGTATTTAATTTATTGAAGTGGGTTTTACAGTTGATCGCCGAAGCGAGACCGACGGACGACACGGGTACTCATAATTATTTTTAAATCTACTATTTTCAGTTCTTCATTTATCTTTCGTTATCGCATAATATCCGATTAGTATCTTTTCAATTCAAACCAGTTTTAAAAAATATACCTAAAACATTACAGTCCATTCAAAAATAGAAAAAGATAGCGTCACCCTCTCTGCCAAAAGAAACAGTCCGCCGTATTGTTTTAACAGGTGAATGATTACTTCGAAATACATAATAAACAATAGTGCATTATAAAGTCTCAAATAAGAAAACTCATAACCAAAACAATGTCTACAGAAATAACTATGATTATCCTATTTGTGAGAATTATCCCACGGCTTTTACTTACAAAGTTTTATATATCAAAAGTTTCATTTCATCATTCATAGTACATATACTCATGGTATCAATGCTCGGACGCTACCAATGCTGGGACACTTGTGTTTTATCGACTCTTTCTTATCAGTCGATATTGCCAGTCAATCTAAACTTATAATCCTAATTTATGACCCTAAAACTAAGTGAACGCAATCGAGAAAAGCCATCATGATGTATTTTCTCGTATATTTTTGCAGGCTATTTATATAAACAGAAAACTCAAATAACCAAATTCAAAAGTTTAATTATTTCAAATATTTGCAATATTTCATTTATTTGCATATTTTTCAATATACAAGATTAGGGTAAGCATTTAACAAGAAATTTAATATGCAAATTAGTTGACCTCGCATACTCAAGCGTGTCAGAATCTGAATATCAAAGAGAGGGAACAGTTATCTTTTTTTTTTCTTTTATGTCTTACTCCTGTATAAATGCTCAATAAATAAATTGTTAATGAACAAAGAATGTAATAGTAAACATTGTAATGTAATTCAACTTTGAAAATTATCATGTTTGTGTATAGAAAATGATTTTATTTTACTTTTAATTATAATTTCATTAATAATCACCACAATCATCTCCTTAATTACATTATACATGCAATATTACAAGTTTTTAAATTAGGATGTCATAAGTGACAGTGCCATTCAATTTAATAATGTGTTATGTATCGATTTAAGAATATGACCTCATTTTACGACTCTGGTTGCAGGATAAGCTTTATAAAATGTTTATAAAACCTTTCATCTGATCATTATAAAACTGTTCATAGAGGATACCCCGAATTACTTGATTTTTATGATTAAAACACCATCGGAAGTAATGACTCTTCGTCGTGTGCAATGCGATGGTTAGTCCCTCGACCAAATCTATAATAGTTGACTTTAGTTGAAAACTTTCAATATATCGAGAGTATGTCGGGGCTACGACGTCTATGGCGATAACTTGTCACATGTGCGACTAAATCATTACGTATTATCACCTTGTCCAAGCGTTTGACTAGGGAAATAACATCATTCTTTCGTGTCTTTTGTCGTCTTTCGAGATATTAATTAATTGCTAACCTGGAGATTCAAAGGAATGAAGAAACAAGGACTTATTATCAGGTTTCCTGTTTATAAGACAATGTGAATGATATCAAGAAGAAGACGTAAAGAACAGGAATTGAATTTAAAGCAAACTTTACGACATTTTGTAGGCAGGGTTATATGTCATACTTTTCGCACTTATCAAATTGTCATAGATCCAAGGTTTTAAACCTGTATACCCCATCCTCGATAGTACAGAGTATATCATAGGTAAATTTATTCTAAATTCTTGATTATATCAATAAGCCTAAAACATATAAAAAAAAGGGGGGGGCCCTTGCAAATGTTGCGATCAAATTCGTTGTATTAAGTGAGATATGGCTGCCCAAAACGCGATGCTTGTAAACAGAATGCTTACAACAATCTTATGCATATGCAGTTAGAAGAGGTATTCCGGTTATCAAGTGATCTAATGCGGAAGCCATATTATGGAGAGAGAGGTAAGTAAACTTGACGAGTAAGTTAACAAATCTGCATTCAAGTCTGCTAAAGTCAGTATTCATCGCCATTTTCTTTTGGAGTCTTCCTTCATCTTATTTGTTTGGATTAAACTGCGCATGCTCGAAGTCAGGTTTATTATTCTCATCACTTGAGAAGCTAGAGGATGTGGGGCTCAATATGTCGGGGAAACTTCTCAAACTTTGAAACAACGTTTTCGGAATCATTCCTATAAAATTCGTAATAATTCACGACGTAAATACCATAATTTTCTTTATAACCACTTTAATAAATACCAACATAATATTAACAATGTGAAAATAATTCCAGTAGAAAATATCTCTAAATTACCAGGTGATACAATATAAGATATTAAAAAACGACTTTTGGAAACCGGGCTCTACTGGGTTAAACAACTACAAACCCATACCCTCTCGGTCTCAACGACCAAATATATCGACAAGGTAATATATCTTCTCGTCAGAATAAGATCAATATTTTTACATTAAGACATAAAACTATTAGAAAACGTAGGTCACATGGTCGTCGCCGCAATTGTAACATCAGAAAACGTAATCGTTTAAATAGGCCATTAAACGATCTTCTATTTATCGCAAAAAATAATGGCCGTCATGAACTTTTGCATGCACTATCCACTATTCCGGTAAATAAGTTAAAACCAATCCTGGACGAAGTTAATCTTCGAAGTTTACGCAATTCTGATTGATATAAACTCAATTTGATTATTTTATTTTCATATAATAAACTCTTTCCTCGTATTCCCTCTCTTCCACCCAAGCAGCAATTTCTCAAAATTAAATTTATTAATAAAGGCTTCGATCTACTTAACATTTCTAATATTTTCCGTGATCATAGAGTCACATCTAAAATCCCCCAATATTTTGAGAATTTAGAAACTCCACTTATTTGTTACCAGTACAAAAAGCCTTTAAGAAATCTTCTTCTAAATTATAATAAAGTTACATCTAACCCTGATTTTTCAGACTCTATTCCTTCGTCGTGTTCTTGTGAAAATTCTAAACCGGCAGGTCATGTTATTACTGGTGACCTAAATTGTATTTCGGACAAGATATTGCGCACCCTTTTTGGAAAAGGACCTAAATATAGGTTACCGTCTTGGATAGATTTCAATAAATGCCGTGACGTTATAGAAGATGCTTTAACTACATATTGTAAACGTTGGTGTAAAAAAGAAAAGGTAAAGGTTCATGCTCTTAATGATTGGAAATACGAGATTTTAAGAATTGTCGATATCCGTATTGAGAACTTTACGGAAAATCCGCATTTATTTCAACAGCCTAATACATTAACGGCAAATTCTATTAAAAAGAAGATAGCTGACTTACATGTTAAATATGTCTTTGTTCCTGCTGATAAAGCAGGTAATAATATAATAGTTGTTTGAAAACAATATTATATTGAAGTACTTAAAAACGAATTAAACTCCACTCATACATATGTGGAAAGCCCTACCTCAAAAGACAGCACCTTGCACGATCACCTCATGACCATGTCCGACTTCAAAATTAAAACTGATAAATCTGATCTACCAACCATATATTGGCTCCCAAAACTACATAAAAGTCCATATAAATCACGTTTCATATCTAATTCTAGCCACTGCTCTACTACGGTACTATCGAAGCATATTACGTCTGCTCTAACTGCTATAAAACTGCTATGATGTCGAATTTCATATTAGTAACATCAATTACTTTTGGTCGATTAAAAATGCTCATGAAGTTATAGACAAACTTCTTTCGCTTAATTTCAAAGCGACTCAAATTTCTACATTTGATTTTTCTACACTTTATACATCTCTGCCTCATGATTTGATTAAAAGCAAGTTGCTGTCTCTTATACAATGGTGTTTTCACAGAGAATCTAAAACGTACATATGTACTTCCAATAACACCGGATTCTTTTCCAACAAACAATATACTTCATATAAAAACTGGACTTGCAAGGAATTATGTAAAGCAGATTTATTTCTTTATTGTTATGAGAGGGATTTTATGGTTTCTATTAAAAAATCAAAACGTTTTGACCTCATTGAGAAATTTAATAATACTTGCAGATATCTGGATGACATTTCGGTTATCGATAACCCTGAATTCGAACAATTTATATCAGAAATATATCCACCAGAGCTCACATTGAATGAAGCTAATACTTGAGATAAATCTACACCTTTCTTATATTTAAATATCAAAATTATCAACAACCTAATATATACCCATATTTATGATAAACGTGAGGATTTTGGATTTCCTATTGTAAATTTCTCTTACTTGGATGGCGATGTCCCTCGACTCCCATCATATGGTATCTATATATCTCAATTAGTTCGATTTGTCAGAGGCTGCACCGATGTTTTGGACTTCATAAACGAAATTTACAAATTACTACTAAACTTTTAACTCAGGGTTACAGATATCACAAGCTAAGAAAAACATTCGGCAAATTTTTCAGATCTTATTCAGAACTTCTATCTAAATTTGGAAATATTTCTTTTCAACAGTATGTATCCAATGGAATTTCCCATCCTAATTTTTATGGTGATCTCGTATATAAACTAAGGAAAGAAAAAAGGCTCCGATAACGTTATTTTATCATGTAATAAAATAGTCAAACGTCTTCTAAATAGACAATATGATATTGAGATCATCAAAAAGACTATAGGTCTCTTACTTTAACGTTGCACGCGGACTAACAGGGCGGTGGGGACTATATGACGGGCCTTGTCCAAACCTTTTTCAGAGGAGACATGGTCCTGAACCTCGTCCCCTCTGACTGTTAGTCGGGACTCCTACAGATCTAGGGTCTTAGTTCGCTTTCAGACTGGCTGAGCACGGTTTATCATGTTGATGTCGCATATATTTTTTATACCGTGATATGTTTTACAATACCTGGCGTATTTATATTTTTATGACCTCTCCTGTTGACCCTTGTTCTTTAAATGGAGGATTATTTATAAATTTTTAAATGTACGTCCTTTGATTGTTCTGCTGTTACGGTGAGTGGGAAGGTGGGCCCGTAAACCGGTTAACCACACCATTTGTTTGGCTTTTGTCAAATTAAATGACCGTCCTAAGTCGGTATCGTAATTGCATTACAATCAAATATTTTTGTAATGTGTTATATGTTCTAGTATATTATTTATATTCATGTATTGTATAGCTCCATGGTGACTTCTGCCACATAATTGAGACAGTAACTCCTCTTTTTTCTTACGAAATAGTTTCCCTTTATTCCGATATCTCTGAAGGTTTGAAGCTTATCAGGTGATAAATTCAAAGGCACGGTGTTCATTGTTGTGTTTTAGTTTCCTTATAAAAACAATGCATTGACATTTTCGGAGAAAATAGTTAACTCGAAATTTAAGGGAAAAAAAGGAAAATAAAGAGAGAGAGAGAGATAGAAAAGTTCTAGACCGTGGTTTCACAAATTTTGAAGAGCGTAATTTGCGCTCATATTGAATAAGGCAATTAATAGAAATCTTATGTCGCATGGTTGACCACAAGTACCCTGGTCATCCACTCTTGTGGTCAGCGTGATGAATCAATCCAAATCAATTAGCTGTCCAAGTAAAAGAGGGCTTTCACCTTCCCCTTTAAGCTTACTTATTACTTTCCTTATTTTCCCCTACAAATGACAAACTAGATCTATTTACTGCCGATCAAAACAAAAATAAAATATCTTACAAAGCTGTATAACACAAATCACCAAGGACTGATTATTGATGGTAAAAATAATTACGTTATATAGTACGTTCATAAATTTTCAAAATTATACATGTATACAGGTGAAGCATATTGTTTGATTATTTCAGAAGTAATAACTTATAACTTGAACATACTCTTTATCAAACAAAATTGAATTCCTGAATTTCCAAAGACCCTTTCCTTTTGTGAAATTATTGAATTTCAATTTAAGATTTACTGGTTAATGATTTGATTTATAACTTGTGTCATTACTACAACTTTGTACACTTGCATTTAACTGTTCAGTAATAAGGAAAAAGTCTAATCGTGCTCATTTTATGGGAAATATTTCCTGCCATGTATATCTCCTTATATATGTATGGAGTTCACTAAATGGAACTAGCGGTCCTATCTCCTCTTTTACTTCTGTCTTTTTTCTAGTTTTTCAAAATCATTTATACAATATTAAGGATTATCATTATTTGATTCACATATATCACACCTTCATTTTACAAATGAGTAAGGGTCACTTACATCTGATGATATCGATTTGATTTCAAATTAAAACTCATTATTTATTATTTAGCATAATACTAACTCTCCTGGAATTAGAAGTAAATGAATATTAAAAGCATGTGATGGCCCGTCTCATTCCTTATTTGATTTTTCACTTCCTTTGTGAAATAAGTAACAAACCCATGACAGTTTAACGATATTATGTCAACCATGTTTCTTTTTATAACATGATACCACATATCCAACTGTGCCACATGAATGATACATGAGAATGATATGGTTCAGAGAGAGAAAGTAAAAAGTGTGAAGGAGGAGAGACATTAATGACTTCGAGTAGTAAATCCGTTTCGTAGACATTGTCCATTTTTTGATAGACAAGTTATCCTCGGTTTTGAAAAAGAGGGCATAGTATTATGTATAATTTTATCTATGTTTGTAATTAAAAATATATATCACCAATATAGTGTAGGATGCTTTATTTACATCATACGTGTCATTTCATTGTGGCCTCAGAAAAGTAGAACAGATGCTACAGAGGTTGAACTATCAAAATTGCTTAAACAATTAGCGGATTTAGACATGAATGAGCAGGGAATAAAAGTGGATATTTTCTTTATAAATTTTGCAGTTAGTTCATCCTATCTGCTAAGTCTCCAAGTAGACTTTGCATTATTTGGATGTGTTCAAACATATGTGAATTCGGTGCCTGCTCCATACTCACCGTCATCAAGGTAGCCTCACAATTTTTTTCATCTGGATCTCTGACTCTTTAAACTAATGTTCTATGGTCGACACAGACTGTGTCAATGTGTAAACATGGTTTTTGTATACCCATGTCATATCCGGAAACTAACTTCTCCTCCAGTTCCGAAGAGCAAACGTCCCTGTCGATCTACACATAGGGTTATAACGGTGTCAATGCTCTCGATGTCCCCTATGTCTTGCCTTGTAAACTATACAATGTCCTCATTGTTCAGTTTCGGTAAATCTTCTGCACTATCTTCTATAATCGGTTGTCCATTTGGTGCTACAAATTTATTTTTGAAGATCTTAACATTTATAGTTTGCTTTTTCAGCGCGTCCGCGTTATTTAACATTCTTTTTCTTTCTTCCGCGGTCGATATGGGATCGAGAAGAAGAATGTAAAAAGGGAGGGGTATGTTTTCACTCTTTTCTCTTCTTGAAAAATTTTTCCTTCACATTTCCATTTGATAGCTATGACAGCTTCACATATTGTTCCATCTGATCTTTGACTCTATACGCTAATATTATATGGTCGGCACACACTGCGTCAAGGTGTAAACATGCCGTCAAGGTGTAAACATGCCGTTTTGTATACTCACTTCACATCCGAACTCATCCCTCCTCCAGTTCCGAAGAACAGACTTCCCTGTCGATCCACATATGGAGTCCTAACGGTCCCAATGCTCTCGATGTCCTCTAAGTCTTGCCTTGTGAACAGTAAAATGTCATTGGTCAGACTCGTTTCATTTTTTTACAATCGGTTTTCCATTTGGAGTTACAAGTTTGGTTTTGACTATTTTAACATTTTTATTTTGTTGTTTTCAGCGCAATGTGAACTCCTTAGGAGTAATGCAAAAAGGGAGGGTATCTCTGCACTCTTCTTTGACTTCTGTGCTTGAAGATTTGTTTTCCTTTATATTTACATTTGACAGTTTCCCAGTGATAGTAATGGGTTTTTCTAGTTTGAGATTGCAGAATGCCGTTCCAGTGTATTCTTAAAAGATCGACTTGAAGTTTAGTATATTATCCTTCATGGACCTGCCCCTTAAGTCCACAATCCCACTTTCCATTTCTAGCTTTCTTTTATCCATTCTTATGACTGCAGATTTGAACAATTGTTGTGTTATATTCTGACTGTCACGAAGAATATTTTAATCACTGATCTATTCCATCCGGTTCATGAATAACTGCTTTTTTATTTCCTGTGTTGATTTTAAAACTGGCTCATAGCGATCGGATCGGTGATTAATCGCTTTAAGTGTAGTTTGTATGTCCGCTAATGTATGACTAGTACACACAATATGTACCAGTGGTTTTTTTTCACATTTTTTTCAATAGGCGACACAGTGTGACCTTGCGTCGGTGCTTTATTTGATATCATCTCACATTTTTTGTTTCCCTTTCTTATTTTCTCAATCTTTCAAAGATTCAATTTTCACCTTCAACCATGCTATCCACACATTGTAAACACGGTATGTTCCAACACTGATAACTCTAAATGCAATATAACGGACAAACTTGTACAAACCGGAGGAGCAGAAAATTACACGTCCATATCCAGTAGAATGATCACGTGATCTGGGTCATGTGACCACTGACCAACATGGACGTATAATTTTTCCGCTCTCGCATCGAATCCATAAAAATTGATAGCGTACTTGCAATACTGTGAATATAATACGGAGAATCGATAAAGTTGTTTGGATTATTATCTTTGATAATGCTTGTGCTTTCTTTTGATGAAAATGGCCACCTTTGTAACAAAAACAAAAAAAAAAAAAAAGACAACAAAGAAAACTCAGTGAGGAGTACTCAATAAAGGCATTACCGACAGTGGATACTTTGCAAGCCTTACCGGACATTCCGGTAACTTTAAATAGTGTAAGCAAACGTCTTGTACGATACGATAACATGGCAAAAAATGTAGATGTAATGAAGGCAGATGTATATAATGAGGATGGAATTGAACATAGACTTAAAGTGGTGGCTGAACAAGCAGCATATAGTGTTGATGAAATTGATGAAACTAAACAAGAAAACATACAACTAAAAATAGATGTTGAATTACGTAAAAAATGTAGCTATAAGGATGGATAGAAAGATTGAAGAAATGAATGCAGAAATAATTGATTTCAAAGGTCGTTCCGTGAGGGACAATATATTGATACACAATTTCATTCAAACACCTGGCGAGCATCTATTACAAGCAGTGCCGGGGGGCAGCAAAGAGTATTTTGGCGTGGACAATGTAAAATTCATACGAATACATAGGAATGGGCTCACCCCCTATGCAAACGGAAGACCTATAACCATCGCGGGGAAATTAGTAGACAGGAAACTGAAGCATGAGTTCCTACAAGCACAGAAAACGAAAAAACATGCAAATGAAAAAATCCCATTCTAGATCACTGCGCAAGTACCGACAGCTGTTGTCGAAAATCGAAAACGATTGCACGATATATCTGACAATTTTAAGACACAAAATAAAAACACAAAAGCAATCAAAAATAAAATCATTAAGCCGAACGGAGAAAGCTATGTGGAGGAAGTCCCTTAACTCACGAATGCCGATATACTACAGATAAGTCCTGAAGAAGTGGAAATTGTGGCTTCAGATCCAGTGAACCGAGAAGGAAGTTGTTTTTTTCGCCTCCGGAGCTAACGTAACATCGATGAAGGAGGTGCAAGACCTATATAAAAAGCGTTCCTAAATACTGACTCTGTGAGTTCGAACCATCGTATACTGGTGTATAGTTTCACAGATGAAGCCGGTCGATATCATTCAGGATACCATGACGATGAGGAACACGGCCTGGGTCGTCTATTATTAAGATACATAGCCGATAATTACAAACGCAGCAACGGTTGTAACGAGGTGGTATGGCGGTGTACATATTGGATTCGAAAGATTTAGATTTATGGAAAGTGTAGTGTGTGAGGTATCAAATATACTAAATTATTATTCATTTCTTTCCTATCCTCTCCTTCTTCTTCCTTTTTTACCTTGTACATGTGCTTATAGTGTAATCGATTCCTACACATTTCGATTTTGGGTAACAAGCACGCTGAGTAATCACTTCTATTTTATTATTGGAGTTTACTTACTAATTGATACAAATAATGAAGTGTTATTGACTTTGTAATTGTTTTTAGATATTCTGTGAATGTGTGTATATATTCTAATGATATGTTTCTTCATGTACATTGGGATTATTTGTCATTCTATTTGATTAAGTAGCACCTAAGTTCACTCTATGTACTTTCAACTTGTCATTTAATCTTATTTCCAACTTTACCTTTCCTCTCCTTTTTATGTTTTATATGCATGTACCATTTGCATACAGTGTTGTATTAATGGAATTTGTTCATTAAAAGGATTTAACGTGACCCCGACGAAATTATAACGTTAGATTTTTCTTTTAATGTAATATAAAACGAAATTATAACATTTATATATTCTAATATCTGTATCAACTGTCTAATACAAGAGCTTGGTCCTCATTCAGCGCGTGGTAATCCAACAAAGCCACAAATGTGTCTCCTTCAGAGGTATTGGATAATCAAAAGTCAGTTCTCAATTAATTTAGCATTACCAAAATAAACCTGATCTCTACCATACTACCATATCTTTCTTGGATTCCAAAAATGCATGAACTCCATATAAATATCCATTTATAGCTGGATCTTTCAAGTGTTCCACCAAGCCTCTTTCCATACTGTAGACGAAAATTCTAACAGAAATCAAAGATAATCTTCAGAGATACTGCTCCACTGCTTACTCAAGAAGTGGAATCAATCAGACATGCATCCTAAGGAATTCGGAGAAACAGCTAGAGCACATTAAATCACATATTTTAGTAATGTTATTAGCATCAACATTGTTGACATCTTAACTCTTTATAAAAGAGAAAACAAAAAAAAAAAAACAAAAAATATCTGACTAGCTGTACAACACAAATCACCAAGGACATGCGCATAATACCATCCGTCATCAAAAACAGAGTAACATCAATTATTCAAAACCTTTCTTTAACAAAAAACAAAAACAAAAACAAAAAACAAAAACCCAGACCCCCCCCCCCCCCAACTCGCAGTTGTTAGTATCTAGTTTTAGGCTACAACGAAAGAGATTTTGTAAAGGAAGAAGCTGATTCCAGCAGCAAGAATACAAAAACAGAGACTGTCGAAATGCTAGAATTTTTTTTGGATAAAATTTTTGTGATTTTTGTGGAGAAAGTGTTCCAGCTGATTGTTGGCATTTCATTGGGTACAGATTGACTGATACTTCAGTCCGACATCTTTGACGCATACGAAGAAGAATTTATAATATACAGTCTCTGCTCTCCAAAGGCAATAAGCAATGAACTTCTCGGTTCAATCTTACATAAAGATACATCGGCGACATTTTGTCGATTAAGAATCCCGAGTTTAAAGATCAACTGAACACAATATATCCAGAGGAACTTGAGATAAAAGATACAATTTAAAGCGCATCTTTTACATCATACCTAGATATACTCACATCAATTAGTGATGGTGGTTCTTTATGACAAACGTGACGACTTCAATTTCAGTATTACCAACTTCCCTTTCTGAGTAGGAGCATACCTGAATATTGCGTCGTCATGTCACTCTTTATATGTTATTTCAATGCATTTTAGATAAACCACAATTTCGTTTTGAGTGCAAGACGTCTTGCCACGAAACTTCTCTCGTAAGGATACATTAAGCAACGTTTGAAATTGTCATTGAGGAAGTTCTTTGGTCGATATAGTGAAGTACAATCCTAACATAACTTTATGTTAACGTCGCGTTAACGTGAAGTTTGCTTTCCTCTTGCGCTCAGGAAAGCTGAGCACGCGCGGATTTCCACGTGAACTTAAATACGACTTTCGCTTGCTTACAACTTAAAAAGTATATCAACATGTCAATATTGAAAGATTTGAAGGAGAATCGATATATACATTCTATATTTAAATTTAAAAACATACTAAGTAATTAAGTAAAATGTTTAGAATATATTGAACATATATTCCGAACATTGTATATAATGAAATTTATTCTTGTTTTTGGATAAAACAATTATAATAATAAAAATAACAATAATAATAATAACAATAATAATAATGATAATAATATTAACATTAATGAAAATAATAATAATGATGATAATTATGATATTTAATTACTTATATTCATGTATTGTATAGCTCCATGGTGACTTTAGCCACACAACCGAGTCAGTAACTCCTCTTTTTTCCTTTTACATATCAAAAATAGCTAAATTATAATAATAATAATAATAATGATGATGATGATGATAATGATGAAAATGATAATAATAATAAATACACAAATAAGAAATAAACACATAAATAGATTAATAATAAATAAATAAATAAACTAAAATTAGAAAGTAATCATGCTAGTTTCTTTATGGTAAAAACCGACGAAGTTTTTCATAAATACCTTACTGCATGTCTATGTAGTAATTTCCTTTATTATATGACATGTGAAACCCTTAATACAGGGCGTCATTTTAACATTACATTTGATACACGTATATATGGCGATATTTGCAGTAATTTAATTAGATCCATTTTATTTTTCCATCCGTACCACTGCATAGATTATTAGAAATGTAGCCATGTGAACGCTTGACTGAACCGAGCGCACGGAGGA
Source organism: Pteria penguin (assembly GCA_035048485.1). NCBI lineage: Eukaryota > Metazoa > Mollusca > Bivalvia > Pterioida > Pteriidae > Pteria > Pteria penguin. Next base: position 5,510,503 of record CM068589.1, on the reverse strand, counting down.
TAAAGCGCACGCGCGTTCGGCCGGCATCTGTGCTAAAGCAGTCCTCGTGACCGCTTTTCGCGTTAACGTGTATGTTATTTTAGGACTGCACCCATCTAATAAGTGTAATAGAATACAATATTTAAAACTTTGAAGAAACTATCACTGTTTGAATTTATATATACGCGTATGATATTTTTACATACCTCCGATGAACTCATGCTAATTTTGTCTTATTTTAGATTCTTATATCATTGTAGATACTGATTGGAAGTTAGAACGTTTTAATATATATAATCCTCTGGAATATACCTGCTCTACTAATGATAGACCTAGCGGAATGTGGTGGGGACTACTTTCAGAGCGGAACTCGGAGATGCATACTTATTACCTTTATGTGGATGATAACTGTGATCAAGGCAGGAGATCAAACACATATGAAATTATAAACTGTATTGATAGAGATACGTTTTGGCAAGTTAACATACGTGTGAACTCTAGCTTGATACACAATGACAAAACAGTGCTTATGAGATGTGAAGACCCTAGTCTTCCATGGATCAACAGCATCGGAAGCAATGTTGTGAATATCAACAAATTAGGTAAAGTGCTATAGTGGTATTAGTATTGTATTGTTGTCTTTTTAAATATAGAACATATATACCTTTCAATTTTGTACATCATATGCACATTTCGACAACTCATGTCTCTTGAGTGATGCTCGTGGCCGAATGATTGGAATTCTCAAATTATATAAATATTTGAATAGCAGTGTTGAAACCAAAATGACCGAAAAGTGAACAAAACAATCAGCTAGATAAGCTGAGTAAAAAAATCTCCAATTTACTAAAACAAAAACTTTGATGATCTCAGGGAAAGCTGTATCAAATTGGCAACACTGAACTCATATACATGGGAAGCAATCTTCATATCGAATAATAGAGGATGTAATATAGTCCATGATCCAGAAACACTTTTGTTCCTCAGTCAGGGGGAATATTGTAGACATACCTCATGTGAACGTACATTCTCTAAGACACATTTTAAGCGATGTTTGCACTCTGGCCGTTGGGGCTTTACCGAGTTTTGGGGCAAAAACATAAGATTTTTATAAAAACTCGCTGAAAATTGGAATTTTTCAATAAAATGTAAACAACTTTATAAACTCATGACAAAAACATGTAATCTGATAGATCTTGATATGATCTATCAAATAAAAAAGGTTTCAGTACCATATCTTGTATCAAACATGTATTTTTGGGGTTAAATGTGCTATTTTTGCAAAAATAATAGATTTTTTTTCTTATGTTTCTTATGTTATATTTCTTAGTGTAGGTCCAAATATTTGTTTTAATGGCTGTGGAACGATAAAACAATGTCTAATTCATTTAATGATATGCCATTTACCCAATCAGGAATTATCGAAAAAGGGATATTTAAAAATATTTTCCATTAAAGTGCTGCCGATTATGAAAATCGCTGAAAATCGCTGGAAATTGGAATAAAATGTAAACAACTCAAAAAATTCCTGAAAAAAAAATCTTTCCAATAAAAGAGGTTTCAGTACCACATCATGCAGGGACAATGTGATTTTGGGGAGTTAAATTTGCTATTTTTGCAAAATTAATGGATTTCCCCTTTATTTTATACCATTTCGCCTATCCGGCTTAGTGTAGATCCAAATATTTGTTTTAATGGTAATGGAATGATAAAACATATTTTCCATTAAAGTGATACCGAAAATGAAAATCGCTGAAAATTGGAAAATCTTCGTTAATCATTTATGCTTTAACATTTATGAGTTTTAAATGCATCATATTATAGGAATTTCTATGCACTTTGCAAATACACAATTTGAAAGACACCCCCCCCCCCCCCAAATTAAAATCAACCCCCAAAAAAACAAAAAAACAAACAGCATACATACTGATCATACTGATATTTTAACAAAGGTGCAAGAATTCTGTTAATCTTTGTCTTTATATCCATTGTAGGTGGGGTTATAAATGTACAGATTTTTAGAATTAACAGACAGGGTCGCGACATCTGTGGTTAAAACTCAGATATTTCAGCTCGCAGTCTGTTAATTGATCATTAAACGAAAAGATCTTTAATCAATGCAGAAGCAAAGCTATCTTTATTGAATGCATACCTGTATTAGATATTTTATACGACTTTTACTTAATCGTGTACCCATATATATATATATATATATATATATATATATATATATATATATATATATATATATATATATATATATATATATATATATAATCCGCCGCACGGTTTAAATTTACTACATATATAACATATGCACCTACATGGACGTCCGCTGGTGTCGAGGATGTGATATCCCCACCTCGGAACCGAGCCACGTGCAACCAATTTCAAATCATAACTTCACTTCCGGTGTCTGCTAAGCATGCCGTAATATATGTACGTCATTGGAACAACCTTTTTTTAGGGTTGTCTCCGTGGCGTGACGTTATATGCGGCATGCTTTGTAGGCTAGGCGAAGCTGCCGCACGGTTCAAATTTACTACATATATAACATATGCACCTACATGGACGTCCGCTGGTGTCGAGGATGTGATATCCCCACCTCGGAACGGAGCCACATGCAACCAATTTCAAATCATAACTTCACTTCCGGTGTCTCCTAAGCATGCCGTAATATATGTATGTCATTGGAACAACCATTTTTAGGGTTGTCTCCGTGGCGTGACGTTATATGCGGCATGCTTTGTAGGCTAGGCGAAGCCGCCGCACGGTTCAAATTTACTACATATATAACATATGCACCTACATGGACGTCCGCTGGTGTCGAGGATGTGATATCCCCACCTCGGAACCGAGCCACGTGCAACCAATTTCAAATCATAACTTCACTTCCGGTGTCTGCTAAGCCTGCCGTAATATATGTATGTCATTGGAACAACCTTTTTTTAGGGTTGTCTCCGTGGCGTGACGTTATATGCGGCATGCTTTGTAGGCTAGGCGAAGCCGCCGCGCGGTTTGAATTTACTACATATATAACATATGCACCTACATGGACGTCCGCTGGTGTCGAGGATGTGATATCCCCACCTCAGAACCGAGTCACGTGCAACCAATTTCAAATCATAACTTCACTTCCGGTGTCTGCTAAGCATGCCGTAATATATGTACGTCATTGGAACAACCTTTTTTTAGGGTTGTCTCCGTGGCGTGACGTTATATGCGGCATGCTTTGTAGGCTAGGCGAAACCGCCGCACGGTTCAAATTTACTACATATATAACATATGCACCTACATGGACGTCCGCTGGTGTCGAGGATGTGATATCCCCACCTCGGAACCGAGCCACGTGCAACCAATTTCAAATCATAACTTCACTTCCGGTGTCTGCTAAGCATGCCGTCATATATGTACGTCATTAGAACAACCTTTTTTAGGGTTGTCTCCGTGGCATGACGTTATATGCGGCATGCTTTGTAGGCTAGGCGAAGCCGCCGCACGGTTCAAATTTACTACATATATAACATATGCACCTACATGGACGTCCGCTGGTGTCGAGGATGTGATATCCCCACCTCGGAACCGAGCCACGTGCAACCAATTTCAAATCATAACTTCATTTCCGGTGTCTGCTAAGCATGCCGTAATATATGTACGTCATTGGAACAACCTTTTTTTAGGGTTGTCTCCGTGGCGTGACGTTATATGCGGCATGCTTTGTAGGCTAGGCGAAGCCGCCGCACGGTTCAAATTTACTACATATATAACATATGCACCTACATGGACGTCCGCTGGTGTCGAGGATGTGATATCCCCACCTCGGAACCGAGCCACGTGCAACCAATTTCAAATCATAACTTCACTTCCGGTGTCTGCTAAGCATGCCGTAATATATGTATGTCATTGGAACAACCTTTTTTTAGGGTTGTCTCCGTGGCGTGACGTTATATGCGGCATGCTTTGTAGGCTAGGCGAAGCCGCCGCACGGTTCAAATTTACTACATATATAACATATGCACCTACATGGACGTCCGCTGGTGTCGAGGATGTGATATCCCCACCTCGGAACCGAGCCACGTGCAACCAATTTCAAATCATAACTTCACTTCCGGTGTCTGCTAAGCATGCCGTAATATATGTACGTCATTAGAACAACCTTTTTTAGGGTTGTCTCCGTGGCATGACGTTATATGCGGCATGCTTTGTAGGCTAGGCGAAGCCGCCGCACGGTTCAAATTTACTACATATATAACATATGCACCTACATGGACGTCCGCTGGTGTCGAGGATGTGATATCCCCACCTCGGAACCGAGCCACGTGCAACCAATTTCAAATCATAACTTCACTTCCGGTGTCTGCTAAGCATGCCGTAATATATGTACGTCATTGGAACAACCTTTTTTTAGGGTTGTCTCCGTGGCGTGACGTTATATGCGGCATGCTTTGTAGGCTAGGCGAAGCCGCCGCACGGTTCAAATTTACTACATATATAACATATGCACCTACATGGACGTCCGCTGGTGTCGAGGATGTGATATCCCCACCTCGGAACCGAGCCACGTGCAACCAATTTCAAATCATAACTTCACTTCCGGTGTCTGCTAAGCATGCCGTAATATATGTATGTCATTGGAACAACCTTTTTTTAGGGTTGTCTCCGTGGCGTGACGTTATATGCGGCATGCTTTGTAGGCTAGGCGAAGCCGCCGCGCGGTTTAAATTTACTACATATATAACATATGCACCTACATGGACGTCCGCTGGTGTCGAGGATGCGATATCCCCACCTCAGAACCGAGTCACGTGCAACCAATTTCAAATCATAACTTCACTTCCGGTGTCTGCTAAGCATGCCGTAATATATGTACGTCATTGGAACAACCTTTTTTTAGGGTTGTCTCCGTGGCGTGACGTTATATGCGGCATGCTTTGTAGGCTAGGCGAAACCGCCGCACGGTTCAAATTTACTACATATATAACATATGCACCTACATGGACGTCCGCTGGTGTCGAGGATGTGATATCCCCATCTCGGAACCGAGCCACGTGCAACCAATTTCAAATCATAACTTCACTTCCGGTGTCTGCTAAGCATGCCGTAATATATGTACGTCATTAGAACAACCTTTTTTAGGGTTGTCTCCGTGGCAAGACGTTATATGCGGCATGCTTTGTAGGCTAGGCGAAGCCGCCGCACGGTTCAAATTTACTACATATATAACATATGCACCTACATGGACGTCCGCTGGTGTCGAGGATGTGATATCCCCACCTCGGAACCGAGCTACGTGCAACCAATTTCAAATCATAACTTCACTTCCGGTGTCTGCTAAGCATGCCGTAATATATGTACGTCATTGGAACAATCTTTTTTTAGGGTTGTCTCCGTGGAGTGACGTTATATGCGGCTTGCTTTGTAGGCTAGGCGAAGCCGCCGCACGGTTCAAATTTACTACATATATAACATATGCACCTACATGGACGTCCGCTGGTGTCGAGGATGTGATATCCCCACCTCGGAACCGAGCCACGTGCAACCAATTTCAAATCATAACTTCACTTCCGGTGTCTGCTAAGCATGCCGTAATATATGTACGTCATTGGAACAACCTTTTTTTAGGGTTGTCTCCGTGGCGTGACGTTATATGCGGCATGCTTTGTAGGCTAGGCGAAGCCGCCGCACGGTTCAAATTTACTACATATATAACATATGCACCTACATGGACGTCCGCTGGTGTCGAGGATGTGATATCCCCACCTCGGAACCGAGCCACGTGCAACCAATTTCAAATTATAAGTTCACTTCCGGTGTCTGCTAGGCATGCCGTAATATATGTACGTCATTGGAACAACCTTTTTTAGGGTTGTCTCCGTGGCGTGATGTTATATGCGGCATGCTTTGTAGGCTAGGCGAAGCCGTCGCACGGTTCAAATTTACTACACACACACACACACACACACACACACACACACACACACACACATATATATGTATGTATTATAAAGGCGTTGATATCCTTCTGAAATTGTACGTAATTACACGTTATATACACGTAGTGTTTTATAAGATAAGTTAATACCATATTACCGTAAATGATAGGAAAACTAAAAGGAAGTTTTTAAATTCAAAAATGAATTCTTTTATCCCTACACTGGTATGCCGGAGCAAATATCTATTATGCATAACCATGTAGTGTGTTCAATATGAATATGTGGATCAACTAGATTTCAGAATAATAATTATGACATCAACGTGAACAACATTCATTGCTTCAAATTGAACTATTAAACTTTAAATTAATTCAAAAATATATAAGTAACATATAGAAGGCCTTGCTCTTTCATAGTCACTTTGTCCATTCAAACTTATACAAACAAATTATGATTTTGAAGAAAGGATATGTGAATTCTATATTGAAAAACATACGTCAAAGCGAACAAATTGTATCATTGGTGTCACTGCTGGTGGTCTTATAGTCCCCGAGGGCATCATTAGTCTAGATTTCAGTGTTTTTGTACTGACATGAAATATATACTTCAAATTTTCAGTCATCAAATTCAGTAAATCACTCTAAAACTAAGGAGTATCTCCCTCATGCGTAGCTCTGTCCTTAGATAGATTCTTTGGTTCACTTTTCGGTCATTTTAGCTTCAACACTGCTCTTCATATTTTTATATAAATTGAGAATTCCAATCATTCGGCTACGAGCATCACTGAAGAGATATAACTTGTCGAAATTCGCATATGGTGCACAAAATTAAAAGTACATATGTTCTATATTTATTATGTTACAAATATTCCAGTCATTGAATCTATGTACATATACACTAATGAGAAAAATCATAAAGAATTAAATACGAAACAACAGACTACAAAAGTTTCAATAATGACTGACTACAGTTCAATCCAGTATAAAGATGTTCATGAGACAATGAAATTTCTTTCTGAGTGTTCCGTAAACAATGTACAACCAAAACTTAAAACTGCATATCGTGAGTAGGGCACATCATATCTATAAAATATGCTTTGTAACTTACTTATTCTTTGGTACATTGTGATACAAGTAAATTATTTATAGGTATCTAAAAAGTGTGTCTCATGTATTTTTAAGGAAAGAGTTTGGGGCTCCCTACCTTTCTTAGATTTGAACATCAAAATTATCAACCACCTATTATATATTAATATTTATGATAAACGTGAGGATTTTGGATTTCATATTGTACATTTTCCATACTTGGATGGCGATGTCCCTCGACTCCAATCACATGGTATCCATATATCTCAATTAGTTCGATTTGTCAGAGGCTGCACCGATGTTTTGGACTTTCATAAACGAAATTTACAAATTACCACTAAACATTTAACTCAGGGTTACAGATATCACAAGCTAAGAAAAACATTCGGCAAATTCTTCAGATCTTATTCAGAACTTATCTAAATTTGGAAATATTTCTTTTAAACAGTATGTATCCAATGGAATTTCCCATCCTAATTTTTACGGTGATCTCGTATATAAACTAAGGAAAGTAAAAGACTCCGATAACGTTATTTTATCATGTAATAAAATAGTCAAACGTCTTCTAAATAGACAATATGACATTGAGATGATCAAAAAGACTATAGGTTTTATAGACAGGCCTTGTCCAAACCTCTTTCAGAGGAGACATGATCCTGAACCTCGTCCCCTCTGACTGTTAGATTTTGGGTCTTACCTCGCTTTCAGACTGGCAGAGCACGGTTCATCATGTTGATGTCGCATATATTTTTATATCATTATGTGTTTTACAATACCTTACGTGTTTATGTTTTATGACCTCTCAATATGCGATACCTGTTGACCCTTGTTTTTACATGGAGGATTATTTATAGATTTTTTAATGTACGTCCTTTGATTGTTCTGCTGTTACAGTGAGTGGGAAGGTGGGTCCGTAAACCGGTTAACCACACCATTTGTTTGGCTTTTGGCAAATTAAATGACCGTCCTAAGTCAGTATCGTAATTGCAGTACAATCAAATATTTTTGTAATGTGTTATATGTGCTAGTGTACTATTTATATTCATGTATTGTATAGCTCCATGGTGACTTCTGCCACATAGCTGAGCCAGTTACTCCTCTTTTTTCCTTGATATCGTCACTGACTAATGCTTTTATAAGGCTTTGGATGCTGCCATATTGTAAAATGTTGCCTAATCCTTTAGCCTTCTACAAGTGGCGACTGCTGCTAAAATAAATTGTAGTCGTTGAGAGTTGTCAGTTAACCACACCAATTGAGAGACGTTTGTTACTTCAATTGGCCGTCCTAAGTCAGTGTCGTAACCGCAGCACAATCGAATATTTTTGTAATGTTTTTCTATGTATATTCTACTATTTTCATATTTTTGTGTACATGTCCTTGTTGATTTGTGTCATTCAGCTTTGGCAGATGTCTAACACAAGAACGTTGCTACTCCTGGAAAACTCGCCGACGGAATCCATTGTTATTTTGTTCCCACAGGAATGGTAGAACTTTATAAGCACTTTGTCATAGTAATGTAATGTGCATTTCGTCCATGACAGTTCAAATCTATAAATCACGGATTTGTGTCATCTTATATACGAGATTCGAGATTTCCAGATATTCTCTAGGAATATAATTTCTATATTGAATTACTGCGATATTAAGGCATCAGACTTACTAAGCGTAATATGATCGGATGATGAGGCAGCTGTAATTTCCACACTATTGACATCTGACACAGTCCGCTGTACCAACTTTCTGCTAGCCAACAGGGGGCTATAATCGTAGCCGTCGCCCCTTGGGCGTTCACTTTGTTTAAACCAGGATGTGTTTTATGTTATCTTCAGAGTACTTGCATTTAGATTCAGATCGTTTTCTTCACAAAATATGTATTTGGATATCCTAACACAATTAATCTCTATCTTTGCAAACCCTTTTTGGTGAAAAAATCCCCCATTTATATGTAATTTTAAAGAGTCTGTTTTTTGAAATTATCGTGAGGTATGGAGGTATAAAGTGTAGAAAAATCGTAAGTCGTAATTTATTCAACAATAGGAAAGTTTTGGGATTTTGAGCTTTCAAATAATTCTTTAGTGTTTTTGAATTATTATCCAAAACTGATTAACACCACTTCTAGATTAAATTGATCCTCTTTCCCAGCAATATGTACCCACTGAATTTCTATTTCAATTGTGCTAACCGTTTAGTCCGTCCAACTTTGTGGTTTATATGTGCTACAGCTGTGATGTTGAATGATTTTTAGGTCAACAGAATCAGCCATCAGTTCTCTATTATTGGACGATTTTCGGGACACGCCCATCGTCCAGTCCCCTGATGCTACTTGTTCGTTGCAGGCAGCACCCCATCCAACATGGATCCGTAATTACCTAAATGTCTACTGGACGTGTGCATATTTCGCATCAGTTCCAGTGATGAACAGCACAGGAGTGATCGCCCGTGTGATAGAAACCTTAACGCTGTAAATTATGAAAGAACAGACCGGATGCACCAATAGCACTAGATTCTTGTTTTCTTGTTTTCATTCACGTATACAATAACACTAAAGTCAAGTAATCTCAAATATTCTATAAGAGATTTAATAGTCTTATCTAAGTAATAAGAGGAACAGTTCAAGGCAGAGTGTAGTACTCTACATTTATCATAAATTCCTTTCCATTTGAATCCCAAGATCATCAAAATATAGTCATATATAGGTAACCATCATTAATATCAACAGAGATTAATTTGTCATTTGTTTTAATTGTACAAGAAGCATTTCTAATATATTCATTTTTAGCTCATCTCATAAAAGGAGGGGGACTTATGTTATTGCTCTCTCGGCGTCGGCGTCCTCATTGTTTAGAAGTTTCATGATTTCTTTAATACGGGGTAGACGATGTTCAAACTTACACCAATGATGCATCTATATGTGAAAAGGAAGGATCTAGTTTTAGATGCTGTGTCTGACTCATATTTTGTGGTTGATTGAGGACGTTTGATAGATTTTTAAGGTAATGTTAAGGAGATTCATTTCCTTATATGAGTCATAGCATGTTCATACTTACAAAAATGGTGCAAAGGCGGAGTTTAGTTTCAGATGGTGTGTCTCACCCAAATTTATCGGTTAATTAAACATGTTTAGTAGATTCTTATGGTTATGTTTAGAAGATAAGGTGGTGTGTCTGACCTAGATTTTCCACTCAGTGAGCATGTTTGTGCAGCAGTCCTTTAAACCTGTATGGAATTTTAAACCTTATCATGTATATATATGAGCAAAGGCGGAATTTAGTTTCAGATGGTGTGTCTCACCCAATTGCACTCACACATAAAGGCTTATTCTCACACACTTACATCTTAGCTCCAAATATTCTGCTAGGACTGCAATGTCGTCTTTTTATTACCCACTGTAAATTGTCCATAATAAATATAGAGCATCTTGCAAATCGTGATTAGAAATGAGGTAAAAACAACAAGGTGGGAATTATACATGTATTGTTTTAAAAACGGATGATTGTACTCTCTGTGCAAATATAGTACATCGTAGTTGATGAAATATTGAGAATTTAGAGCACTGATTTTGTATCGAATGTGAATCGTGAGAAATTAGAAAAATGTTGCTGAACTAGAATTCTTTTCACTTTCCACTGATGACCTGAGGGGGAGGTCTTGTATAATTATCAGAGAATTAAAACATCAAAATAAAAACGAGGAAGGAGAGAGGTGTATTTTTGTAGTAAAATTATTAATAACGGTCTTGGATTCATTTGTTTCACTAGAAACTGTCATATTTCAATTTTTTCAACAAAGGGAATCGGGATAAAGATCTGGTTTTAATCAGATTTAAATGTCCAGAAAGAGTGCACATTTGAATGCATGCACTTAGTAACTTCAAAACTCTGCAGGTATGTTGTCACTTATTTCGACGTCCACTGTAAACACAATGCTTTCGGATTTCCAAGTGCAATGTATCAGTACCTTTTGAGATTCTTCCAAACCAAGAAATAATTGTATTTATTGTCGAAAAGTGTTGTGATAATAATAACTTTTCTTTTTTATTTTGGGATCGTAGAATAAAGAATATAATTCTCGTTAAATGTTATAATCAAAACAAAAAGTGTTTGAAATTATCCAATACTTCTTTTGAAGGTGTTAATATTCACATCTGATTTACACTATTCGTAGAGGGAATGGTCTCGCGGTGTGTGTGATATTTCTGCCTCATTGACTTTACTGGTGTAGTGCTGTGAAGTAAGGAGAGATTATAGCGATTTCCTCTAACATACGTTTGATCATGCTATATCTTTCGGCAAATAAGGAAAATGTCCACCGGAATACCTTATAGAGTATTATATAAATTGCTTAATCTTATATCATTTTAGATTTGCATATCCAAGGACTAAGTGATAATGAGACATTGGCAAGTGTGCAACCATTGAATCTTACGGCAATACTAAATGGCAGATCTCTGGATCCTGTATTTCAGTGGATATTGGTTGTGAGTCACATCAAACATGTCATGTGTGTGTGTGTGTGTGTGTGTGTGTGTGTGTGTGTGTGTGTGTGTGTTTATTACTGTGTAAATCTCTTTTTTGGCTATATAATTTTAAGTAATGCATCACATTAAAACGCGTATTGATCAAGAGATCCACCTTCTGTCTGTGCTGGATAAGTCGTGGTGGAAAGTGTGGCCTGAGATATTGCTGAATGCATTTTATTTCTTTTATTTTTACAGAACAAAGACTTGCATGAAGTTATTTCCCAGCCTTGCCACAACCTACAAACGACAACAAATATACCTGGATGGTCCTATATATCCACTTGCGATTTAAGGTTTATAGATGACGTTCAAAGTTTTATGGGACCCCTTCTAGTAAAAGTGGTCGCCTTTGATAATGAAACTTCATTTAATATGACTGCTATATCAGACAATAGTATCACATTTTCAGGTACGACACACAGGCTCACCATATAACTTATTAGAAGTAAATTGCAAAGTCATCATCATCAGTATGAAAATCATCAATAGATATATTGTTGCTGACGAACATCCAATGAATTCTAATTTATCAGTACTAGGTTATGATGAAAGATATTTTTTTCATTGCAAAACAGATATCAAACGGTATTATCACACACACAAAAACATTACACAAAAGATGTATTACTCTAAATTCACTGTACTATTGAACTGTCATTGTGAATATTATATTTTTACAAGCTCAGTGGACGATCCATATAGTTTACGATGCCCTGACAACGATCACATGCACTTTTAATCAATCAGAATATGATGAAAGTATGATGACATTGAAGTTTGTAACACCTGAACTCATACACGATGTGGTTCTGAATATTGACATATGCAGTCTCTCTTACAATCCATTTATAAAAAGTATGGATTGTAAAACCGACAGAGGAAAAACAGCTATTCTGGTGTCCCTACAAGAAGTATGGAATTATATTGATGGCGTGAACATTCGTTTTCATGGTATTGATGCCACTCAAGGCAGTCCTTACGTACATTTGAAAACAAAAGGTAAACCAATAAACAATGTATTTATTTAACAAGAATTCTTTTCAAAATGAAAAGATTTGGTAAATATATGAAACTGCGTACTATAGGGAGCAGAAAACTGAAAACAAAGCACATTCATAATGTCACAAAACTTTTGTATCAGGACGAACACACTCTAGAAAAATATACAATATATGTTCATTGTACTATATATATATACACATGTAGTTTAGTCTACTATACATAAAGGAAAATTTGAAACGCTAGCTGAATGACTGTTTTGTAGTTTGCACTAAATTTGAAGAAGAATAAATCAGATTTAATTTTCTTAAAAATGGTCTACATAATTCTATAAATTTACCATAGAGAAGAATGACAAGGAAGTCCCCTTGTTACATATAATGATAATTAAGAATAGAGCAAATATAATGACATATTTATATTGTAAAGACACAGACACACACCAATACTTATATTTCCGGTCCTGTCACCCATCCCACACCAAGAATAATATCCCGTTTAACATGACGCGACGTGTGTTTACCATTATAGCTAATAAAATTGTCAAGCAAAAAGAAAAAAAAAAAAGAATTTTAAGTATACTTATGTAAACCAAGTTACCCACATAATCTCATTAACTCAGGAATGTACAAAGCAAAACAGATTCCCATATCCGAATCACGTAATGCCCGCCCAGGGGAAAACAGTGATTAGAAAAATATACCGTTTATTGTTACCCATAATCCCCGTTACCACAACATTCTGAATGCTGCTAAACGACTTTTCCAATGTTGGAACAATCGGAGAATATGAACAAATTGGTGAATGCATCAAGGATGTTCAACAGCAGAAGGTAGCCCCGAAACATAAAACAAAAAAAAAAAAAAACAAAAAAAAAAAAAAACCAAACAAAAACCTACTTGCACGATCGAAATATTCTGCTATTATGATGTTTTGTGTGCATGTCCTTGGTGATTTTGCCATACAACTTCGTCAGATGTCTTCAGTTTTTCTCTTGCGCACTGACTAGAAGGGCGAAACACACCAATTGAATGATGTTTGTTACTTTCATTTACCGTCCAGAATCGGTATCGTAATTGTGGTAGAATAGAATGGTTTTTTTTTGTTGTTGTTGTTTTGTTGTTGTTGTTGTTGTTGTTTTGTGTGTGTGTGTGTGTGTGTGTGTGTTTTTTTTTTTTAATAGTATAATGTTTTATATGTATGCCCCTGCTGACCTGTGTCATACAGTTCGGTCAGATGTCTTCTGTCTTTTCTTTTGTCTAAGAATTTCAACCTTGGTAGATGTTTGTAAGTTCTGAGTGCCGCGCTCCCATAGCACCATTTGCTTCGTATTTTACATTTTAATTCAAAGAGTTCTAAACCATAAGACCTGGTTTATTTCAATTGTTTATAATCTGTATATTCCTCATACATTAATTCATATCTTATTTAATCGGTTTATATGCAACATATTCCGCATAGGAAAAGGTAATAAATGAATTCGACTTAAAGAGTTGTATCATGCATTCTTTGATATCAATTATCTATTTATAGTCTGTTTTTCATTGAATTAGTGCTTTGTTACTGACTTTATTTTCTCAGATTTTGTCATTTCCCTGAATTATGTTATTCATTAGTTCAGGACATTCAGTTCAGTTGCCCGGTTTAGCTGTTGCAGGACTTTGCGATCAGTGTTGCATGCAAGGAAGGGACCCTTACTTTAGCTGTTGCAGGACTTTGCGACCGGTGTTGCATGCAAGGAAGGGATCCTTACTTTAGCTGTTGCAGGACTTTGCGACCGGTGTTGCATGCAAGGAAGGGACCCTTACTTTAGCTGTTGCAGGACTTTGCGATCGGTGTTGCATGCAAGGAAGGGACCCTTACTTTAGCTGTTGCAGGACTTTGGCGACCGGTGTTGCATGCAAGGCAGGGACCCTTACTTTAGCTGTTGCAGGACTTTTGCGACCGGTGTTGCATGCAAGGAAAGGACGCTTACTCCTGTATATCACCTGGTCTCGGCTCAATTGAAATTAGGGTTCACATTTGTCTGAATATGGCACTATACACGATATTGTCCTATTGATCCATGGACCTCGAGATATGGTTAAATGTCTACGTTGTTTACATTTATTATATACATTTTAGGATAAAGATTTGCCGGCATCAATTTTTTATTTTTTTTTTTTTTTGACAGGTTTTGATAGTGATGGATCTTTTCATTTCGTAGGTAAGCCTTTACTTTTTACAGTTAAACAGCTATTACTTATTGTATTTTCCATTATTCTAGCCATTTGCAGTTTATCCGCTCAAGTATTGGAGGTCAAACAATGAATTACCGAATTAACGTGTTTTCTTAATTCTTATCTTACTACTTTGTTTTCTGACTTCTTATCTTACTGTTCAATCAATTTGGTAAGTAGTTTGCTCTGAAGATTTTTGCATTGCTAGAATTTCTAGAAGAGACATTCTTCAGGTACAATGTATATTTATTACTGTTATCTGTATTATAGAATTACACATCGAGGAATTACACCAAGAAGCCAGCATTTTATATCACTATCCACTAAGACTGACGGCTATACTGAGTGGTAAATCTCTTGACAACCCTGTATTCTACTGGTCAGTAGTGGTGAGTACTCACTACTCTAAGCTTAATTTGGTTTTCCAGAGTTTCGACTTTGAGGATCAGGACAGAATAGAAGTTTTTTATAGAACAGAAAGTCTTGGAATCTATGTGTGTGTGTCCTTTTTTGTCATTATATTAGTGATCATGATAGTAAGAGTACATATAAAGTAAGATTATCCATTGCACAACAGGATATGCCAAGAATATAACAGATGGCACCGATATATAAAATAATTACACAATAAATAGTATAAGTACAAATCCAAGATATTGTTCCGAAATCCACAACTCGAAGTCGAAGAAACACGACAATACATATGTAAATATAATATAAACAATCACGAACCTCTGTCAAAACAGAGGTGGGATCAGGTGCCATGGAGGAGTAAGCATCCTCTGCCGACCGGTCACACCCGTCGTCACACCCGTCGTGATGCCTTACATATAAGCGAAATAGTATTATTTGCTGTCACAGGATTAGGAATCGACACAGCCGTGGTCAAAATAGGTAAAGTTCTTAAGCAGTAAGAATACTGCTGTATAGTATAGGTAATACAGATGATTTAGTTACTGTGAAATAAGGAAGTCAACATGTCAGACAACGATACATCATATGAGCAAATAAGGTCTTTATAACGACCGTAAAATTTGCGGAATGTTGACATAAGTCGTGATATCTCATATCCTTGTTTGAGTAACTTTTCTCCTAGTAATTGGCTTCGATAAATGAAAGAGCAATACTCAGACGGCTCTCGGGCATATCGAATCGATTGGGATACATAAACACCGCACGCTGTTGATAAAGGAATGTTGCTACTAGTATATGGAAAGTTAACAATGGGGAAACCGAAGTCATCACGTTTGTAATAAATTGAAGTAGTAAGTTTACCATCTCGGTTGACATCCATAAGTAGATCTAAATATGAAGCACATGAATTGGATATTGTAGTGTCCTTAATTTCAAGTTCCTTTGGATATATTGTATGTACGTATGTATCAAAGTTTTTGTTATTTATAGATAGTACATCATCAATATATCTGTGTGTAAAATTAAAGGACTAGGCTTCTTTTTTCTTCTTATTTTGACTTACAAGATTTTGTATAAAGTCAATTTCGTACGACTAAATGAACAAATCGGCTAGTAAAGGAGCACAGTTAGTCCCCATAGAGATTCCGATGGTTTGTTGGAAGACCTGGTCACCGAACACAATATATATATTGTCAATAAGAACGTCCAGCATGTTTTACGTCATCTTCAGAGTACTTATATTTAGATTCAGAGTGGTTTTTCACAAAATATGTATCTGGATATCCTAAAACAATAAATTTATATCTGTGGGAACCCTTTTTTGTGAAAAAAAACCCAGTTATCAATAATTCTAAAGAGCCTGTTTTTCAATTTATCTTGAGGTATGGTAGTATAAAGTGTAGAAAAATCGTAAGTCTTAATGAATTCAATAGTTGTCAGATTTTGAGATTTTAAGTTTTCCAATAATTCTTTGGAGTTTCTCAGTATCCAAAACTGATTAATACCACTACGAGAGTACATCTCATCGGAGTACGTCTGAAGTTTCTCCTTAATTGCAGATAATATTTTGGTAAGGAGGGCTGATAGAGGTTTGTGGAGCATTTACTGGATTCTGCAATGAACCTATGTGTAAATGGATCTTTGAGTAATTTAGGGATCCAATATAAATAGGGTAACTCGAACTCACTATACTTAGTACATATGTTAAAGGTACTCAACACTGACTTATGGTTATTAATAATTTCATATAACCTGATCGCCCTCCTAATCTTATATTAAACAATTAATTTACTTTACAGGAAAGTAAATCTCTGAAAGTTCAATTCCAAGCATGTTCAAATCAACAAAAAACCATTGGTATTCCTGGATTGACCTTCATTTCAACATGTTACTTAAAGATTGTCCATTCGGTGAATCTTCTTAAGGAGCCATTATTGGTCAGAGTGATCGCCCGGGATATTGGATTGTTCGCTAATGTTACAACAATGTTAAAAACTAAGGTCTTATTTTCAGGTAGGAATATCTCATATCTCAATAGTTCAGTATCAAAAATGTCTTGATGGTTACATTTAGTGCCTTCTTCAGATCAATCTGGGATTTAGATTAGTCGTACGGAAAATCAAACAAAAACTTAAAAGTCAAATAATTCATTATTTTGCATCATTCTTACATTGGACTTTAATGATTTTGTGTCATTCACGCTACGGTGATCTCAAAAGAGAATATGAAGTCCCGCTTTGCAGAATGATTCATGACGTTCTGGAGTGCGATTGAATGACTGTTCGATAAATCGTATTATGACACCACTTACACCATTTATGTACATTCCTGTGTGCATTGGGACCTTCGACGAATTCGACGTTTCTATACAACTGTTTCCGCGGGATTTTATGCAAACAGGAGACGCTAACTCTCCCGGGGCACCTGGCCTTACCCGGAATTATGTATTTTTCAAGGATTGGCAACGGTTTGTTTAGGGCAACTCCATAATCAAGCCCTCTAATTTAGACCTCGACACTGGATAACTGATCGGCACTTCTTCTTTGTTTTTTATTTGTAATGGAAGAAACATAACTTGTGATGATTGTCACTTCAATTTAACGTCGTAAGACATGACCTCAACTGCAGTAAAATTTGTGTTATGTTTTTATGTGATTCTTGTTTACTAGGCATGTCCGTGGAGTCAGAGGTTTTCTTTTTATTATTATTCTTTTCTAATGTCAAGTCAGTGCAATCAATTATACAGTTGAAAGACGTGGGTGGTGTTTTACATATCAATACATTAACATCAAATATAACTGCATTAGCTTGTGTATATTTGCTATATGACTATGTTGCTTTATATTCCAGCATCGTGGACAATCCAAGCTTTATTGGAACCTTTCACAACAATTACTTGCAAATTTAACCAAACAGATTATAAAGATAGATTGATAAAATTCAACTTCATTACATCGGATTTCAATCATTATGTGGTCATAAACATTGATGGATGTACACTTTCTAACGATCCTATCGTAGAGAATGTCCAGTGTCACACTGTGGAAGATACACAGACCATTCGTGTATATCTATGGAAGAATCTAAAATACAGCAGTGACATGTACTCTCGTTGTCATAGTATTACTGACGTCACTATAGGAAGTATCTACATGCCCATACACCATGCAGGTAATATATTATATCTATAAATATTATATAATAAGCGGGAGTCAGTGTTGATCAGTGGTAAAATTTTCGGCTTAGGATAGAAAAAATCTAGAGTTGTCATATTTGTCAGTCCTTACTTGGAACCAAGGCACCGTACCACAATGATATGCTCATAAACATTTGATGTTTGAGAGCTGATACAAAGACCAAAATCAGGAACAATACGTATGAAGCACCTTACAGAATCAGACAGGATTTTTATGTGGTGGAAATCAACGAAATAATCCTACCAGAAAATCCCGTAACCGTTTTGAATCCTTTCATAGCATCCGGTAATAAAGATATTTTAATCAATTTAACAATTCACATATAGATGAAAGAATGAATAATTAAATGAAACAATTTCATAAATGCATATTCCAGTTACAAACCTTTGATAACATTTTAAGTCTTTCCGACCGGAAAATGGAATACAGTACGCAGTAACATTAATGCATTCCGCGACGTCATTGATATTACGGTCTACTGAAAACCTTGTAATAAACTGAGTAAAGATTATTCCTGCAAAAACGGTACAAATTCTAGCTATTTAACAAGTCCTTAGCTGTTTGTAATCAAGTCATTGCTATAAAAAGCATATGCTATACTAGCAACAAACATTCAAAACGTCAAAGGGTATATTGCCATGTTTGGTAATGAAATTTTGTTGTAAGCAATAAATAGAAGCCTATCAATAATATTTATAGCTGTGTCCAACTTATATATAATTATAAGAGGCGTAATTGTGTAAAAATACTGGGATGGTATTGCAGAATGGTGAAATTTTACAAGGATTGTTCTAATTAAATTGGAATTCTGTTTTTTAAAAAATAAAAAGTAAGCCCAGCAAGACGCATTCCGAACTGATGGAGAACATTCTTTATGTGACATAACACGACAAATGGAGTTGAGAAAAAGGTTGCACTCCAGCATTTTTCTTGACATGTTGATTGTAGCGGTTTATCCCGCTTCATATAGTGCATTTGGGCCATAGTGACGTCGGAATGACGCCATGTTATGTTTTGGCAGGTTTTCTGCAATATTATATAATTGTGTATTGCCTTAAGACAGCTGCGTATTATGTGTCATAATCATAATCCGGAAAGAATATGTTTAAATTAAGGAATTACCATGCATGTGTTTTACAAAAATGGAGAGTGTTTCTTCGAATTCACAATCAGACATAAGCTTGGCATTGAGGCGTGAGCTAAAATTTCCGATAGAGAAATTGTCGATACCTGTCTTTTTCATAACCCTCCCCAATCATGCATGGTTCCCCCTTTCTAATTTATTAAAAATGAGCGTATATGTGTGAAAAGTCAGATATGTCAAAGTCAGTGTTGATCAATGGTAATTTTTTTCGGCTCAGGATAGAAAAATTCTAGAATTGTCATGTCCGTCAGTCCTTACTAGAAACAAAGTCATCGTACCGCAATACTCTAATGTTTCAGAGCAGACATAAAGACCAATATAGTGAGGACAGAGTATTAGGTAGGAAGTATCTCAAACAATTAGAGAGGATTTTGATGTTGTATAAATCAGCGAAATAATTCTACTCGTATTTAAATCTTTCATAACATCCAGTAGTAAAGATAATTTAATCAATTAAACAATGGATATATGAATGGATGAAAAAATGAATAAATGAGTGAAACAATTTCATAGTTTCATATTCCAGTAGCAAACCTTTAATGACAGTCTTTCCAACTTAAAAATGTATTATAGTATCGCAGTAACGTTAAGACACTCCACGAATTCATTGACATTGCGAGCTATTGATCATGAAAACCTGGTAATAAATTGAATAAAGATTATTCCTGCAAAAACTGTAAAAATGCTAGTTGTTTAACAAGTCTGACTTTCTTTTACACATTTAAAATTTTATCTTTAGCTCTTTGTAATCACGGCATTGCTATGTAAAGCATATGTAGTACTAACAACAAACATTCAAAAAGTCGAAAGTTATTTTGCCAAATGTGGTATAAAATTTTGTTTTAAACAATAACTGGAAGCCTATCAATAATATTTATTGCTGTGTATAATTTATAGAAGGCGTAATTGTGTATAAATACTGGAATGGAATTGCAAAGTGGTGTAATTTTTTGTAGATACTGGTCTAATTAAATTGAAATTCTGTTGATGTTTTAGAATCTAAAAGTTAGGCCCAGCAAGACGTAGATCAATCTTTATGTGAAATTATACAAAAATGGAGTTGACGAAAAGTTTGCTATTCTACAACCCAATGCAAACATTTACTGGAGCGTTGCACGCTGACTAACAGGGCGGTGGGGACTTCATGACGTGCCTTGTCCAAACTTTTTCAGAGGAGAGAAGGTCCTGATCCTCGTCCCCTCTGACTGTTAGTCGGGACTCCTATTGATCACGGATTTGAGCTCGATTATAGACGGGCAGAGCACGGTTTACTTATGTTGATGTCTCCTTACATATGTTTGATAGCAACATATTATTCCATAATTTTTTTGTGAATAATAAATTTTTATGACCTCTCTCCTTGATAAACTTGTTGATTCTTGTTCTCTATATGGAGGATTATGTATAAAATTTTTATTGTCCGTCCTTTGATTGTGCTACTTTTGTAGTGAGTTGGAAGGCAGGTGCCCGTAAACCGGTTAACCACACAAAATGAGTGACCTTTTTTACTTCAATTGACCGTCCTAAGTTGGTATGGTAACCGCAGCACAATCGAATATTTTTGTATTGTCGTTCCGTGTATATTCTACTATTATCATTTTTTGTGTGCAGATCCTTAGGGATTTGTGCCATACAGCTTTGTTTTCTCTTTGGCATGTTGATTGTTGCAGTTTATCCCGCTTTATATAGTACATTTTGCCATAGTGACGTCACAATGACGTCGTGTTATGTTTTGGCGGGTTTTTGCAACATTATATATTTGTGTTATGCATTAAGACAGCTGCGTATCGTGTTTCATAATCTTAATCCGGGAAGAAATGGTTTAGATTAAGGAGTTACCATGCAAAAATGGTCTGGGTATCCTCCAATTCACGGTCAGAAATTAATCTTCACATCGAGGATGGGTCAGCTGAAATTCCGACAGAGTATCTGTCGATACCCGTCTTTTTTATAACCCCCCCCCTCCCCCCAACATGCCTGCTTTCCCATTTCTAATGTATTAAAAGTGAATGTGTATGTATGAAAATTCAGATTTGCCATGTCATTCTGTAAAACGCTGAAGGGAAATGTAAGTAGTTTTTGTGCACGGACTTGGTCGTCTAAATAGTGAATTTTTTTCCAAGACCCTTAAAATAATTGTACTTTAACAGTTATAATCATTTCAGTGTTTTCGGTACGAACTCAGATAAGATCTACAAAATTAATTATTATGACCTTCGCTGTGTGTGGCATGCTGACGATTGTTAATGTAATAATACTGATCAACTACGGGAGGCTCTTGAAAACGAAGTGCAGAGGTATGGATAAAAACATAGAAAAAATTTATAATATCAAAGCTACTTTACAGGTCGTCTTCAAATAAACGTTTGATATATTATACATTTCCTTTAGTAAATATGACTC
Source organism: Pteria penguin (assembly GCA_035048485.1). Taxonomy (NCBI): domain Eukaryota; kingdom Metazoa; phylum Mollusca; class Bivalvia; order Pterioida; family Pteriidae; genus Pteria; species Pteria penguin. The sequence goes on along the minus strand of CM068589.1, from coordinate 5,488,610 downwards.
ATTTTTGCGCGTTTTCCCCTATGCGATTTTTTTTTATTTTCTTATCAATGTATGATGTATATTTGCAGGTTGTCTACCCGAACGTGAGGATGAACATGAGATGTATTCTACTGTTTCTTTGGAAGTCAGTGAAAACACATTCCCTAAGGTCTCCAGTGAGAGCCGGAATGACAAAACAAAAAAGAGCACCGTTATATAACACTGGCGTACACATCTAAATGCGTTTGTCGCACGCTTTTATTATTGTTACTACCTATAACTAATGGGCCTAACCTTGTATTTAAATGAATTTATATTCCTGTCGGAATGTACTAACAGAGACAAAAACTACAATATAAATAGCATTTGCTTACTAAACAAATATGAGAATATACAGCACTTTCATTTCAGAGAAACTTTGTGATGAGGATACGGTTTGCAATTATTCGACAATCTCACATTCATTTGTTGAGTTTACGTGAAAATTCCAGCTAATGCCAAATATTTGTGTGGTTCCTCTGACGTTGTGGTTTATTGTGGACATCTGCCGAAAAAAGAAAAATCCATTGCAATGGAAACCAAGTTTTCATTGATAACTTCACGGATAACATTCCACTGACGTTTGTATAATTTAATTTTAGAAGTCGAGCATTGTCGTGTTGCAAGGTGACCCCTTTAGCATGTCTCTGGATGAAGGGAACTACTTTTGGAGTTAAAATCTGATTAATATAAGTCAGTGCATTTAAAGTGTCATTTACTACTACAAGGCACGGCACGTTTTTCCGCTGCCCATGAATCCACACTATATCATGATGTTGCCACCATCCAACCTGTTTCTTCGAAGGACAGTGCATCAGTATATCGTTATCTCTGTCGTCGGTAAACCCTGGCTCGACCATCAATATCACTAAGATTGAACCTCGACAGTAAATAAAACGTTATTCCGGTCATTCCTGGTAAAAGTTAAATAACGCCTACACCAGTTTATGCGAGCATTGCGATGAGCAGGCGTCAGACTCTGACCGAAATATGGCCTGCAAGCTAGGGTCGGCCTATTTCTAGCCCTTAACATGTTATTGATAGTCTGTGCGACGTTGACGGAAATGTGTCAACACTATGTAACAGTCATCGCAGACCGTAGTTGCATGTGGTCTACCCCTTCGAGGACGATCTTCAACTCTACCAGTCAGTCTGAAAGAACGAACAAATGTAGTTATGGTCTTTCTCGTGCAACCAAATGCCCTGCTTACAGCGGCCACTGTTTGATCTGCGTTCAACATGCCAATTGCCTGGTTATGCTGGTCCTGGCTCAGCCTTGGCATGTTTTAATTCAAAACTTTTGTAATTGTAAGGAGTCTATGATTGCTTGCAATGCAAAAATATTAAATAAATTTTACAAGTGGCGCACCTGTGCGAGTCAAATGTATAGACAACCGACTGCTACATTATCCAGTTACGGTTGACTGTAAATGGGTAGTTGGGCTTGTCTGGTAGACAATTATAGGTCACTATTGCTCATGCAAAACGGTATAATTGTCGTTCTCATATATTCGATTTATTCAATATTGAAAAGTGGATGCTTTTTATTTTTGCTCAGTACACATAATCGAATGTTTTATTCCGTTTGTTTTGGTTTTGTTTGTTATTCTTTTGTCATTTACCTTCAACGAATTGTTAGTTAAAGATGCATTGTTTGTTTAATTGGATTTGATTTGACGTTCCATATTTTCATTCAATTTCATTCAATCCATTTTAATGTTTTACGATGTCAGTTAAAGAATTAGTGTATCTTTTTTGTGTTCATGAAATATAATGCTGGTTTGCCATTATATTCAATGAACACACACACACACACCTACACACACACACACCCACACACACACACACACACACACACACACACACACACATTTAAATGGACATTCATTCCTTAAATTCACATTACCAAATCCTTTTTAAATATTTTGAAATGAACTTACTTTAATAAATCAAATTTACTACTCGATAAACAGAGGTATTTTCAAAACACCATGTTTTAATTTAATCATTCTACAAACTATATATAAAGAAATAAGTTCATCTGTAAGTAACAGTTTTTAATTTATTCACAGGCTCAAATATTATTACATTTAATAAAATTCAAACAGAAGCGATAACAAAATATTAGGATTAATTAATCAGAAGGAATTAGTCAAATACAGAAAAATTCAAAAATAGGAATGACATGTGCCTTGAAAAATAGGAATGACATGTGCCTTGAAGCCAAAGAGAAACTGCGAGAGGTCTTGTAAATTCACTTTCATGTGCATTGTTTTTGTAGTTTATGTTTCCTTCGAATTTCGAACGTTTTCTATAAACAATTGTACACTACCATGTTAAGGCATATTTAGGCAAACACTCCCTAATAAAATATCAATACGCACTTTCTGTTTCAATTCGATCCAACAAGATTTATTGAAGCATTACTCGGGTGGGGTAAGCGGCGTGTCAAGTAATAATGTAAATATAACCTGTATCATTATTACAATTTTCTTCTCTTTTCTTGCTGCATTGGTCACTTTTGATTTGCAATCTTTGAACGGTCAGTACTTTCCGGTCTATGATTTATTTAAATACGTAAACAAAATTCACATCAGTATTAATGTGTTCAAACTCAAAATATCCCGTTGACATTTTTCATTTCAGTATCTTTTCTTTTTTTATTTTAACAAAGGAAGCATTGAGGAAGTTGGCTACTGTGTCAAACGTCATTAAATATTCGTTCTTTTTATGTGTTATCATTGAAATAGAAAACTATTTAAAAGTAAAATCTGAATATGAGTTTAATGATTGAAATCGAACATCTATTTATTGGTCTATATGTATATAAGTCAAATATTTGGAAGTACAATTACTAATTAATATGAAGATTTAGATTTCTGAGTGCCTATGTGAAAAGTAGTATTTTCCCAGTGGGCAAGTAACTCTTGAAATTGTACAAAATCATTATATAAAACATTTTCAAATACAATAAATGTTTAAATTCTGGAAAAAAAAATATTTGTTCATTTGAATGTTTTTGGTTCAAAAGAAAAATGTGTTAATATATTCTTACATATTTAAAATTTAGTTACAGTGGCAGGTCCTTTAAAAAAGGAACCGAATGTGATGCTACACCACGAATGCCCCCTGCTGGCAAATAATAATAATAATAATAATAATAATAATAATAATAATAATAATAATAATAATAATAATAATAATAATAATAATAATAATAATAAAAATAATAATAATTTTCAAATGACATTTTTTTTAACAGCACGTGTAATCCTCGCGCGATAACTCATGTAAAAATTTAGGACATAGTTCATTTTAAACTATGTACATTTACATATTGTGATCTTTGTACTAAGTCTTGTTAAAATCCTCCCACTTACTTGGTGGGGAGGGGGCAGTTGTAAAAACAAAATGTATACCGACGAAATGACAGAAGGACAGAATGGTTGTGAGGTACAATATTTTATCTCCACGCCATACATGACGGGACATCAAAACTAAATGTTTATGTAAACATAAATAGTAAAATGGTGTTTGACATTTATTCAATACACTAGATAACACAATTTCAATCTGTCATACTATATTCTCAAGGATAGTAGTAAAGTGTGACACACTGACAAAAGTGACCACTGTATATCAGTTTTTACAAGACTATAAAAGAGACCCAAGGGACAGATATCACTCATCTGAGAACCATGTCACTTTTTCGTTATGAATTATTCAATATTTTGATGACCTATATTAAACTGACGAATTGCACTTGAAGAAAATTTAGTAGAAAACAAAAACGAAAAATGAGTCCATGAGCCGCATCGTTCACCTAGGAATCGAACTGCCTAAAGAGAGAAGCAGAAAAGTATTCATAAACTTCTTTAATCTTTCAATTTAGATAAATGTTATTTGAGAATGAGAATGAAAATTGTGTAAGTATGTTGTTTTGAATTATAGTGGGGATCTCAACATTTTTAAAGATTTTAGACCATTATAAAAGGAAGGGATCAGACATGAGAAATCCAAAAATTAAACTTTTGTCAAAATTCTCTCAAAAGAATATTACTACATTCTGGCTAAAATAAGCATTTCAATGCATCACAAGTCAAACATAGGGAAAATATTGATGAATTATTTATGAGATAAATTAAAACTTTACAAACAGCTAGACGAACAACGGGTGATCTGAAAAGCTCACTTGAGGAGATCTAAAAACACAAACAAACAAACAAACAAATAGCAGCAATAGAATTGCACTACATAGTTATGACCAGAAAAAAAAAACAACATCACTTGATGTTGTAGGAAACCACTAGCACTTCATACCTACCAAGTCAAAATCAAGGTATAAAAATCATGTTGGTATATACATAATTACATTCATATGTTTATTCTTCAATGGTTTCACAGTGCCGTGAAAGAGTCAATAATCTTTGTTCTTTTTGTGATTCGTGGTTCATTATACATCTCTGTAAAAATGCCAGGAATGCCATCTCTATCTTGCCTCTTGTATGCAAGAAATAGGTGGCGCAGATTAAGATCGCTACCAGCTATTTTTCTAGCCATGGTTTGCTGATTAATTGCTTGTTCAAAAAAGGCTAAAGACTAGTTAGATTTCTCTTAATTATTCTTGAGTAATATAGTGAGTCATTGTGATACATCATGTGTTGCATATGTCTAGTCAAGGAATCTAGATACTACATTCTGCTGGCTATATGATGGAAGTCCTGGTTTCAAAAATCGCATAAGCTTTAAAATATCAACAAAACCTATCATTTTTTGGTTGAAAAATTGATATTTTGTCAGTGGCCTGCAGAACATTTAATTTGACAGTAATATTATTTATGTTATACCCAACAAAAACAATTCGGTGTAACTTAGATCATAGCTGTAAAATTGTATATTGATGTATATTATATCAAATATTACATGTATTCAATTGATTACTCTTAGTAAAACAACGGAAGAAATAATGACCAAGACCTGGCACCCTGATATGAGCTAGGCCTAAGGTTAAGGTCAGATCATTTTGTGTGCCATGTTGAGGATATCATGAGCGAGGCATAAATGAAATGTTATATCTATATTGGTATACATGTAAAAAATAATAGTGAATTATTATCATGTTATGATGGAATCATGTTCAAGTGAATAGAAATTATCATGACATCATGGGCATATTTGTTTATTTCAATAGCACTCATGAACATAATATTATCACATGAATGAAAAATTTCCTGAGATTTCCTACAATCTGATTGGCTTAAACCGCTGCTCCGTAAATTGATAAAATGTAATATCCAATTATCATGACATCAAAAGGTAGATATAATATTCCAACAAAGAAAGGTGATCGCTCAAAGGGGCCTTTCAGAGTAGCTTTGAAAGTAATATGTTCCAATATTTTACTACTCGCAGTTTTATATTATTCATATAATGAAACAATTATTTACCTTAACCTCAGTAATATGAGGGACACCAAAAGCATTATTTACTTCACCCTGCAGACTCGATGAATATTTCTCGTGGATCTTACCATCGTATGTACCCCGGTGAAGGTAAATAATTGTTATTTATTGACCAGTCTCTATTCCCATTAAAATGTTTTCTTACATTCTTGGATTAATTTTAGAAACCTCCTTCGGCCTCATAGATTACCGCCATATCACCATAACATGTATGTATGTATGTATGCATGTATGTATGTACGTATGTCCGTCTGTCTGTCTGTCTGCCTGTATGTATGTATGTAAGTATGTATGTATGTATGTATGTATGTATGTATGTATGTATGTATGTATGTATGTATGTAATGTATGTATGTATGTATGCATGTATGCATGTATGTATGTATGTATGTATGTATGTAGGCACGTACGTACGTATGTCTGTCTGTATTTTTACATGTATGTGTGTATGTATGTATGTTTATATGTATGTATGTCCGTCTGTCTGTCTGTCTGTATGTATGTTTATATGTATGTATGTATGTATGTGCGTATGTATGTATGTATGCACGTATGTATGTATGTATGCACGTATGTATGTATGTATGTATGTATGTATGTCCGTATGCCTGTCTGCCTGTATATATGTATGTTAATATGTATGTAGGCACGTACGTATGTATGTACGTATGTATGTATGAATGTATGTATGTATGTATGTATTTATGTATGTATCTATGTATCTATCTATCTATCTATCTGTGTGTATGTATGCATGTATGTTTGTGGTTGTAAATATTCATGTATGTGTGTATGTAGGTATGTCTGTCCGTCTGTATGTATGTATGCATAATGTATGTATGTATGTGTTTGCATATATGTATGTATATGTGTCTGTATGTATGTATGTATGCGTGTATATATGTATCTAGGTATATATGAGTGTGTATGTATGTATTTTTGTAAGCATGTATGTTTGCATGTATGTATGTATGTTATCCATGTTTGTCTGTCCGTCTGTATGTATGTATGTACAGTGAGGTGCAGTCCTAACATAACATTATGTTAACGTCGCGTTAACGTGAAGTTTGCTTTCCTCGTGCGCTCAGGACTGCTGAGCACACGCGTCTGCGTTAACGCAGATTTCCACGTGAACTTAATTTCGAGACCGCGTGAACGCGCTTGACCGCCGCGTTAACGCGCTTGACTGCCGCGTGAACGTGTTTGACAGCCATGTTCGCTTGCGTACAACTTAAAACTTTTATTAACATCTTCATATAGAAGGTTTTGAAGGAGAATCGATATATGCATTTTATATTTAAATATAAAAACATACTAATGTGTAAGTAAAATATTTAGAATTAAATAAAACCCTTCCAAGTTAAGGAATGAATTTTTAAAATATTGAACGCAATTTCCGAACATTGACTTAAATGAAATTTATTCTTCTTTTAGGATAATATAATAATAATAATGAAATAAAAATTAATAAATATTATAATAATGATGATTATTATTATTTTCATATATTATAGAAAACAGCTTAATTAAAAATAATAATAATGAATATTTAAATAAGAAATAAATGTAAATACATAAATAAATTAGGTATAAAAGAATAACAAAATAAGAAATAAAAACATAAATAAACTAATTAAAATTAAGTAAATAAATGAAATTAGAATCTAATTATGCTGGTATAAACTGACGAAGTTATTTTTTTTTTTTCATAAATACCTTATTGCATGTCTACGCGATAATTTCCTTTGTTGTATAACATATAGAATCCTTATTGTAGGTTTACATTTTAACATTACATTTAATACACGTTTTTATGGCGACATTGGCGGTAATTTAATTACATCCATTTAATTTTCTCCATCCGTATTGCATAGAGAATTACAAACATACATGTAGACATGTGAACGTGCGACTGGGCCGAGCGCACGCGGGAATAAATCGCGTTAACGCGAATTCCCTCCCGCGTTAACGCGAGGAGCGCACGCGCGTCCGGTCGAGCCGTCCTAGCACGTGTGCTAAAGCAGTCCTCGTGACCGCTTTTTGCGTTAACGTGCATGTTATGTTAGGACTGCACCCATCTGTATGTGTGTGTGTTTGTCTGTCTATATGGATGTCTCTCTGTAACTATATATATTGTTAAATACAACAAAGGATAAAAACCAGCATTAGGCCATTCTTAACATTCACAACAAAGAATAGCATTGCCACTTGAAAAAGAAGTGACAACAAGTGCCCGGAAGAAATAATCATATCCGGTATAAATTGGTTTGTCCACCATAAGTAGAGGGAAAGGAAGAAGTAAATGTACTGACTCAGCCGTATGACAGAAGTCACCACGGAAATAAACAGTGTTTAAAGTAGTGATATAAAAACAAATCAAAAGAAAACCAGAAGGACATTACAAAAATGTTCGATTACTGTGCAGTTACGATACCGCTTTAGTACAGTCTAATAACAGAAATATTTCAATTTTGAGCACAAAATACACAGGAAAGTAAGAAGTAGAGGGAAAAAGGAAATTAGTGTAGACTGACCGTATAGAAAAATGTGATAGGATACAATATAAATGTGTAAACTTAGAGTAGAATAAGTACTATTGAAAGATATTTTGAGGGGGTGGCATGTATTTACAATCTTAATTAAAATAACTGATTACTTCTAATTTGGTTCTGTGATGATGCAATGTGTATGGCATATTGAAGGAACGAGTCACGTTGAGACACACTGTTGCCTTTTAAGTATGAATATGAATCCAGGACTGGAAGAGTAGGAAGCTCCACCTATATCTGTTGAGTAATGATATGATTGGTCGGAAACTTTCATATTCAATGTCATCAGATGGGTACAATAATGAGAGTGCAGAATCACAATTGAGTATGACAGGGGACAACACTTTCTAATGTGGGTCTCCTCATCCCGTTTTGTTTAGGTTGGTTTGTTGACTGGGGTTTTACATCGGTTTTAACAATTTTTCAGTTATATCGCGACATATATGAGAGTAGGAGGTAACCAACCTCTTAAACATAGTGGCACAATCCGGGAATAGAACCCGGATTATCGGCGCCGCAAGCCAACCACTACACTAAACCTACCCCTCCCGCATCCCGTTTTGATGTATGGTAATACAGCTGTGATTTCCGTATGTTTTAATGTGTTTATAACAGACAAACACGCAGTCAAATTGTTACAGCATCAGATGACAATTTAGAAAAGTCAGGCAGCGTGAAAACATTTTGTATGACCATTTCGATAAAATTTCTCGTAGTAGACTTGTACGTTATCCAAAAATTATCACGGTTCTTCTATAGGTATTGTATATAAGTCTATTACAATGAAGATCTTGATATTAGTCCTCCTTACATCTGTAATAGATATGTATTTGAAATGAAGTGGGGAAATCTCCTCTGTTTTTACGGCGGAACAACAGAAAGCAGGAAGCAGGAAGTGAAATGCGGTATGAAGTGTGGTTTGCGGTCATTATCGAGAATTGTTGGAAATTGTTGATAGATGTAAAAGGTTCCCTAAGTTGTCTCTAGCACTTGTTATGGAATATCCGACTAAATTCAGTTTGGTAAAAAATTCGAACAAACTGATGAAAGTGGCTACCAATTACTTGTAATTAGTAATCACTATTGAATATATTCGTCTTACGTGTACTTTTGCATTGACTTTTCATCTCTTAGATATGTACAATGTACGTATGTCATGACTTTCTACTACAACCGTAACTTGTACTTTGTCACTGCAGTACACCACAATTAGCATTATTGGGATGGATCCTGAAACACGACATAAGTTCACTTATGTGGTAGATGTAAAGGTTTTCTAGACTTAGTCACTATGAATGCCAAACAATGTACAAACCTCAGATTCATGATGTGGATTTTGATTACAGAACGAGTCATCAGAGAAGAACATGATAACAAACAAAAAAGAAAACAGAATGAAAAAAAAAATGAAAAATAAAATTTTTGATTCAGCGATTTGTACTTTTAATGTAATATTTGTATCATCCACTGACATAACAGATGTTACCTTGGTATACTACGCTAGTATATGGGATCACTATATATGAAACAGTACTAATTTAGATTTAAACAATGCACATACTATAATCTGCAATAAATGGACAATAACATACGGAAATTTTTGAATTGGGTCATGATAAAAATAAATAGATTTTAGTGCTTCGGGAAATCATATTGTTATTATTTTCCATTATTTCACGTGAATTTCATATACTTTAGTTCCAGTACTGGCTATTTGACACGGATAGAAAATGTCTGTCTTATATTCTGTGTTTCTCATTTATGTTAATTTTGGAAGAAAAAAGAGGAATTACCGGCTCAGTTATGTGGCAGAAGTCACCATGGAGCGATACAATTCATGAATATAAATAATATAATAGAACATTTAACACATTACAAAAATATTTGATTGCAGTGCAATTACGATACCGACTTAGGACGGTCATTTAATTTGACAAAAGCCAAACAAATGGTGTGGTTAACCGGTTTACGGGCCCACCTTCCCACTCACCGTAACAGCAGAACAATCGATATATGATATATGCAGAGACATATGACAAATCTTGCGGTAGGTAAGATATCATTAGATCATGTAAAATCAATTTATTTCCTTCGATTAATAAGACAAGTGTTTTTTTTTTTTAAATCATACATCATCATTGGAGAAACTACTTGATATATTGGAATCCCTGTCGGTTTAAATTATCTTTTGAGTTCTCATTGATTATATGGTCGGGTAAATATTGAGTTATGTTTCTTTCTTATACACCTTTGTAAGTTTCAAATTGGTTGTAGAGATCTTGATCTCCACGTTCATACTTGATATATATCCATACTACAATTGTAGTCAGATATACAAGACAACACACAGACTACTCTTCGATACCTATGCCAAACTAGGTGATATATTTGACATTGAATAAAATTTCTTAAAAGATTGGCACAATAGTCAACCTCACGTTCATATATACAGGTCACAGTTTCCATGGAGATAACATAATACTGATAACTTGAATACTTACTTTCTAGCAGTAGATACTGAAATCTGCACTACAATAGAATAAAATATTTGGGTTTTGTATGTACACCTTCTACTTCATACTGATACAAACATAGACTAGTCCGATAAAAAGAGTTTATTCGGGGATTTTTCCAATATTTAGCCTCAGATAATCTTGGAACCTTGTTTCTACAAACCATGTGACATAGAATGTAAACAGACATCGATCCTTGCATCATATAAACAAAGATAAAATTAAGAATATTCACCATACATGAATGTTTTAGATTTAAAACCTTCATTATAGTTCACAGCTAACAATCTTTGAACAAAACGTAAATTTAGTGGACAGTAATATAGTAAAACTAACGAGAAAGGGAGGTGATGTTGCACATGGGCCGCTAAATTAAAAAGAAATAAAAGGAAGTTTAGATATCTGTGATTTCTCATGACGTTGATATTTGGATTCAGGTACCCTCGACTAATCTGAAATTCATTAAACATTAGAAATCAATATTCGACATGATGTCTTGACTACGTGAAAGATTGAACAATTAACTCATACTTAGGTGGAGGGGGTTCATATCAAACTCTTCATAGTAACTGTGAAAAAAAAGAACAAAACAAAACAAAACAAAAAAAAAACATAAAAAAAACCTCCAAACAAACAAACAAGGAAACAAAACTAAAATCAAACCCAAAATAATGTAAATAATAATAATAAAAAAAAGATAAATAAAATAAACAAAACAAAACACATACAAGTGCTCATCACTACCGCTAGGTAAATAGTAAAGGAGTCAAATGTTATAAGAAGAAATTGTACTTATCAATCAATGAAGAAATAATCACCTTGGATGGGACGGCATCTTACAGCAGAACATTGCTTCATATAAACTGCCCAGGTCTTAGTCAACTGTTCTGGTACGTTTAACGAATTTGTTCTTTTCACACAAAAAATTCTCAAATTACTTTTAAACTTCTTACTAAGAATTATAGATATCATAAAATTCGAAAAACTTTTTGTAAATTCTACAGATCTTATTCAGACATTTTATCTAAAGTCTTTTTAACAATACGTATCCAGCGGAATACCCCATCCCAAATTCTACGGTCAAAGGTTCCGATAATTTCATATCGGCATGTTCTAAAATTATTAAACTCCTTCGACATCGACACTATAACCCCGAGATCATCGCTAAGACCAAAGGTTTTGTATCGAGTCCCTCTACAATCGAGTGCAGACTTTTGCTTGAGCGTTGCTCGCTGACTAACAGGGCAGTAGGGACTCTATGACGGGCCTTGTCTAAACCTTTTCAGAGGAGACAAGGTCCTGATCCTCGTCCCCTGTGACTGTTAGTTGGGACTCCTATTGATCAAGGATCTGAGTTGGGCTTAGAGACGGGCAGAGCATGGTTTACTTATATTGATGTCGCTTTACATATTTTGATAGCAACGTATTATTCTATAAACGTTTCGTGTGTAATAAATTTTTATGATCACTCTTCTCGAGAAATGGAGGATTATTTATAATTTTTCAATGTGTGTTTTTTGATTGTGCTGCTTTTGCGGTGAGTGGGAAGACGGGTGACCGTAAACCGGTTAACTACACCAATTGAATGACGTTTGTTACTTCACTTGACAGTCCTAATTCGGTATGGTAACCGCAGCACAATCAAATATTTTTGTAATGTCTTTTTTCCGTGTATATTCTACTATTATCATGTTTCCTGTGCATGTTCTTGGAGACTTTTGTCATACAACTTTGTCTTCACTTTTCTCCTCGATTGTAGAAAATCATCTATACATGCTTTGAATGCATGTATGTATTTTCTAAAAATATGTCATCGTACATTACTAGAATCCTTCTACATATGGATAGCGTTAAATGGGCACATGATCTGTTCAGATGTTAGGTTAATAGAAACGAAAAAGTTTTGTTCGTTGAAAATGGTATTTCAATATATATTTCCATGTTTGTTTGTTTGTTTGTACGTGATTTATATATATAAATTTATATCGAAATGGTAAACATACAAATTATAATAAAGTTCCGTTATGATAGATAACGTCGCACAGTTAATATTTAGTTCCTCCTAACGTTTATATATCTAGTTAGGGGGAGAGAGGTGTTCATATACCTGCCTATTTACAAAATCTTAATTTTTTAATATGCGCCTTTTGTTCATATTTCAATACCCTGTTTTAGACACTACATTATTACACTTTTCTAATATCGACAGCCAAATTAAATCCAACAGGAAATGAATGTTCATGTTCGCCATTGTTTGAAGTTCCGCCTTCATAATTTTATGATAGTAATAGATATCTAAAAGAGCAAATGAATACTCGAATAGCAAAACATTAATACATTATTTAAAACAGATTTTTCTAAGCATGGTAACATATTGGAATAAAATCTTGTCTTCCTTAGATCTTAATTTAAGAAGTCATAAGAGTTCGACAATACTCTTTTGAGCATCAAATTAAAGCTAGCATATCAGATGTCAACGTGGAACCAACATTTCAGTGATCATGTATGGTAAGTAAATAAGAATTCCAGTGAGAAGAGGATAGATACACGATACTCATTCAATGAAATTACAGTTAATGAGAGAATCATAGGGTCATACACAGCCATTATAACAACATAGACAATACACACCACGGTAGAATCGTGCAACGTCATAACACCAGCACAGAACATACAGAACCATGGTAGGATCATACACTGTCATAACACCAGCACAGAACATACAGAACTACGGTAGGATCATACACTGCCATAACACCAGCACAGAACATACAGAACTACGGTAGGATCATACACTGCCATAACACCAGCACAGAACATACAGAACCATGGTAGGATCATACACTGTCATAACACCAGCACAGAACATACAGAACTACGGTAGGATCATACACTGCCATAACACCAGCACAGAACATACAGAACCATGGTAGGATCCTACACCGCCATTATACCAGCACAGACAATACAACACCACGGTAGGATCATACCACCGTTACACCAGCACAGACAATACAACCCCATGGTGGGATCATACACGGCCATTATACCAGTGCAGAAAATACAACACCATGGCAGGTACCTACACTACAGCAGAGAAAATACAACATCATGGTGGGATCGTACACCACTATTACACCAGCACAAACAACACAACACAATTGTAAAACCATACACAGCTATTATACCAGCACAGACAATGCAACAGCATGATAGCATCACACACCGCCATTATACCAGTGCAGAACATACAACACTATGGTAGGATAATACACCGCCATAACACCAGCACAGACAATACAACACCACGGTAACATCCTACACCGCCATTACACCAGCACAGACACAACATTACTACGGTGGGATTATAAACCATCATTGCACCAGCACAGACAATAAAACACCATGATAGGATCCTACATCAGAACTACAGAAACACTGAAAATACAATACCATAGTATGATCTTACAACGCCATTACACCAACACAGACAATACAACACCACGGTAACATCTTACACCAGCACAGACACAACAGCATTACGGTGGGATTATACAGCATCATTGCACTAGCACAGACAATACAGCACCACGGTAGGATCATACACCACCATTACAACAGCACAGACAATACAGCACCACGGTAGTATCATACACCGTCATTACACCAGCACAGACAGTACAGCGCTGCGGTAGGATCATACACCACCATTGCACCAGCACAGACAATACAGCACCACGGTAGTATCATACTCCGCCATTACACCAGCACAGACAATACAGCACCACGGTAGGACCATACTCCGCCATTACACCAGCACAGACAAACAGCACCACGGTAGGATCATACACCGTCATTACACCAGCACCGACACTACAACATTACGGTAGGATCATACAACACCATTGCACCAGCACAGACAACACAACACAATTGTAAAATCATACACAGCCATTATACCAGCACAGACAATACAACACCATGGTAGAATCATACACCGCCATTAGACCAGTGCATAAAATACAACACCTCGGTAACATCCTACACCACCATTACAGAAGCACAGAAAATACAACACCATGGTAGGTTCATACACCGCCAGTACACCAGCTCAGACAATACAACATTACAGTAGGATCCTACAAAGCCATTATACCAGCACAGACAATACAACATTACAGTAGGATCCTACAAAGCCATTATACCAGCACAGACAATGCAACACCATGGTAGGATCATACCACAGTTACAACAGCACAGACAATACAACACCATGGTAGGATCATACACGGCCATTACACCAGCACAGACAATACAACACCATGGTAGGTTCATACACCGCCAGTATACCAGCTCAGACAATACAACATTACAGTAGGATCCTACAAAGCCATTATACCAGCACAGACACTACAACACCGCGGTAGGATCATACACTGCCATTACACTAGCACAGACAATGCAACACCATGGTAGGATCATACCACAGTTACACCAGCACAGACAATACAACACCATGGTAGGATCATACACGGCCATTACACCAGCACAGACAATACAGCACCACGGTAGGATCATACCCCACCATTACACCAGCACAGACAATACAGCACCACGGTAGGATCATACACCGCCATTATATCAGCACAGACAATACAGCACCATGGTAGGATCTTACAGCGCCATTACACCAGCACAGACAATACAGCACCACGGTAGGATCATACACAGCCATTACACATTAGCACCGACACTACAGCACTACGGTAGGATCATACACCACCATTGCACCAGCACAGACAATACAGCTACAAGGTAGGATCATGCACCGCCATTACACCAGCACAGACAATACAGCACCACGGTAAGATCATACACGCCATTACACTACCACAGACAATACGGCAGCACGGTAGGATCCTACACCGCCATTATACCATATATTATATTATATATATATATATATGTACTATAAGTTAATCTGGGGGCCCCAGATAAGGACTCTCTCTCATATCACGGTGAAGTATATAAAGATCGTTTTTACTTGACTGAATGTATTTTACCGTTCATTCACTATACATGAAAAAATTTAGTAGTTTAGATGAACAGTTTTTATACCATTCCGTTCTGATTCCTGTACTCCACTAATTTTATACCACTCCGTTTTGATTTTTGTACTCCACTTATTTAATGAACAAGGAGAAATAACTCACTTTGTTAATATCAGCCATATCCACAAATAGGTAAATGTATTTTTATTATTATTTTGTCATTACTGTAAGAAAAGATCGATGATCCCGGTTTTCATGGAACACTATGCTGCTTGTCTAAAGTATAATGTGATACTCAATGCCGACACTGTCTTAAGCATAAGTGATGCTCAATGCCGAAATTGTCTAAAGTATAATGTGATACTCAATACCGACACTTTCTAAAGTATAAGTGATAATCAATGCCGACACTCTCTAAAGTGTAAGTTATGCACAAAACTAACACTGTCTAAAGTAGAAGTGATGCTCACAGCCGACACTATCTAAAGTATAAATGATACTCAATGCCGACACTGTCTAAAGTATAAGTGATGCTCAATTTCGACACTGTCTAAAGTATAAGTGATGTTCAATGCCGAAAGTGTCTTAAGTATAAGTGATGCTCCATGCCGAAACTGTCTAAAGAATAAGTGATGCTCAGTGCCGAAACTGTCTAAAGTATAAGTGATGCTCAATACGAACACTGTCTAAAGTATAAATGCTGCTCAATGCCGACACTGTCTAAAGCATAAATGATGCTCAGTGCCGAAAGTGTCTAACGTATAAGTGATGCTTACTGCCGACACTGTCTAAAGCATAAGTGATGCTCAATGCCGACAATGTCTAACGTATAATGTGATACTTAATGCCAACACTGTCTAAACTATAAGTGATGCTCAATGCCGACACTGTCTAAAGCATAAGTGATGCTCAGTGCAGACACTGTCTAAAGTATAAATGATGCTCAATACCGACACTTTTAAAGTATAAGTGATAATCAATGTCGACACTCTCTAAAGTGTAAGTTATGCTCAAAACCAACAGTCTAAAGTATAATGTGATACTTAATGCCAACACTGTCTAAACTATAAGTGATGCTCAATGCCGAAATTATCTAAAGTATAAGTGATGCTCAGTGCCGAAACTGTCTAAAGTATAAGTGATACTCAATGCCGACACTGTCTAAAATATATGTGATGCTCAATGCCGAAACAGTCTAAAGTATAAGTGATGCTCAATGCCGACAATGTCTAAAGTATAAATGATGCTCAATACCGAAACTGTCTAAAGTATAAAGTGATACTCAATGCCGACACTGTCTAAAGTATAAAGTGATACTCAATGCCGACACTGTCTAAAGTATAAGTGATGCACAATACCGACACTGTTTAACGTATAAATGATGCTCAATACCGAAACTGTCTAAAGTATAAAGTGATACTCAATGCCGACATTGTCTAAAGTATAAATGATACTCAATGCCTAAACTGTCTAAAGAATAAGTGATGCTCAGTGCTGAAACTGTCTAAAGTACAAATGATACTCAATGCCGACACTGTCTAAAGTATAAGTGATGCTCAATGTCGACACTGTCTAAAGTATAAGTGATGCTCAATGCCGACACTGTCCAAAGTATAAGTGATGCTCAATGCCGACACTGTCTAAAGTGTAATTGATGCTCAATGCCGACACTGTCTAAAGTATAAGTGATGCTCAATACCGACACTGTCTAAAGTATAAATGATACTCAATGCCGACACTGTCTAAAGTATAAGTGATGTATAATACTGACACTGTCTAAAGCATAAGTGATGTTCAATGCCGAAACTGTCTAAAGTATAAGTGATGCTCAATACTGACACTGTCTAAAGTATAAATGATACTCAATGCCGACACTGTCTAAAGTATAATGATACTCAATACCGACACTGTCTAAAGTATAACTGATAATCAATGCCGACACCCTCTAAAGTGTAAGTTATGCTCAAAACCAACACTGTCTAAAGTATAATGTGATACCTAATGCCAACACGGTCTAAAGTATAAATGATGCTCAATGCCAACACTGTCTTAAGTATAAAGTGATACTCAATCTTGACACTGTCTAAAGTATAAGTGATGATTAATGCCGACACTGTCTAACGTGTAAGTGATGCTCAATACCAACACTGTTTAAAGTATGATGTGATATTCTGTGCCGACACTGTCTAAGGTATAAGTGATGCTCAATGCCGACGTTGTCTAATGTATAAAGTGATGCTCATTGCAGACACTGTCTAAAGTATAAGTGATGCTCAATGCCGAAACTGTCTAAAGTATAAGTGATACTCAATGCCGACACTGTCTAAAGTATAAGTGATGCTCAATGCCGAAACTGTGTAAAGTATAAAGTGATACTCAATGCCGACAATGTCTAAAGTATAAAGTAATACTCAATGTCGACACTGTCTAAAGTATAAGTGATGCTCAATGCCGACACTGTCCAAAGTATAAGTGATGCTCCATGCCGACACTGTCTAAAGTGTAAATGATGCTCAATGCCGACACTTTCTAAAGTATAAGTGATGCTCATTGCCAACACTGTTTATTTTAAAAGTGATGCTCAATGTCGACACTGTCTTAAGTATAAAGTGATACTCAATGTCGACACTGTCTAAAGTGTAAGTGATGCTCAATACCAACACTGTTTAAAGTATAATATGATATTCTGTGCCGACACTGTCTAAGGTATAAGTGATGCTCAATGCAGACATTGTCTAAAGTATAAGTGATGCTCAATGCCGAAATTGTCTAAAGTATAAGTGATGCTCAGCGCCGAAACTGTCTAAAGTATAAGTGATATTCAATGCCGACACTTTCTAAAGTATAAGTGATGCTCAATTCCGACACTGTCCAAAGTATAAGTGATGCTCCATGCCGACACTGTCTAAAGTGTAATTGATGCTCAATGCCGAAACTTTCTAAAGTATAAGTGATGCTCATTGCCAACACTGTCTATTTTAAAAGTGTTGCTCAATGCAGACACTGTCTAAAGTATAAGTGATGCTCAATGCCGAAATTGTCTAAAGTATAAGTGATGCTCAGTGCCGAAACTGTCTAAAGTATAAGTGATACTCAATGCCGACACTGTCTAAAGTATAAGTGATGCTCAATGCCGAAACTGTCTAAAGTATAAAGTGATATTCAATGCCGACACCGTCTAAAGTATAAAGTGATACTCAATGTCGACACTGTCTAAAGTATAAGTGATGCTCAATGCCGACACTGTCCAAAGTATAAGTGATGCTCCATGCCGACACTGTCTAAAGTGTAATTGATGCTCAATGCCGAAACTTTCTAAAGTATAAGTGATGCTCATTGCCAACACTGTCTATTTTAAAAGTGCTGCTCAATGTCGACACTGTCTAAAGTATGAAGAGCAAACTAATTTGAACTAAACGTATTAGCCAAATAACCAACCTAACGACACAGCTGTACATGTGGGAGGCACTTCTAAAATTTCTCACTTTTCTATCGGTGAATTGAAAGTATATGTGTCGGGTCAGTGTAGAGGCTCTGAAAACTGGGTTTGTGATTACAATTGACTGATTGTCAAATACCTGGACCTTTTTGGCACATTTTTTCATTGCGACGTCATAAATAAATGTCCTGTCAAATATGAATTTAATTGTGATGTCCCAATGAAACTACATAATAGGTGTGGTTAAATTTGGATCTGATGAACCTTCAATGATATTTGATTATACGATAAGCATGATATGGAATTAATACGATCAATTCTTGCAATGTATTACTTTTTCTTTCTTTCTTTCTTTTATTAATTTCATTAATCTTAAAAACACTACAGCAAGTCGCTTTAATGTAGCGACTTGGTCACATTATTAAAGACTTCGACTTTTTTACACGACAAACAATACCATGCCATAATTTGAACTGAATTGTCAGCTATATCAAATCCCTGTATTAATATAATTAAATACATTGTAACCACATAATAACAACAAAATGTATTTATTTTGATATGATTATTTATTACTTTATTTATTACTTTTATTTCTTGTTTGGCGATATTTGGCCATGACTGCAAATTAATAAAGGAGCCAAGACCCAACTTGGATCTTATGGGCATCCAAATAAATAAATCAGAAAATTGAAAATACAATTATATATAGATGACACAATTGAACCCTGAGATCAGCGATTCAAAATGACATCTAAATAATAAATAAATGAAATGCCAATTGAAATGAATTAAAATGAAATACAATTAGATATCAAATACTGGTGAACGCGCGAAAAACTGCCACCATCCATAAAGTCTTTCACACAACAATATGCCAGCTACAGTCATGACGATTGATAGTAAATCCTTGAATTCATGGATAACCTGGAATAATAAATTAAAACTTTCCCGCAGTATCAAAATTCTACAAATACAAAATTAAGTTGGGTGGGGTGGGAGGGAAAAAGTTTTTTCCAAACTGAACACATTGTAAAATATCACGCTATTTAAATACTCTGGCACACGTGTCACAAAACGTGAGTTAAATAGATTATAGAGTTATCATACTTACATATAGTAAGAGGTGTCTTGCGTTAATAAATCGATTTAATATATAGGATTAAATCTTATTATTAAAGACTTCGACTTTTTTACACGACAAACAATACCATGCCATAATTTGAACTGAATTGTCAGCTATATCAAATCCCTGTATTAATATAATTAAATACATTGTAACCACATAATAACAACAAAATGTATTTATTTTGATATGATTATTTATTACTTTATTTATTACTTTTATTTCTTGTTTGGCGATATTTGGCCATGACTGCAAATTAATAAAGGAGCCAAGACCCAACTTGGATCTTATGGGCATCCAAATAAATAAATCAGAAAATTGAAAATACAATTATATATAGATGACACAATTGAACCCTGAGATCAGCGATTCAAAATGACATCTAAATAATAAATAAATGAAATGCCAATTGAAATGAATTAAAATGAAATACAATTAGATATCAAATACTGGTGAACGCGCGAAAAACTGCCAAATGGCTAGACAACTAGCCAGCGCCACCAGTAACAGCAATAGATAAAAATTCAATATAACTAGCCCACATTGAAATGCAATGAAATTTAAAGAAATAAGTTAATGTTTCATAAATTTAAAATAAAATTATGTTTCCAAATTGAAATTCAAATTAAGGCAGAACCAAAATAAATACTAAAATTTTATTTTATAAATCATTAAATGGCATTATCTTTGCAAATGTATTCTATGTAGACTAACATTATAAAAGGAGCCCACCAAATTAAGTAATCAAATTATTCATTCTAAGCAAATAATGCAAATAACTACAACAAATTCTGTAGCAAAAATATGCAATATGCAATTGGCAATAAATTTGCAATGTATTATAAATGCAGCCATGGACCAAATTCTCCACTACTTGGTGATACATACGTGTTGGATGTTAAAAATGATTGCAATGCTTGCTGAACTCTATAAAGAAAAATATCATTGCCAGCATTATTTAAATGAACTTTATCAGCAGCAAACAAATGTTCATTAAAATGACTCAACTCTGGGTACTTTATATACCCTCCTCCCAATCTGACCACTAGAGCGGCCATTCTACTATTTAATCGTATACGAACTTTATCCAAAATTTTAGAATCAATTGAACTTCTCCAAGATGATCGAGGTAAAATTTGTGACCACACAATCTTAGTATTTGGAAATCTGTTATTGTACTGCTGTAAAGTTTTTTCCATAGACTTTCTCAAAACAATAGATTTCTGACCTTGACCTATATTGTTACCTCCACAGTGAATAAGTAAAATATCTGGCGGATCTTCATATTTTAGTAGGGTTTCAATTTTCTTCTGTAATTTTCCCCATGTCATACCCCTCTGTCCTTGCCATAAAATACTAGCATTGTGTCTTTTTAACTCTAAATCAGCACCAAACGATGACTGCTTAGCCCGTAAGAAGGCATTGGATATTATTGAAGATCCCACAATCCAAATCCTTACAAAGTTACCTAAAATACTTGGGTATTGTTAATTTAAATCTTAAACGACTTAGTTGGAACTCGAATATAAGATTTGAAAGAATTAGATTTCCAACGACCACAACATGTTATTTCATCATCACTTAACCCAACTAAAGCTGCAGAAGTTGCAGCGCCAATTCTAAATGAATGAGACTTGTAAAATCGAGAGTCAATCCCTGCATTATGCAAACATTTGTTAAGTACAGCTATAAATTGGTATCGAGTCACTGGACTTCCAGAAGCATGGCGAAAATAAACACCTGGGAAATTTGGCCTATTAAGATCATAAATTTTAAACGCTTTAACAGGACAAACTGATTTACCAGTTGCTGGCAAACAAATCACTGAGCCCAAACCAGACTGATCAGTCTTTGAGTGACATAAATTAATTTCTAAAGAATTAATACCTGGTATAAACTTTATATTCGATTTTAAAATGGCATGACCATGATCAGTTCTTGAATTTACTACTAATTCACCCACTCTAAAAAAAACAAAAAATGTTATCGTGTATAAAGTTGTAAAAAGTGTAGCCTCATAATTTGACATGCATACCACTGACAGAGATTGTACCAGTTTATTCAAAACATCAAACGTTTTTGGCATTCTTAAATCCTTTCGTTTATCAAGTCTAGAGATACCCGTAATCATTTTACTGATTACAAATGACTGTGTTACATCTTCAAAGTTACACATTTTACATTGAAACGCTATAGCTGATAGATATGGTCTAATAGTACTTGAGGCATAACCTTTTATAGATAAATAGGCAACAAAATCAGTAACATGGTTCACCACCGGAGGCCAAAGCAGCTGATGACCTTGAGAAATACGAAATAAATAAAATACACGCAAGGCATTATTGTACATTTTTGAAGTGCTTTCAGACACTGCTGCCTTTAGAATTAGTTTTTTTCTATTGTTGAGAGCATCTGGATAAATGACTGAGGTACTACCACTGGATTCTCGTCGGCCTTCGGGAATGATTGCCGAAATCTTTCCCATTGCTGTCGAGAAAGAGCATCAGCTAAATTATTTCTCTTTCCTACTATATGCACAGCCTTAAACTGAATATCATATATCATACAACGCAACACTAAAGGCCTTAACAGTTGCATAACTCTCCTAGATCTAGAAGTTTTTTTTTATTCAAAATTTGAACTAATGCCATATTATCTGTGTACAAAATTAGTTTTTTATTTACAAATTGACTATCCCAAATATAAAAAGGTAATGAAATTGGGACCAATTCTAGAAATGTAATATCTTTCATCACCATTTTATCATGCCAATCAGTTGGCCATTGCAAAACAACCCAGTGTGTCTCAAATATCGCAGCACATCCTAAATGACTACCGCCCGCACTATCTGTATACAAAGAAATGTCACACATATCAACCCATGGCTTATAATCAAAATAATAAACACCATTGAACAATTTCAAAAATGTTAACCATACTTTGATATCTTCTTTCATTCCTATGTTTACCCGGAGACGGTGATAAGGTTGACGTAAACCCGACATTGCATCATAAAAACGCCTTATAAATGCCCTAGCCGAAGGTATAGCACGTGAACAGAAACATAACAACCCCGTCACCGATTGTAGCTCTTTTAACGTAGTTTTCTTTTTTAAGTAAATTTCACATAACGCTTTTTCAAGCTTTTGAAGTTTTTCATCAGGAATTCTAACCATCATCTTATTTGTATCTATGTGTAGACCCAAAAATGTAAGTATAGTACACGGCCCTATGGTTTTATCTTCTGCTAAAGGAACACCAAACTCATCACACATATCCCTATAACAATACATAAGCCTATTGCATTCATTAGAATTAGCCTTTCCTGCTACCAAAAAGTCATCCAAATAATGAACAATATTTTGATTATCTGATCTACGCATCAATTCCCATTCTAAGAAGGTTGAAAACTTTTCAAACAAGGAGCAAGATATTGAGCAGCCAAATGGCAAGCATTTATCAACAAAATAGAGACCATTAACTTTATAACCAAGCAATTCAAAATCAGAAGGGTGTATTGGTAATAACCTAAAAGCACTTTTAATGTCTAATCTAGCAACTAATGCCCCTTTTCCTAAATTTGAAAGCATATTTAAAGCAGTATCAAATGATGTATATTGTACAGAACAGTATTTATGATCAATAAAGCTATTTACACTTGCACCTTTTGGATATGACAAATGATGTATGAGCCTCCAAGAACCATCCTTTTTTGGTATTAAACCTATAGGTGACACTCGCAAATTATTTAAAGGCCTAGCCCTGAATGGTCCTGCAATTCTACCCAATTTAACTTCTTTCAAAATAACACCTATTGCTTCATTTTCATGCAGTTTTATAGATTTAACGCTATCAAATTCAATTGCCTCTCTAAGTCCTTCATAATGCAGTTTGAAACCTTCTGAAAAACCTTTATATAACAACAAAGCATCATCTTGATTGGGGTAAGAAAGAAGATACTTTAACAAAACATCAGACTTAATTGGTGTAACTGCAATATCAGTTATGTTTCTGTTGGTTGACACCTCTGTTATTTCTTGCATTAACACCGTTTGCTGAACTGCCAGATCTAGAATTAGTAGATACAACCCTACATTTCACTGATGGATGAGATAACGAACATTTTAAACACTTATGAAGATATGGGCAAGAGTTTTTCAAACAAGTGCCTTTATAATTGTAATCATAACATTTTAGAACATTATGAGTAGCAGTGGAGGTAGTATTTGTGCTCACAGAGTGTTTAAACATATACAAAAGCCACAATTCCTGATCTACCACAGACCATGACAATGCAGGATTTTTCTCTTTTTTTAATCTAAATTGAATATCATAATCTTTCCAACCCAATCCCACAGTTCTACTGGCACCTAAACGTATTGTATGTAAATATTTCACAATTCCACCAATTGAACTAGGAAAGGCTTCAGTATAAATACTTGCAAAAATCAAAAAAGCATCAGTCCATTCTTGAATATTATTTATTTTTGATAGCTCTTTCTTGGAATCTAAAACAATACTACCATTCCGGACAGCAAGTCTTTGTTCAACAGAATCTAAATCTATAGTTTTGGTTATAAGGTTTGCTAGGTCAATATACTCATTATTAACAATTTTAATCTTCAACTTATTTGAAACGTTACAACCCAGATCCTGAGTTATACTTTCAATACGAGGGACATTTTCCAAATCAGATTGAAAATTACCTCTATTGGCATTGTTGCAGTCATAAATTGGTACAGTCTCTAATGCAGGTGTATTCCTGTTTTGTCCTATTTGAGCTAAGACACGATTGGAAACCTCATCAGAAATAGCTGCTATTTGATCATCAGTCAAATTCAATGGTACCATTGCTGGGGCATCATTCCGCACTCCTATATCAGGTACAAGATTATCATTTTGGACCTCAGGTCCTTCTTGAACATTTAGGTTACGTGCACCACGTCTGGGACGTGCAATTGGTCGATTTTCTACTCGCTGTCTTGGACGGCGTGGTCTAGGCATGTCGAAACTCAAATAAAATGAAAATCATTAAAATTTATTACAAATCAGTTACAAATAAAAATACATAACAATTTCATATACATCGTCTATTTGTGTTTATTATGGTTTCTTTCATAATTAAGAATTATATTAAGTTTTAATACTCTTTCGTCAATTATATAAAATATCTATATCTAAGTAACATTGGAATTAAATACAAAATTTAACACTTACATAAAGTCTGCACTATACCCAACCTACAATACACTAAAATCAAAATGGCCGATACACAAATTCACTCATGTGTAAATTAAAACCACACCTAGGTTAGTTGTATTGAATTCAGCACACAATATCATTTGAAATCCAAAGACATCGACTTTAATAAAGGATCATTTTTATTAAATTTTACAAAACAATATAACTAAGTATTTCATGAATACAAAACAGTTCTCATTTTAACATTACAAGAATAATATTCTGACTTACCTGGCAAAAAGTTTTTTCCAAACTGAACACATTGTAAAATATCACGCTATTTAAATACTCTGGCACACGTGTCACAAAACGTGAGTTAAATAGATTATAGAGTTATCATACTTACATATAGTAAGAGTTGTCTTGCGTTAATAAATCGATTTAATATATAGGATTAAATCTTATTAACAGGATTTTAATGATAATCAAATCTAGAAATTGCAAATTTTTGTAAACTTTTAATTTCCCCTCAGATGTTTTATATACTGCTCTATGATAAATACACCGGTCCACTTTTCAGCATACAATGCGATGTTTTGCGGAGTTTTGATTGTTATGCTTATGACATCATAATCAAATGTGTGACTTGTCCAACCTTGGTGGAAGTCATCAAAGTCGTCTTTGCGCTAAAGTGGATCGGTGTATTCCATCCAACAATTCAAACTTTTTTGTCTATAGAATTTCTTAATATAATGCAGGTCGTCAGTCTGGACGTGAAGATGAGAGTCGAGTTAACTCATATATAAATGTCAGAAGTGTCATGAGTCGATCAAGTGTTTCTCTGGAATTCCATGACATCACTTTGCCTAAAGTGGTAATTGAGAATCATAAAACTGAAGTCACCAGCCAAGATCAGTCCAGCATTTCTATAGGACTCAATAACACCTCATCTACAGGGTCCAGTGAAAATCATGACGTCGAAGTTACATGTCGAGGTCTGTCAAGTGTCACGCGGGAAGTCCATGACAATATGTCACTTATAGTCTTTAGTAAACACGAAAACATCAACTTGCCTTCAGTGTCCAGTGATACACAAAACGCAAAAATCTGTGCTCAAAGTCAGCCAAGCGTGAATTTGGAAATGCATAGAAACACTTTGCTTACCGTCCCAAGTAAAGATCAAAACATCGAAGTCTACCAAGATCAGTCCAATGTATCTCTAGAACTCCATGACAATACGTTGCCAAATACATCTAGTAAGAACAAGGATGTGAACGTCCCTTCCTACAATCAGTCCAGCGTCATCAGGGAAGAGTATGATAACACCGTAGAAACAACGTATTCTGATGATCAAATTGTTATCTTGCCTACACTTTACAGTGAGACAAAAATACAATGGTCACTTCTAAAAAGATCCCGGAAGTCGACAGCAAAATCTTGCTTAAAGAATCAAATGAAGACCAGAATATCGGGATTGACACCGTAGATCAGTTCGATGTTATTTCAGAAGTTCATGATAACACCTTGCCTACTGTATCCAGTGCAACTCAAAAACTCAAAGCAATATACAGCACAAGCATATGCCACTGACCTAGATGGTTACCAATAAAGGCAGATTGTCTAAAATTACCATATAATTGTCTAATGTTTCAAACAGCTCTTGATCTCAAGATCTTGATACTTCATATGTATCATTCTCCTCGGATTATAATTGCTTTCTAAACCGGAATATATAAAGCCATACCGAAACTACCATAAGTTCTATTTCTTTTTGTTAAAAGGTTTCAACAAAAAGAAATAGAACAAAATTGTGAAGACCCAAGACAACTTCTGTTGTCTTAATCTCCAGTTTGTTTGTGTAACTTGGATGTCAGCCAGATTCCTTCACTGTATGCCCACAAGTGTCCGTGAGTGAGCATGTTTTCACCAAACGCAATTGCCAGGACCATTTTAGTGAAAACAAGTTGAAACCGAAATATTTCTGCCATTTAAAGTAATAACTAGGGATTTACGATCTTGACTATAAGAGTATTACATCAAAGGCAAGTAAACAACAAAGAAATACCGGGTTAGCCATATCTCATAGTCCATGGAATAAAAGTACAATATTATGAATGGTGTCATATTCCGACAAATGCGAATCGCAATAAACACGAGGTGAGACCAGGTGACTGGGAGGAGTAAGCATCCCCTGGTTGCATGCAATACCCGTTGCACGTTTCCGTGTTTAGCAAATTGTTTTGCCTTCTCGTATAATCTGTAGTTTTTCTGCTAATGTATAGTTAGCATTCGCGATGCATTGGTTTATGTATCTGTATTTATAATGTATAATCTATACGCCGTAGCTGTAGATACGCTTATTCATCATCTCAAATTTTCCTGTCAAATATACAATAAATTATGGTGTCACAATCCATTGATGTCTCTGAATGGAAACTAAGATCCATAAATTGTTCGTACAGTTCTCTCTCCCCCCCCCCCTCCCCCCCCCCCCAAAAAAAAAAAAAAGAAAAGAAAAGACAAAAACAAAAACAAAAAGAAAGAAAGAAAAAAGAAGAGAAGAACTGTATATATAGGTTCAGTCAAATGATAGCATTTACGAATACGAAAAAGACGCTTAATGTATCCAATATCCTCAGAATATGTTACTCCACAATGATAATTTTATTTGATTCTAATTCTTATTGCGTCTATGAGCCACATCGATCTTCTCATCTCCGTTATATAAATTTAGTCATAGGCAAAAGAACACGGCTTTTAGCCATGTTAACTCGGATATCAAGCGCATTAATGGTGTTTCGAATTTACTCCACATTCTGAAAACATGTGTACTAAGCAATCTTGAATGGATGAAGCGAGCAAAATTCCGACTAAAGTGACATACGTAAAATTTGATTGTCTTAATATGTTTTCTTGAAATTATCCTTAATTATAAACTATTTTTATCCCACATAAGTAGTTAGCTAACAGGGGATATTACGGACCAAGCAGATAAATGCGCATTTTACTAAATATTTAAAACGCATTTTTACTAGAGCCTCATACCACAATGACTCCATATTTTGTGTACCATGTCCCTGTGGCATTTCAGATGAAGTAGTACAATGATTAGAATCTAGCAATGTTTGGTTCGACCATTGAGGTGGATACTTTTATACAGACTAATACAAGTAAATTAAAAACATATTCTTTATGCAACCACTTAACAATAATTTCGCATCTGATATACAGCATACATCTGACATTGAATGTTAAATTCATTCATGGAAAGGCCCTGTGTAAGACTCTGGTACATCTGCATAGACATATGTACATTATACCAGATCTTTAAAAATATCAAGTCCAGATTGATTCAACAGTAAACAGTATCGATTTGACATAGTGTATCTCTCTAGTATAGGTCTTTTGAAAACTGCAATTTTTGTTTATCTCACTCATGGGTGACATTTTAGTCTCCTAAACAACCTGAACCAAAACAAAAAAAGATGCAAAATAACCTATATCATGTTTAATCAAATGTCACTTGAAAATGACACAGGTATACGAATTCAAACAATAATCAATAAGAGCAACATACAGATGATGAACCTAAAGGTTAACCAATAACTGTAACGTAAAAACCACGAGAAATCAACATATGGTCCGATTCAACACATTATCATGATAACAAATAATCATTGCACCTTTTCAAAAAGTGTCCACGTGACTTTGTCGTCAAAACACTAGGAAATAAATGATAAAATGTGGTTGTGAAAAATCCTGTCTTTATAATTCATCTTTTTAGCTTTTTTCTGTGTGCATGTCGTTTGTGATTTTTGTCATACAACTTTGTCAGATGTCTTCAGTTTTCTTTTTAAAATAAATTAATTTTGTATAACACACATGAACTGCTGTATTACTCTGATATTTACAAAGACTTAATCCACGTCCTCAAGATCCAAGATGAGACCGGACAACTAGTGGGAGGAAGCGTCTTCTCCTTTGTAATATGCCCCGTCATAAATACTAATACTTAATGACTGAATAGGTAGAACCAAAATCAAATTCAGATGGTTTCTTTAAAGTCTTTTAATTACGTAACACATACACAGGAGTCACTGATCACTGAGTATATGATGATTTCTTTTTTTTTTTTTTTTTAATTATTAATTTACTACCGTTACAATATACGATATTGAATACAAGAAATTAATTTCTTAAAAGCCGATATAACTCAGCGCGAAGCATCTTTGCAAAGTCCTGTATTCCGGATAAGACAGTCAGAACAAGGCAAAAGATGCCTCGTGTCACAATAGACGTTGCCACGAAAAGATTCCTCCCTAGTAGATCTCTAGCAACGGTTATGGTGTGTCTATGTGTGTGTGTGGGGGGGGGGGGCGGGGGGGGGGAGGGGGGAAGGGAAGGGGGGTTGAATCGGTGCTTGATTGTCTGTGTGGAAAATGACACTAGGATCTTTAGTCAGGTTGTAAGCAAAGTTTTTCCGAAGATGACCATTTCCCCAAACTATTAACTGTATTTCGAGATTTCAAAGTATGCCTTGGTGCAAAATAAAACAAAAACAAAAATCATAACTGCTTTGAATTGGAGTTAGACTGTCATCTATAGCTGTAACTTTCGTTTCTGAGTTGGATTTCGACAGGAAGTTTGGTGGATTTCCTTTGTGTCTTCTAAAAATTAACATTATCACCCAAAATATAGAAGTAATAGTTGGCCTGATAAAGTACGAATATACCTGAGGGGCAATTTGCCACGAAGAATTTGGGGGTTTTTTTTAAATTATTGTAGATAATATTTTAATAAAACAGTTGATGTATTTCCTATGCTCGAGTGTGTCGAAAAAGAAAAACTGAAAGCGGGAAGTTGAATGCCATCGACATCACCTATCTTATGAAAAGTTTTTCTTACGTGGTAACTGGAGGTGAAGTGGCCTTGTCGAGCCATACAAACCTTTTCATGGTTTTCTCCACTAACTCTCTAAAATAACTTGACTGCTTCCACAGTTACAATGAAATAAGTACATATTTTTTACATTTAATACCGCAATGTCAGATTCAGATTTCTGTATTGAGGACGATATATTTTAAACTGAACGCTGGAAAAATTGTATATACATGTATATATAAATTTCTATTTATTTTATTGTATTTTATTTATTTGTTTATTTATTTTTTTATTTATTTATTTATTTTTTTATTTTATTTTATTTTATTTTTTTTTTTTTTTTTTTTTGATTCATTAAAAACCCTTTTACATGCATTTCATTACTAACTTATTAATTTTCTACTGATATATAATCTATATGACTCAGTAAAAATACCGGCTTCAACGAGTGCAAAGGTCCACATGAGGAGAATGCCGGTGGGATTTTACTTCATGTTACAGCATGTGCAGGTAAAACAGTGACGGCGTGACTTCATAACACTTTTCCTCTCAACTAATAAACAACTTGATAAGGAAGTGAAAATGTAAACATGAATTATTTATTTCACGATCAAAGTCAAAGTTATATATGTTTCCGGAAATCGTATTACTGTAATTTGTATTATATCATATTCACAAACGTAAGGTTCAACGCATTCTACTTGACATCGTTCTTTTGAAGGATGTACCTCTTGTATTCTGCCTTGTTTGTCTGCTTTATTTTAAGTCATAAACTGATACATGTAGAGGCCAATGGTAATCCATGTGGTGAGTAAGATATATTATCACTAATTTGCCGGCATAAAACTCTTGAGAAAAATGTTAGTGAAGTTGATATATTCGATTTTTCCCTGTACTATTTCGTTTTTAAACATTCTGTTGTTTGTTTGTAAAACTCTCATGTCATAGAGAAATCAAAATGGAGCAAACAAATAATCCAATACGAATCGAAAGATTTATATTTTGGCGAAAATTATATTCCTGTCAGACTGGGACTTTCAGTTTGACTTTTTTTTTCTGTCTGCAATTATTTCTGGAACGTATTCTTTATATAGTTGGGTGAGTCGTCTTGCTCCGTCCTCATCGAAAATTTGTTTATTACCATCAACATATTTACATTGCATGCTATTTTATGAAATTTGAATTCCTTCGTAGCGCACTCCAGCGAGTTGGAATTGTTGAAATATTCAGTTTTGTCCATGCGAGTTTATTGGTTGTCATCATAAAGCCGAGTTCTTGGCAGCTCTGATCTGTGACGTGTGTTTGTATGGTATTAGTCTTGTGTTAATCGATTTTAAGGCATAATATGTAGCAGTTGTTTAGAACAATTGCAATGTTTCCTAGATACAACATACACTCTTACCTTACATATAATAGATATTTGACTTATATATCAAACTACAGGAATCTGCTCCAGTCATGAACTTTATTTAGCTAGATCAGGGGAACTTCTACTAAGACTCAAAAACAGGGGCTATAATTCTAGAGGCGTACAACAAACCATCTTAGAAATATTTTCGCTCGACAAAAGAGTCAGCTGAAGTTAAAAGGAAAATAATCGGGACCCCCACTTCTCTGGTGACCATCTATCACCCTAAACAGAGGGAATATTCACATGTATTAAAATACCTTCCATCTCTTCGTGCATCCAAGAAATAAAAAGGACTATTCAATTTTCTGCCAATGGTTGCGTTCCGGAGACCAAAGCTTCCGTAAAATGATCTTGTTAAGTCGAGTCTTGACAACGCATGGCCTGTGGGTCCTTCACTGCATGTTCTAACAAAAGATGCAAACTCTGTCCCCAATATTTTATCACAAAGACACCTCACGAGTACAAAATCAGGAATAATATACATTGTAAATCAAAAATGGCCGTGTATCTCATATGGAATTCACACATATGGAATTCACACGATTTGACTCTTTCTACGGGGTATATGTGACGGGTGTTGCTAGCAAGCAGGAGATGCTCACTCTCCCCGGCACCTGATCTCACTCCATCACAGGGGTTCACATATGCTCTTCAAGTAGACATATTTTGTTATTTTCCATTTGTTTTTCATTTTTACTGATTTTGTATGTCCTATGGTTTCATGATTTTTGGATTTGATTTATCCATCATCTTTACATCATAACATGTAAGGTATGCTTAATACAATATGTGAGGGAAACAGAAGACGCTTTGAACATGCATGTGAATAACCACAATTTGTCCATTGGGATAAAAAAACATGCACCTACCAGTCGGGTGCCACTTCAATTCCAAAAACCATTCGTGGGAAGATATGGTTGCAATCTTCAATGACCACAATTGCAAATGGACAACAGATGAGAGAATTTTAAAAGAAAAGTTTTGCACTACTGGGTCCAAAAACCCCTGAGAATCCCGTTTTTCACTGCAAAACTCTGCAACACCCTGAAAAACACTGAAGTCTGCCTGAAAAACACTGAAAAACTCTGACAGCCCTGATAAACACTGAAAAACTCTGAAGTCTACCCTGAAAAACTCTGAAAAACACTGACGACCCTGAAAAACTCTGCAAAACTCTGAAAAACTCTGACGCCACTGAAAAACTCTGCAAAACTCTGGAAAAACCTGAAAAACACTGACACCCACTGCGATGCCCTCCGGCCGTGCGATCGCGGCCTCGCGTACTTCTATACGGTCCCTTTTATAATATAAGCCCTTAAAATGGTTCGCTGTTATCTATATATGACCTTTAATAAGTATTAAATGTGATGAATTTATAAGCGGGGAATAAGAAAAAAATCGCATTTTTTTACTATTTGTCAGAGACTTATTTTAACGATTTTTATAGATAAAATTACTAAGATATCGTTCCTGTTCTGACTTACGTTTGTAAAATGATCTTTACATTTGCAGTTTAATAAATCACATGAATTACGTACTTAGCAAAAACAATTTTATTGACACAGGACTTTCCAGTGCGATGTCACTTGTTTTATTGATCGACTTAAAGAAAGAAAGAAGAATGAAACAAACAAAGAAACGAACGAACAAATAATCTAACTACAGCAGTAGCATGTTACT
The DNA here is from genome assembly GCA_035048485.1 of Pteria penguin. Classification (NCBI taxonomy): domain Eukaryota; kingdom Metazoa; phylum Mollusca; class Bivalvia; order Pterioida; family Pteriidae; genus Pteria; species Pteria penguin. Next base: position 5,455,299 of record CM068589.1, on the reverse strand, counting down.
TAACATCGTTGTTTCATAGAGGTGCATTAAGGGAGGGGGAAATAAGTACAAAATATAGAACAAGACATTTTAAAATTTATTTATTTATTTATTTATTTATTTATTTATAATAATAGCACTATTTTTCCGTACTGTAACATTTCGGCCAGCGGAATTCCTCGGCGGACTTCATTTATTTATTTATTTTCTTATTTATTTATTATTTATCTATTTATTTAATTATCAATTCATCCGTTTATTTATAAATAGAACATTAAACTTTTCCGTACGAAAAAAATACATCAAAATAAATTTAATAAAAATAATAAGATTCTAAAAAATCGATAGACGAAGTTTACAGAAAACGCATAGTTTTAATTGTAAATAGATAGATAAATACAGAAAAAAACGAAATTCTATATATCCCTATCAATCATTCTAATCACACATAATGATTGATGTTTATTTTTACATCTTTTCCAATCTGCGTAAAGAATCCACCCAAATATCGTTATGTTACGACCTTAAGGCCGCTCTCCACTTTCTTTCGAGTTTAAAGGCATTCATGATTAATATTGATAAATCAATATTGCATTCTTCATAAATTAGCGGCCATTCACCGATAAAACGCTGTGAAGTTGCGTTAATTTAATTCTAACCCACCCCCCCCCCCCCGTCTTTTTTTAAACAGTGTCCAACTTGAGTGAAGGAGCATGGCTTTGGGTATGCGTATTTCCTTCACGCTACAGGCCGTAACGCAGCTACTTATTTAATCCGTATATAAATTAATGGAACAGAATAGCACATTTTATCACAGCTTTACAAATCTCACATTTCGCATGTATTCTATAATATTGCTATTATCAGAGGAAATGCGGAAGAAATTGAACTTAATTAATTGATGTAGTTTAGTTTATGACATGAAAATAAATCAATGATTGTGTGTAAAACAAATTATTTCACTTTGAAGAGTGAAAATCAGTTTTTGTCATAAACTTTATAAATCACTGTTAAAATGACACTTTAATTTTGCCAATAACACAAAAATAACATTGAAATGTATCAACTGGATATGTTTCAACCTGTTACTAAATATGTTTTGTCCCCTCATACATACCAAGGCACTGTTAATTACGATTCCCAATTTACAGCATGATAGGACTATATGAGATTACGAGCGATATTTACCGGTGTAACGGTTTCAAAGTTCCCCCATGCTGAAAGTTCCCTTTGTCGCACATACGCATGCGTCAATATTAGAATCCCTCAAATTTATCACAATTATATCCTAACAGCCAGATCCAGTACAATTATAAGAATTAATCTTTATTCTTTCATATTTCACGTGGACCAAGGAACTTTCACCACGAGGAAACTTTCACCATGCATATAACACAGACTGAAAGTTTCCTACCGATACGCGCATGCGCAAAACATCAAAAGGGAACTTTCAGCACGGGGGAACTTTGAAACTGTTACACCCGGGTTAAACAACCGGATGTGTATTACGTAATAGAGTACTGATGACATGTAGAATAAAGGTAAAAAAAACCCAGACATATCGGATTAAAATAAAGCAATTTCAGACTCCATGCGTGTGCAGTTACTTTCTGATGAAGATATTCTAGTATAATATATATATATATATATGGAGCTCGGGTAGCTCAGTCGGTTAGAGGGTCGGATGCATGACAGCTAGGTGATTCGGTACCATAGGTCGTGGGTTCGAGTCCCAGACGGGAACGAATATAAGTGATATATAGGGTGCCTTGTTAACTGTAGTGTCTTTGTGCTTTATATATATATATATATATATATATAAAGCACAAACAGAATCAGTGAAACACCTGGGAGTACTATGGACCTTGGATCTCCGAAGAAATACCTGTAGAAAATAAAGACAAATTAGATAAACACATAAAGCACAAAGACACTACAGTTAACAAGGCGAATCACCTAGCTGTCATGCATCCGACCCTCTAACTGACTGAGCTACCCGAGCTAATGATTGGCTATTAAAGCTCTATTTTTGTGGAGCTCGGGTAGCTCAGTCGGTTAGAGGGTCGGATGCATGACAGCTAGGTGATTCGGTACCATAGGTCGTGGGTTCGAGTCCCAGACGGGGAACGAATATAAGTGAAATATAGGGTGCCTTGTTAACTGTAGTGTCTTTGTGCTTTATATGTTTATCTAATTTGTCTTTATTTTCTACAGGTATTTCTTCGGAGATCCAAGGTCCATAGTACTCCCAGGTGTTTCACTGATTCTGTTTGTGCTTTATATGTTTATTTCTCTTTCAGTGATGTATCCTCTCAGGGGATCCGCCTGCGTTTACGTCGGGTAAATTCCTTCACTTTCCGCGGCCGTGTTGTCATGCATGCGATTAGCTAATGATTGGCTATTAAAGCTCTATTTTGTGGAGCTCGGGTAGCTCAGTCGGTTAGAAGGTCGGATGCATGACAGCTAGGTGATTCGGTACCATAGGTCGTGGGTTCGAGTCCCAGACGGGGAACGAATATAAGTGAAATAAAGGTTGCCTTGTTAACTGTAGTGTCTTTGTGCTTTATGTGTTTATCTAATTTGTCTTCATTTTCTACAGGTATTTCTTCGGAGATCCAAGGTCCATAGTACTCCCAGGTGTTTCACTGATTCTGTTTGGGCTTTATATGTTTATTTCTCTTTCAGTGATGTATCCTCTCAGGGGATCCGCCTGCGTTTACGTCGGGTAAATTCCTTCACTTTCCGCGGCCGTGTTGTCATGCATGCGATTAGCTAATGATTGGCTATTAAAGCTCTATTTTATGGAGCTCGGGTAGCTCAGTCGGTTAGAGGGTCGGATGCATGACAGCTAGGTGATTCGGTACCATAGGTCGTGGGTTAGAGTCCCAGACGGGGAACGAATATAAGTGAAATATAGGGTGCCTTGTTAACTGTAGTGTCTTTGTGCTTTATATATATATATATATATATATATATGTGTGTGTGTGTGTGTGTGTATAAAAGAGAGAAGGGGCGTGTGTGTGTGTGTGTGTGGGGGGGGGGGGGGGGGGTTATGGTCTCAATTTAAATATACTATATGATTTAAACATCCTACTCGACAATTTACGATTTGGATCCATAGGTTGCGGCAGATCGAGGTTTCTGCTTTAAATATGACACCGTTTGCTTGAATTTATACGTCATTTTGAAAATAAAGGTCAAATACTTTGCTAGTTTTGACAGGACATGGTATTTTTATGTATGACTTCTATGTCCCAGTCAACAGGGCGAGCGCCCTTGTATTCGCCATTGCTATACATGACCCTTACTGGATACATTATTACAATACGTAATAAGGGAGATAATGTTCATAGGCGGATCTAGAAATTTTTGAAAGAAAAAAGGGGAGGGGGAAGGCACAGTCTCCCATTGAAAAGGGGGGGGGGGGTGCTGTTAGGCGAGCGCCCTTGTATTCGCCATTGCTATACATGACCCTTACTTGATACATTGTTACAATACGTAATAGGCGGGCAGATCTAGAAATTTTTGAAAGAAAAGGGGGGAGGGCACAGTCTCCCATTGAAAAGGGCTGGGGGGGGGGGGGTTGCTGTTAGATAAAATCATTTTATTGTATAGAGTTACTTGATGTAGATTAAGTAGGTAGTGATGTAATAAACGGCAGATACGTTGTTACACTGATATATTGAAACTTATTTGATGCTATTTCAAGCAACATTATTGAATACCGAGAGAATATTTAATCACTGAAATATTTTATAGGACAAAATTTACGTTTGTCATTCGAATGAAAGAGCAACACGTAGACACGTAAAATTTTCAGTTAAAGAAAGTTATTGTCCTTTGAACTTTGTTATATTACGCTGTTATAATAAGAACAAAGGTTAAATTTGTATATCTTAATTTTGTGTGAAAAGTATTGATAGAGAAAAAAGTATTGCGTGTGTGTGTGTGTGTGAGAAGGGGGGGGGGGGGTGTTTAAACCTAAAGGTCGTCACATGAAAATAAATGGGTATAGTCTCTATCAATGTTGCAACAAAATTGGAAGAGAATGCATTGTGTTATTTAAAATAAATGACATGCGATTTTCTTTGTGGTCGATTTGCTGTCAGTAATGGTGTATTAAATTCGCTTTTCGTATAAAATTTATAGGTACTGGTCACATTCAAATATTATTTATTTATTTATTTATTTATTTATTTATTTACTTATTCATTTATTTATTTATTCATTTATTTATTCACTTTTTTATTTATTATTCAATAATTTATTATTTATTCACTAATTTATAGTTCTGGAGCTTCTTTTATATATATATATATATATATATTTATTTTTTCTTCACTATTTAAATACACAGTTATGAAACAGTGATATTTACCAGGAATATATGTACATACATTTTCATTTTGAAATACAAATGTATATATAAATCTCGGTAAGAAAAGCCTTTGTATTGTACTACGCCTCTGCTGGGTTTGTTTGGTTTTGAATAATGCATAAGTAAAATTAAATTTAGAGATTCGTTAAAATAATTTCACTTCAAAACACCGTACAAAAATGCAAGATATGTTTTATTTATTTTCTCTTCCTCTTTTTTTTTCTAATTCACCACTAATTAACTCATCACATTTTATATACATTAATGCTAATAGGGCTTATAGAAGGGACCGTATAGAAGTACGCGCGGCCGCGATCGCACGGCCGGAGGGCATCGCAGTAGGTGTCAGTGTTTTTCAGAGTTTTGCAGAGTTTTTCAGTGGCGTCAGAGTTTTTCAGAGTTTTGCAGAGTTTTTCAGGGTCGTCAGTGTTTTTCAGAGTTTTCAGGGTAGACTTCAGAGTTTTTCAGTGTTTTTCAGGGTGTTGCAGAGTTTTGCAGTGAAAAACGGGATTCTCAGGGGTTTTTGGACCCAGTAGTGTTGGTAGCTTGTCTATCGAATTATACGGCCAAAACCAAAGCTCTCATGCACTCTACATAAATAAGAATATCTATTTTCTATCGTAAATCATCCACCATTGTATGTTTAATATAAAAAGATTTACATCATAAATAGATGTCGCCACTAGTATTTCTTTTAGAGGATTTTTATTATTCAAAATCATTATAGGTGTCGCCACTTGTGATATATAATACATAGATTAATAGGCTTTAAACAGTTCTCATCAGTCATTCTCGTTACACGCCTTGTGTGGTAAACATCATTCAGAGTCCCGACGAAGATACAGATAGTTCCGAGATATTTACTACCATTTATAATATATAAGATCAGTTATTACATTGTCGTTCACGTTATACCTTTACATATTGCTGTCAATACTGAAAATGATTCTATAACTGCGCACTTTTTGTGATTTAATATATGATATTAAATATAATAATGTTAAATTTAATGTAAAATATATGTGACCATACACACTTGATTTCTGGTTGATATTTCAATGATCAGTTTTAATCCTACACCTATTTATATACACATTTTTAGAACTTGACATATATGCCTTTGGTTCAATTTCGTATACCAAATTACATTTTCATATGGTCTTTTCTTTAAACATTTAATGTCGAAATCAGAGATAAAGTTTAAAAACGATGTTTGTTATACCGCATGGTTTAGTTGATCTGCAATAACCGATGATTTCTGATCCAGTCATATTTATAATATATTTTCTCTGTTATCAAGAATCATAAATCATTCTGTATCCATTTTTCCATGGCATGGTACATCATCCCTTTTACTTGAATCAGAATAAAATCCCTTTAATTTTGAAATATTCCCGGCAATTCAAATCAATGCATTCTGTTTGTGAGTTCAATCACATGAGCGGTATTATTTTGGTCAGATGTTGGTGAAAATGTTATATATTGATATAAAGTAGGATTTTTTTCTTCTTCTTTAGATCAGAGGTTGATTGTCCATACAGAGATTGATCATGTGCATGTGCATGTAATAGCTAGTATATCCCATGTCAGAGTTCAACCAACTTTCCATTGGTCTTGTATGGTAAGTAACCCGCAACAAAAAAAAATTATCATGTATCATTCAGACATCCTTTCTTTGACATTGAATCTTTAATTGCATAAAATTTTAAGAAACTTTGTATTGTGTTACATATATACTTTATTTCATTACAAACAAGCACTGGGGCCTTAGTTTTATGTCGAAATTGTAACGTATTTCAGATGAAATAATAAATTTGGGAACTAAATTAGGATTTTTATGATGTTTTTGTATTATGTATATTCCATAATAATCTCTGTGCTTATATTTTGTAACCTCTCGGGCACCTGGTCCCATTTTAGTTTAAGGTCATATCCTACTTGTTCAGTTTTAGGGTAGATTTGCTGCAAAACTGAACAAGTTTCTTGTTATGGTCTTTCATAGAGACTCATAGTGATGTCTGATGTGGTTACCAAATGATAATTTGGAGTTTTTGTTTTTAATTTCTTTGATTGGCTAACTCAAACATTTCTCTTTGCCATGTAAAGGCAACAACAAACATTACACAATACTTTCTGTTATTGCAGACAATTTCTCTTCATATTTGAAATAAAATATATTGGATACACAAAAAAGTAAAGAAATTGAAACATTTCCGGTGAAAAGACAGAGGAAATCTGCATTTGCAGTATTCCTGGCAACTCTGAGGTTTTAATTATGACTAAATTAGAAATGTCTTTCTTGCCACCAACTGCATTTGATAAGAGGGAGCTTTAAGTACAGTGATATAAAAGTTTTGCGAGCCCGGTATGTCCTTAGTTGGGGTTTGCATTTATCTACATATGGTGTATTCATTTCACAAATTATACGCTATGCCAGGGCATGCTCTAAACACGAAAATTTCGCCCTGAGAGCGAGGCTTCTTGCAACGAAACAAATCTCACAAGGATGTATTGACGAATATGAAATTGTCACTGAGGAAGTTCTATGGTTTATATAGGAATCAAGTGCAATTTCAGAATCCTTTTTCAAGAATGTTAACCGATATTTTGAGATCTGACCATACAAAATACCCAACTTACTTTTTTTACTTTTATATATATATATATATATATATATATATATATATATATATATATATATATATATATATATATATATATATATATATATGTAAATATGTATATGCGTGTAAATTTATGCATTTCCTTCCTCGATTTAAAAGTTGTTGCAGGACTTTTACGACGGGTGATTCATGCAACTAGGGGACGCTTACTCCTCAAGGGTACCTTGTCTCGCCTCGATTTTATTGGGATTCGCAATTGTCTGAATATGACACTATACACGATATTGTCCTTTTATTCCATGGACTATGAGATATGGTTTACCCTTCGGTACTTCTTCGTTTTTACTCTAAATATGACAATGTACACTATATTGTCCTTTTATTCCAAGCATTTCGAGACATGGTATACACTATATTGTCCTTTTATTCCAAGCATTTCGAGACATGGTAAACTTTTTGGTACTTGGTCTTTTATATTCAAATGGTCTTGGTCTTTTTACGACAGATTATTTATTAATGTTGAAATATTTATTCTTTGACTTAAGTGTCATTATGCCCTTTTCCTGGTGTTATGTGGCAGTACTACATACAGATAACTGCAGTGCTTACATAACATACAAGTGAACGCGAGAAGCGGTCACGAGGGCTGCTTTAGCACATGTAACAGGACTGCTCAACCGGACGCGCGTGCACTTCTCGCGTTAACACTGGAGGAAATTCTCGTTAATGCGATTTATTCCCGCGTGCGCTCGGTCAAGTCGCACGTTCACATGCCTACATTTGTTATGCTTTTTATGCAGTGGTATGAATGGAGGAAATAAAATTAATCTAATAAAATCACCGGGAATGTCGCCATATACACGTGTATTAAACATAAAAGCTTCGTCAGTTTATACTATAAAGAAATTTGTATGTTCTTATATTAAATTATACAGTGTATGTAGCGGTCCTCCTTCAAATCCTTCTATATGAACATGTTTAAGTTTTAGGTTATATGCAAGCGAACGTGGCTGTCAATTGCTTTTACGCGGCAGTCAAGCGTGTGAACGTGGTCTTGAAATTAATTTCACGTGGAAATCTGTGTTAACGCAAACGCGTGTTCTCAGCAGTCCTGGGCGCACGAAAAAAGCAAACTTCACATTAATGAGACGTTAACATAATGTTATGTTAGATCTACACCTCACTATAGTGTTTGTTCACATTCATGTATGTATACAGTGCTGAATTATATTTGTTTCGTCTGTATATAAGGGCATTGGTTGCGGTTGTGGTTAGCCAAACAGGAGACGTTCACTCCTCCCGGGCACCCAATCGGAACACCATCGCCGGTTTATACAAAATAGACTCGGACACCCTACGGCGGAGTGATATATATACCGAATCTCTTAAATTCTGCGGTTTTCCTCGTAAGAGTACAATGCAAAATGAGGCAAAAAAAAAAGTTCATGTGATTGTTTTTGTAGTTTAGGATATGAGAAGTTTAGTAAGAAAAGTAATACACTTTTTAATGAATATTATATACTACTCGTAAAGACAATTCGGTAATCGTAGCGAATTTCACATTTTTATTAGTGTTTGAACATTGGAAACGAATCAGGGAAAATTCGAAGTCACATTTAACCAGTGCACGTGTGTAGACTCCGCCATGAAAATAATCAACTAGATCACCTATTCAAAGAGAAACAAATATAGGCAAAAACAGGCAATGAGCATAATTACCTATTTTCGAGCAAGCATGCTGTTCGTGGCCATGTATATTTACACAACAACTGGAAGTAGTTTCAATGGCTGATTATGTAGTACATACGAGTCTTATTTGCGTACAGAAATGGACGAGATGTTACGACTGCCAGGGCACCTTGTCTCACCTCTGAATTTCAGGGGTCCGTTAATGTCCACTTTGGAACATTGTTATTAGTGCGATAGTCATATGGCACCACTTATTTTCGTATTTTGCTTTAAGCCGGTGTGGCCTAGTGGATAAGGTGCTCAGCTCGTAATCGAGAAGTCCCGGGTTCGACTCCCGCACCGGGCACACCGGTGTTCTGTCTTTCGGATGAGACAATAAAAACCGAGGTCCCGTTTCACGGTAGGCATGGCACGTAAAAGATCCCTCTTTTATATATCTATGTCTCCTAGTAATGGCAACAGATATATTTTACATTTGGTGCTTCATTTATTCAATAATTCATATTAAAAGTGGGATTTTAACATGCTTATTTATTCCTTTAGTCATATTCTATTGTATTCTACTATGGGATAAAGCCAATTCAAATAGAATTTGGGACAGTGTGTGAGATAAATCTAATGTGAGTAATGTTTAGATTTTCTAGACAAATTTCCGTGACGGTGTCGAGAGAAATATTCATATTATCATAATGTGTCACGTGCACAGCTTTATGATTTAGTTTGTAATGTGTCTTACATTCATATATTTTGAATTTCTTGCTTCCGCATTGATCATCACTACGAAAACTTAGAAAGTCGAAATGATAAAAACTTGTATACTTTAATACATTTTGTCTCTTTATTTTTACTGCAAAAAATTGTAGTTATTAGGTGATGTTGTAATTATATTATTTTTTCATTGTGTTATTTTGATTATTTGCATGATTTCTTGATAAAGACAGAAGCAATTTTGGGTTAGATATTTGCATTTATTGTAGGAAAATATCCACGGTCCGAGTTATCAAGGAAAACGGTGTTGCTGGGACACAATAGCCATTTCAAATGAGGGTGTATGGGAAAACATTTGTGAGGCTAATACTTACCCATTGTACGTTACATACACACGCCGAAAATACTTCCGGGTAGAAATAACTGAAGGAGAATGTCAAAATACCTCAGCAATATTGGAGGACAGTTACAAGCTACCAAGTAAGTTCCAAGTACTCCACGAGACACTCAGCAAAGCTTTTATTATTGGTACCTTGCTTCTTGATTGAAACATGACAAATCCAATATCTGTGTACTTCATCAATCGCAGCGTCTGTAATCAAGCGATATCTAGGAGGACAAAAATATATTCTGATGCGCATTTGTGTATTCTATTACCGATCTAATAGATCGGTAATATGACTTTCCAACGAACACAACATGTTTCTAGGAAACAGTCGCAGCGTGTGTAATAAACGATATCTAGAAGGAAAAAATATATTCTGATGGACATTTATGTATTCTGTTACCGACCTAACAAATATGACTTTCCAACGAACACAGCAGGTTTCTATGGGACATTGTCGACGGGTGTAGAATGTTAGCAGGAGAAGGTTACTCCTTCAAGAAACCTTGGATTGGTACTTTTTCTTGCTTAAATCACCACGTCCGAATTTACATAATTTTATTCAGTGGTATTCTTCTGAATTTTATCCCTTCATACAGCAAAGGATACAAAAATACTGAATCGATATTTGAATACGTGTTTTGACATTGCAACAATTCTGATCCATCTGTCAATTTGTTTCTATCAAACAAATTCATTTTATTAGTTTCTATATCTATTGTTTTGATTTATTTTACTTTATTACCATTTTCATATAACTGAATTTTCCCCAATCTTCATCATTTATACACCTATTTATTTATTTTATTTTATTATTATATTACCATAATCTGCTTCTTATATGTCATTACCTTCTAGAGCAGACCCGAAGGGTTAACCATATCTCGTAGTCCATCGAATGAACAGACGATATCGTATATAGTGTCATATTTAGACAAATGCCAACCCCAATTAAATAGTGGTAAGTCCAGGTGCCCGTGAGGATTAAGCATCCCCTGGTTACATGCAACACCCGTCGCAAAAGGCCTGCAACATCTTTTCAAGACGTGAAAGTAAATATATATAGATATACACATATGGGCACATAAAATGAGCCTGTGTAAAAGTGCAATGACCGTTAATTTAATTTACTTTTTATTTGTATGGTTAAGTGACCATGCTGAGATATAGTCATTGAAGTACAATGTACCTGTCACCTTCAGATATATCGTGAAAAGTGTGAGGCAGTTCTAATCAGGAGCAAACAAATCACCTTATTAATTAAAAATAAAGTTCAGTTTAATATATATTATATGTACATCAACACTTCAATAATTTTTTATTACAGATAATGATTGGTACTTGGAACGTTCAAATGTATATAACCCTCTTGAATACACCTGCTCTACAAATAATAAACCTAACCGAATGACCTGGAGACTTCTAACAGTGAGAGATTCGGACATTCTTACTTATAAAGTAGTCGTAAATCTAACGACATGTGATACATACGGGGACTCAGTCACTTATGAGAATATGAGCTGTGTTGAAAGAGATACATTCCATCAAGTTAATATACGTATGAACCATAGCCTGCTGGACAATGACAAAATGTACATGATATGTGTAGATGAGTATGATGATCCACATTGGTTACACTACACTGGAAGTAACGTGGTGGATCTAAACCAAATCGGTAGTATAATATATAAATTACATATTACCGTCTGATATTGAAAATTTATTTATACGATAAATGTCAGCAGATATCCCTTAAAATATAAGATATTGTATGTGTACGACTATGTAGCAAAGGTCAGTTTTTCTTGTTACCTAAATGTGAAAAAAGTTTACTTAATATATACATACCATACATTAGTGCGCTTCCAATTAACTTTTTGACGGCTGTCAAAATTCCCTTTCTGAAGACTGAGAAATTTACCCTTTAGTGCATCACTAGTTTGCTGTTGAACCTGATTTAAAGAGCACTTCGAGCCCACTTCCCTTTCTAGATCGCTTACTTTCCCTTTGATCATCTACGGCGACATGCGGAACACTTTACTGTTGATTAAAGTTTGATGAAACATCCTGTTATATTAATAGATAATACTTCACAAAAAGTAAATCACAAACAAAATGACGTGTCACAGAGGAGATATTTTATTTATGTACAGTGGTTTTCTTGACTCAGAGGTCTCCCTCTTTTTTCTAATTGTTATTGGATATGATACTTATCTCAGTTACACAACTTTTATGTCTTGTATCTATCCACTTATCAATTTATTATATTTTTAATTCACATTTTCTGTTCTCCATTATGACTTTTATTTTCAATTTTCTTGAAACACAACGTTCTCTGACTGCATGCACATAGCCTGTGTATCAACAAAAACGAATAACGCATGCTCGTAATCTCATTATTACCACCGAATCATTGGACTCCTTGTCAATGTACATTATATTTCTTAAGACAGCAATCTTTATATAAACAATTTAATACCGAATGCAATATAGCAATTCTCGAGGAATGATAATTATCTTCTTTAGTTTAATTGTTAGCGTTTCTGTATTTATCCAAAATATATACTTCAATTTTAGTGAAAAAAAGGTATGGAAAGTATTCTAACCTTGTCTAAACCTCTTCAGAGGAGACAAGGTCCTGATCCTCGTCCCCTCTGACTGTTAGTCGGAACTCCTATTGATCAAGGATCCGAGCAGCATATTATTTTATAAACGTTTCGTGTGTAGCGAAGTTTGTTACTTTAATTGTCCGTCTTAAGTCGGTATCGTGACCGTAGTACAATCGAATATTTCTGTAATGTCGTTTTCCATGTATATTTTAATATTATCATCTTTTGTGTGCATAACCTTGTTGACTCTTGTCATACAGCTTTGACAGGTGACTTCTGTTTAGTTTCTAAAACTAAATAGTTCCCCCCTCATGCACAGCTGTGGCCTTAAATAGGTTCTTTGACTATTACGTGTTGGTCAATTTGAATACGTGTTTGCTCTTCGAATATTTATACTTTCGATTTCCATAAGTTTAGACCATTACTGAGTAGATATAAGCTGTGAAAATGTGCAAATAGTGCACGAAAGTAGCACACGTATATATTTTCTGAAATCTATAACTTGGTCATATCTCGATTTTAAGAGATAGTACACATTTGCGTCTTTCAAACAGCCCAATAGTTGCCCAAAATACATGTGTTTTCAAGGCAAGGTACTATATATTGATTACTGGTGTTTGAACAAAAACTTTTCTCAACTCAAAGAAGTAATTTTCTCTCTCTCTCTCTCTCTCTCTCTCTCTCTCTCTCTCTCTCTCTCTAATGTCCTTATAGAATTAGCGCATACTACATCAGTTTACAGACACAATACAGATCCGGACCAGCATGCACTCCGTGGGCCCCAAAGTATGGACACCGCTGGCTGCTATAGTAACGGTTATACAAATAAATCTGAATTATGAGGATTGTTTCAGTGAGACCGCCAGCACTATTTGTTGAACATTGTTCAAACGAAATTTCCTTAGTGTTCATCTTAGTGTTCTACTTTTCAAGTTTTTGCGATTGTTCGTAGAACCCAATTCTTTGTTGGGACCTGCTGTATTGAAAATCTAAATCTAAACCGCATCGAGAAAGTAGGGAAAGCTCACTCATTAAACTGCTGCGTTTCAATTTGAGTTTATGAATGACCAATCATTGTTGTCCCTTAACATATCTATGGATTTGTTGCTTTATTCGCATTTAAACAGGTAGGGTCATTAAATTCCCACACAGATGAATGTAAACATGTAACCGAATGTAAACATGTCCCACCTTTGCTTCGAAGAGCGCATAAAATTCGGAAAATCGGTCCGGATCGGTATTTTGAAAATAAACTAGCAGTCCTCGAAGTATTAAATCACCAATGACCTAGCATATTAACACACCGTCCTGTGTAGTGAAATGCAACCACTCAAACATAAGATTTGACAGAAATAATCTGTAAGGATTGGTAGTCATTCTGATGTGAAGCACTGTTCTGAGCTATAAAGGGTCTTGGCATAGACATTGCCTATGGTTCAATAATTATTTTGTTCTAATTTAACGAATTAATAATATGTTAACATTTCAGATTTAAATATCAAAGGAATACATGCTGGTGAGATTGTAATAGGTAGTCAGACATTGACACTCACAACGATACTAAGTGGCAAATCTCAGGACCCTGTATTTCATTGGACACTTGTGGTGAGTCATTTTCATACAACAACATTAATTAATACACATATTGCCGTTGTTTTTCTTTCTTTTCTTTTTTTTTTTTTTTTTTCGTCGGCTTACCATAACACACACTATTTTGTCCTCTTGAATAATATTATATCACTTTATGTGAATATAAAATTTCAAGAACGCAGAGAGATATTTTCCCTGAGGAAGGTGTCAGGATGTTTAATTTTTTACCACATCCTATTCACATACCAAGGATGGTGGCATTTCATGGTCACTCAACCATCTATCTGTTTATATGAAATGATTGTTCCTGACATGCGATACATGTGGTGTTAAGAAAACAACATTTCATATTTGTAATCTCAAACTTTTACAGAGCAAAGACTTACATGCCGTTATTTTTAAACCATGCAGCAGTTCTCAGACAACAACAAATATACCAGGGTGGTCATACGTATCCACTTGTGACTTAAGGTTCATTGATGACATCAGAAGTTTCATAGAACCACTTCTGGTGAAAGTGACCGTCATCGATATGAATACTGTAAATACGTCGTCAATACTAAAGACTACTGTCACTTTTTCAGGTACGGAATCTGTATTTGTAACAATATTTCGATTAAAAGCATATATTAGTTTTGGACAAAAAGAAATAGTCTAATGTTCTTTAACATTATGGAAAATTGTCTTGCAAACTAAATCCCTTTGCTCTCTCAGGTAGCCAGTCATACTAATTACTTGATATGGTAAATGATAGAAAAGAAATCTCATTAAACAACTAACTAGTAACAAAGCTAGCTAAGTCTGCATCATAAGACCTTGCAAAACTGTATAATTATAATGAATTGATCTTAAAATTGTACATAATCGTATCTTTCATTCAAGCGCCATGGAAACTCCATGTTATATACAATCCTTTAACGATCATTACATGCAGTTTTAATCAATCAGAAAATGTTGAAGGTGTGATAAAATTAAAGTTCATCATACCTGATTTCAAAATAGACGTGATTATAGATACAGATATGTGTACTCTTTCTTATAATCGGTTCATAAAAACCGTCGAGTGTAAAACTGAGAAAGGACTCACAAAAATCCGGGTGATAACACGGAGAGTATTGAAGTATATCTATGGTGTGTACATTCGGTGCCATGCTGTCTATGATGTCACCAGAGGAACTGCTTACTTACATTTGAATACAACAGGTAAGCTAAGTATGTTTCATTCGACGGTACTTAATGTAACGATGTTTTAATTTAAATGATAAGATCGTGGATGTCCAAAACAGCAAGAAACAGAAAGGACTACTAAATCAACGAAAATGGGAAAAACAGAAGGAAAAATGCCAAATAGCAGTTACTTTTAAAGCATGAGACCTTAGAATGGCATGAGTAAAAATATCCAAAAGGAGAAGAAATTGTAAAAGATCTCTTCCTCGGTAAACTGTGTCTTCTTCAATCACCAAAGTGCTCGCCATACTTCATGTACTCGTACATTAGACATCGCTACTTGAAATTATGTGTCATTTTTAAACACCTCAAGTACACCAATTGGCATTATATATATATATATAGATAGATAGATAGATAGATAGATAGATAGATAGATAGATAGATAGATAGATAGATAGATAGATAGATAGATAGATAGATAGATAGATAGATAGATAGATAGATAGATAGATAGATAGATAGATAGATAGATAGATAGATAGATAGATAGATAGATAGATAGATAGATAGATAGATAGATAGATAGATAGATAGATAGATAGATAGATAGATAGATAGATAGATAGATAGATAGATAGATAGATAGATAGATAGATAGATAGATAGATAGATAGATAGATAGATAGATAGATAGATAGATAGATAGATAGATAGATAGATAGATAGATAGATAGATAGATAGATAGATAGATAGATAGATAGATAGATGTGTACACAACTTTTATTTTTCACTACAGGTTTTGATGGTAATGGATCTTTTAATTTTCGAGGTATGTCTATATAGTATATAAGTAAACCGACATTTTACACGATGTATATTTCTTGCGTATACAATTTGCAATTTTTTCTTTTAGTCAAACATGAATCTGCGGTCTAATATTCTATATTTCATCGCATTACTTCATTTTCTTATTCTTATTTTGCGTCATATTGGTAATTAGTTCTTTCTCGAAGTCATTTCAATTTCCATCGATTCAGCCTTAATACATAGGTTGTCAAAATCTGCGCATGGTGCAATAAATTAATACAGGTCAGTTGTTCTTATAGTGATTTTCATTATAGAATTATACATCGAGGAATTAGATAATAAAGACACAGCATTATTTCATCAATCATTGAGACTTACTGCCGTATTGAGTGGTACATCTCTGTACCCTATATTCCAATGGTCAATTGTGGTGAGTATGTGCTGTTTGTTGAATAATCGTCTCCTCTTTGATGAATATATAAATCGAACATTGGATCTGAACTGTCATAGGTGTTTTAACGTGTGATCAATAGAATTAACCCAGGAAATGACGTTTAATATGGACATCAACTTCTTTTAGGCACCTGGAAAAATCTGTGACTTTCAGAAATCCATGAATGCCTATCTCAGCTCGTTGTATTGAAAGACAAAAAGACATCCGTATTCTATATTGATAAAGATTTAGAATACCCGAGAGAAAATGGATGTATAACAATAATATGGCAGGTAAAACCCGTGCAAATTAAAGGAAAATTGATTGGCGTAGTAAAAAATAAAACTCTCATCCCATCCCTTACATGTGATAGTAAAGGCACATATAAAGTACATGTCGTTCAACTAAATTGATATGTCGAAGGAAAAGTCACACAGATTGACAAAATAGGGAACATTCAAATGTCTAACTAAAGTCAGAGTTAATGTTTATGCATAGCAGTCTGTGTGTTGATTAACCCTATGCCAGGAATGAAAAAGCACTGCTTCATATGATCACACAATAGAGAGCCATACCAAATAGAAGTATAACCATCATCTCTTTTACCGGACGTTTGATTGATATACTTTACAGGAGGGCAAATCACAGGACGTATTATTTCAAGTATGTTCAAGTCAAAAGACAAGGATCGGCATACCTGGATTTACCTACACTTCTACCTGTAACCTGAAACATATGTATATAGTGAGTCTGTTCATAGAGCCACTGGTGATCAGAGTGACTGTCCAGGATAATGGTATTTCCACCACTGCATCTACAACGATAAAACCTAATGCTTCATTTTCAGGTAAATGTATCGCATATGGTAGTGTTTAACATATATGTATCATAGATTGAACTGACCGGCTTGTTTTGCATGTAGGATTAAAATAAAGAACACATCTGATAAAATTGACTCGAATGAAGGCCAAACCAAAGAATGGGTGCACAAAATGCCACAACCAAAAATAGACACACAAAATATCACAACCCAGAATAGGTACACAAAATGTCACAACCAGAGAGCTTGACGATACTAACAATCTGATGACGGAGTTTGTATCATACCCAGTATTTGTATATATTGTTTTTCCAATCGTAGAAGTAGTTCAAATGAATATTTGAGAAAATTTAGTGTTTTATTAGATATTGGTATTGGAAAGATTGATCAAAATGGGTAAAAATATGTGTTACCTGTATTTGACTTCGACTTCTATTTGCATAGCACGCCTTCTCTTTCTCAATTGTAAATTCAGTTTTGCAAAAGGTATGTGGCATTTCTATCATAAATATGCAAATCACGCAATTACATCGTCAAAACAGTATCTCTGATGTCCTATTTCTGTACTTGAATGGTAAAATATGAAGAGACATAAGTTGTCGAAATGCGCATATTCTACACTAAATTAAAGCATGTATGTATCCCCCAATATTTGTATGAACAATACTTCTTAGTCAGTATGTGTTTAATTGTTGTATGGATATGTTACTATTCCAGAACCGTGGACTATCCAATCTGCAATGGAACCCCATACGACGATCACGTGCACTTATAACCACTCAGAATATGACGACAAATTCATAAAATTCTCCTTCATTACATCCGTCTTCATGCATCATGTAATCATCAACATTGATGGATGTCTACTTTCCCGCAATCCTTTCATAAAAGATGTCGAGTGCCATGCTGCAGGAAGAATAGAAATCATCCGAGTGTATCTATGGGAGGACCTGAAGTACAGCGGAGACATGTACTCTCGTTGTCATAGTGTTACTGACGTCAGTGTAGGAAGTATCTACATACCAATACACCATGCAGGTAATGTATGTAGTACAGTCTCTTATGACAGAAGAGATTCCAGCGCACTCCCAACTCGTTTATCATATGATATATGCTTGAACCTTCACTGGATCTAATTGGTGAAATCTTTTAAACAATTACCAGACACAAATCAAAGGTTAGAAGAGCCACAAAGGCGTCGAGCTAAAGTTGTCAAAAGTAGCAGAAATTGACCAGTTGTGTTCATCTTTTTTGTTGAAATCCGATAATTTTTGGAATAGAGTAAAAATAAAAGCTTAAGGACCAACGGCCATATATCATATAATATCAAAATGTGAATGAAAGTTGTCAGTGGGTAACATAGCTCTCCGGTGGGGCTTTGTCATAAAGTAAGATGTATGGTAAACTAACTGTTTCTTGATGGGGTCCGTTGTCATGAGGAAGTCTAGGGTTATAAGTGGTACTGATTATGACGTCATAATAACATTTTATTGTTCTTTGCGTCATTCGTGCAGAAATATATCAAATGTCTTATCACAAAGAATGTACATGTATATCGTCCTAACACACTAGTTATTATTCGGTCGTTTATTATATGTGCACGTGTAAGGGCTACAACGCCATGCCGTTCGCCGTAATGACGCAAGCCTATTGTGAATTACAATCGCACTTTATCGGTTGATTTAGAATAAAATCTTTACATGTGAGTTCTACTTAATTTATTTTTCATGCATTCAATCTAAAATTCTGTCTTAATCCATGCTATCATCCTTTACATCCGCATTAAATTTTGTAGGCGATTTGAAAACTTTCTCGGCTGCAATTTTTATGGCGTCGTGGGAACTTTTCCAAATATGGGGAAGACCATGCGATATATACACATCATCTTTATTTAAGATAGACTGGAGTTACCTGCTCTTGCTTGATATCGCTGGGCAAAGAGACAAATGACCACCGCCAATTTGTAGAGGCTATTCCCTGTCCAGCAAATGTTATTTATAGCACAGGCGGTAAGGGCAGATAAGAAGCTGTACACACTGCGTGTAGATATTTTTAAAATCGTCTGCAGTAGCATACACAGCATAGGTATACAGTACCTGATGTAATTTACGAGAGGGCCGTGATGTGTAGCCTTGAGGATGTGATTAATTTTGTCGATATTTGTTGATTCTAGGTTAAATGAATGAAACAAAACGAAATCCAGTGAGATAATAACCGATAACGCGTCACTTGAACCTAGGTCAGCCTCGTTTTGAATAAGTGGTCACTAGATATTTTAAGATTCTTGTGACACGCATTGCCAGTCTATATTTAGGATTCTATGAAATATTTTATTTCTTCTTTTTTAAACTGAAATTTATATCTAAATATATTATCATTATATTATTTATATTATTATATATATTTCGAAGATCGCGCAATCGGTTTCCATATTGGTGCTTATATGTCAAATTAGGCCTTGATCTCGTGTGTTACAAGCGTTCTACTACGATTTCTCCAAATAAGGCAATATGTCACGTGGTCTTCCCCATATTTGGAAAAACTCCCATGAAGTGCCATTGTAATTCATAATCGGTTTGCGTCATTACGGCGAATGAATATTTTGACACACACAATAGGCGACAGAATAATAAGTGTTTTAGGGGAATATATTGATCATTTAAGTTAAACAGACCTCTGCTTAAACCTATTTCTGTGCAATGAAACTTCAATAACAAGGATAACAAAGCCGATTTTGCAAGAACTTTTACTACTTTTAGGACTTTAAAGAAGGTACTACTTTGTTACGTGAATTAAAAATGCGGTACAGAGGTAAAGTTTTACGATCGCTAGAAGACTGTCGAGCAAATGCTCGACGCCTTAAAAAGGGATAAATCAAAGGTAATATTTCCGAAGTGTGTTTACCCCAAAGAAAAAAAGAGTCCAAAAGGCACCATATTCGTTACTGTGCAGAAATCTAACCGCTGATAAAATCCAACTGCACATATCAATGTGTAAATTAATCAACTAATCAAAGTCTATCTATGAGATGATAGAAAATACCAATTATTTTATTTGATCATCATCTAAACATACTTTGATCTGAAACTGACAACAGTACATATGCTTTTATAATTATAACACGAGAAGTTTTGTTTCTGGATTTTACAACTTTTTATTTTATCGCAATTTAGTTCATATGCAGACAAGCTACACCGAGTTATCGCTTTTGACCTCTGTCGGCTGTGTCATGCTGGTGATTGTTAATATGGTAATAATAATCAATTATGGGAGGCCCCTGATAGCCAAGTGCAAAGGTATGCTGTCGAAAAACTTTAATATTCTATTTATTTCAATTCATTTTATTTATTTAATTTATTTATTCATTTATCCATTCATTTATTATTATTATTATTAATATTATTATTATTATTATTAGTAGTAGTAGTAGTAGTAGTAGTATAATAGTTGTAGTAATCGTAGAAGTACATGTAGTAGTAGCAGTAGTATTTTGTCTCATGCATGGTCTCCTATTTCGTATTTCCAAAATGATTAAGTAGTCCTCCTCTGTTGAAAAAATATACTAATCTTCATATTTTGTTTAACAACTTTAGATTTCCCACCTACATTTTTCCTCACTATAGTTTTATGTGAATATGTCAACGTACGATGGATATTTGCAGGTTGCCTATTCAAACATGAGGATGAAAACCAAGTTTATTCTACCATCAATGACCAAGGGCAATCCAGGCTTTCTTTGGAAAGTCGTGAAAACAGCTTCAATGAGAACCAGAACATCGAAGCAGAATACAGCACCGTTACAGTTATAACACCTCAAACTCATCAAAACTGAATGGTCGTCGAAATATTGAAACTTAGCTGAATCGTGTTTAAATGACCCATCCTACTGTTATGATATTGCTGCTGCACAATGATATGGCATATATATCAAACCACATAAACATATAAGATCATATCTAACACGATGTTTAATACTGTATTAAACAATAAACTAATTAAAAGGTCAGTGTGGAGTCATACATTAAATATAAGGTAATCATTTATAAATGTTTCCAAATATAATAAAATCGGATCTACCTGAAAAGATATCAACATGCTTTCTGCATGGCATGGCAACCCCCCCCCCCTTCCCTTTAGTAAACATTAGACGCTCATTTGTGCATCAAATTATCTCAATCCATGCAAATCTATAACATAATGGCCTTCATTGGTGCTAAACATAACCACTTGATACCCATAAATGTGTTTGTAGCAGTTATGACAATATAAACAATAATTAAATCTAAAACGTCGCAGCTGTCAAGGGACTCTTAGATACATAACAAAGGATTCTTTCCTTTAAATATCTACAGATTTTCTTCCTTTCCGCCAAGGCTAAGCTGATTATATCCGCATGTGAATTTTGTCATCCTCAATTATCCCTTCCTGGACATACTATTGCAGGTGTAAACTTCTTAATTAATTGATAATGTAAAGGTCCACATTAGCATAAAGTAACGTGGGTCTGTGCAGGTTCAGAGGCATATACGAGGTCATAACTTGAAAATGACTTCTTAATGCTATACCAGTTACATACTATCCAGGCAAGATAATATACGTAGTGCATTTGATCTTAAAGCACTGTATTAAAACAAAAGCATAAAAAATGACATCAGGTCATTGATGATTTACATGCCATTGGATAAGCTACAGTGTGACTATTCTCTGTTCCTTAGTGCTAACTGCCTATACACAGTTAACTTGTATAAAGTGATTATTAGTCTTTGTTTTGTATTCCAGTTGACTGCTGCATAAAACATGTTGTAATGTACATGAATTTATGAGCATTTTTTAAATTTTGAGATGTGTGTTGATGGTTCGCTCGAAAAAACAAAAACAATACAAAGTATCTTATAAAGTACTAGACATCATGTATAAAATTTATTTCCAGAAACTCATTTTCACAAATACAAAATTCCACAAATTAGTTTTTAATATGACATTTGCAAAATTGTATTATACCAAATAAAATATGCTGCCAATTGATCTTTGACAGCTAAAAACAATGCATTAACATGCACTAGTTTATGATCAGTTGTACATTTGTTCATAAATAAATATTCAAAACAAAAATACAAGACAAACGTAAGAAATAAATGATCTCTATGCTTTCATTAATAAATAGAAAAGCAATCAAATTTATCCAACAATTTGTAATTAAATGTTTAAAATATTCAGAAATATTCAAAGTGTTGATAAATTCATTTCATTGACCAATTTGTAGACAATGACATTACTGATTGAATCACATTCCCATCACTGGTGATGAGCTGCAGATATTCATGGGTTGTAGGTCAATGGAGGGATATAGGTCAATGGAGGGATGTAGGTCAGTCATTGGAAAGGTCAAGAGTTTGACTCGCATATTAACCCTCAGTAAGGTTTATCAAATCTTCAAAATTAATTTGGTTTAAATACAACTTTAAGTCATTTATGTTCAATGCATCATTTTCCCATTAAATTCTATTTCTCATTCCATGCCAGACATACGATGTTTTGACTAAGAAATTTGCATCTTTTTATCACAACCCAACCATTAACATTAGAATGAAAATCCTAACAACAATACTTTATCTGGCAGTAAGCTCCTTTCATCATATTCAAATGCAAAACACTCCATCCAGTGAGAATCATACAATTTATATTGCAAACTATACACTATGTAGATTTGCATTCTATGGAGGTAATGCAGATGTGTATGATTATGAATTACCGTTTTACAAACGATCACAATCTGAACAACATAATCATTACATAAATTAACACACAATACACATGCCTCTTATGTCTTGCTTGGTATATTGTTAAAGCAAAAGTAATCACTCCAAGTGAGTAAAAACTTGTCCACAAAAAAAGACAAAATCATCATTAAAGTCAACATAAAGCCATTTCAACTTAATTAGTAGATTAACATCCAGGGTCACCTAAAATATGGGGCAGTTGAGAGGATTTTATTTTCTAATTTTTATTCCCCCCCCTCCCTCCAAAAGAAGGTTTTTGTCAACAGATGGGTGTCATGTAATGCCCTTATTTTAACAGATGCATATCAAGCTATGCTTTTTCTTAGAAATGGATTCCAGGTTAGATACATGTAGGCTTCATAGACCCTTTCATGTTAATTGTCGGGATGATGTATAGAGTGGCAAATAGTTACGTTTCCCGTAAAATATTTGACGTCATAAGATAATGATTGTCTCTTATGTACTTTCATGGGAACAGTGATGATTTTGCCACTCAAAATATCAGTCTTACAATTAACGTGAAAGAGTATTTCATTTTGAAACCAGAAATGGAATCAAAGGTATAAATAACAGACTTGGACACGAAAAATTTCTGGAAATTGCAAATTTTGCCAAAATGAAAAAATCGGGGTAGACCTATTTTTGAGGGGTGGGCGAGGATAATAATTTATCAATCAAGTTGAATCAGCCAGAAAGAAAGCCCTTGGAAATCATGCAAACATGTAAAAAAATTAATTACAAACAAGAATCAATAAAAGTTAAGAACAAACACACCCTTTTCAAATATATGATGCTTAATATCTTTTCAAAATATGAACATTCCTTACCTACTGGTACACAAAAATCGTCTATAATTAAACTGCCATTCTGAGTTCTATTTATAATCTCTCTTTTTCAAATTGAATGCTACGAATTCCAAACCTCATGAATGTTTTCATTTAAATGTATTAAAACAACATGAATACTACAAACAATTTTTATCTGCATGTGTCTCTTATATCTAAATCTGTTACTGTGATTTATACATTTCTAAAAGAAAACAAAATGTGAGACATGGCAATACAGAAAGCATAAATTGGCAAGACAGAACACCAGAATCACAGTATTTTCCAGAACATAGCTTCGCCATATTATTAATAGATTCTAACATTTTAATTTCTGTCTTCCAGACCTGCATTTCAAATTGTTTGAACATACAATACAGGCCAACACAGATTTTCTAAGTGATTCTATCATAATTTATAAATTTCATCAATAAAGGAATCATTATTACTACAATAAAAAGATGCTGATCCACTGGAATCTGGAAGATAAATTAACATCAGACCACAGAAACATAGCTACACAGCAGAAACATTGCTACACAGCAGAAACATAGCTACACAGCAGAAAAAAGAATTCATCATTTGTCTAGCTGTCCCACACTCTGAGCACAAATTCCTACATCTAAGAAGCAACTGTCCTAGGTAACCTATGAATCAATTTCTTATGGTAAATGCCTAATGGCAATGAATAAATACATATGACAAACTATACAAACAACTGAAGATATATTTCTTGAAACCTTTGATACTTTGAAGGTTCCTAGATATCAGGGTTTATAGAGAATGCTGTTCACTGAAATGACATTATTAAACAAGAGGCCCAAGTGGGCCTATATCGCTCACCTGAGTACCTAGATTATCAGTCATGCATGAAGGAGAATTCATTTATTTTTGCATTAATGTGACTAAGTCAACACAGATGTTGAAAATATGTCAAATTTTATTTCAGGCTAGAATAAAAAACAACACTTTTTTGCACATCCATTCAGGTGATTTTGATATTAAGCATTTCCTTTGTCTCTGCAAGAAGTCATTCAGGGCAACAAGTTAGTCATTTTCTTTAGGTGGGGCCTTTTGTTGACTGATTTCAAGTCTGGGTCATGAACAACAATTGTTTCAAATATTGTCCAGATCTAACTTAAAATTGCCTAATTTCATATGTTGAGTGTTGAGAAACATCTAAAAACTTATTTAGATGTGTAAAGAAATGAAAAAAAAATTTTGACCAAAGCTGGATTTGAACCGCTACTCTCCATATTTCAATTACCAAGTGGTATATGTACTATTGTGAGAACTGCTTTTTAGACATGGTGGCATTATCTGTTAACCAATTTGGATGAAATTTACCAAATTGATAGAGGACTTTTAGTACTTCATGTATTCCATGTTTCATTAAAATCTTTCATGTGGTATAACAGCAGAAGTGAAAAATGTGATTGAATTGTTCCTATACACCCTCATTTGGAAGTCTTAAAAAAATTCAAAGAAAATCCAAAAATTGAGATATTGACAAAATTCTTTCAAAGTAACAATCCTTACCATAATTATGATCACAATAGTCCATAAGAAATCATCATTATCAATTAACTAGGAAATATGACACTTTTTTCTGCATTGAATCACCAAGTCCAAAGAAATGTCGAAAAAAATTCTAAAATTTGATTTTGGAAGAGAACCAAAATGACAATACATCTTCACTCATCCCTCTAGATCATTTCTATGCATTCTGTTTGTCTCTGTATACAGCCCGTATGAAAAAGAATATTGTTAAATGAGGGAACTCTTTTGTGACCTACTCTTGACTATGGTGGCGCCACCTGTAAAGAGGTCTGGACGAAAACAACAGAATTTGAAGAGGATCATAAGTGACTTATTTCTACCAAGATTTATTAAAATCCCTCAAACAGTTTTGTAGAAAAAGTTGAAAATGTGAAAAATGGCCAAAACAACCCCCCCCCCCTTTTTTTTTGGAAGTCTTAAACGTAAAATTCCTAATTTCATATGTTGAGTGTTGAGAAACATCTAAAAACTTATTTAGATGTGTAAAAAAAAAAAAAAATTTTTTTGACCACAGCTGGATTTGAACCGCTTCTCTCCATATTTCAATTACCAAGTGGTATATGTACCATTGTGAGACCTACTTTTAGACATGGTGGCATTATCTGTTAACCAATTTGGATGATCCGCACAAAAAACAAAACCTTTGAAAAGGACTATGAGTATTTGCATCCTACCCAGTTTTATCACAATCCTTCAAGTTGTTCTGTAGATCAAGTTGAAGATATGAAAAATTGTCCCCCCCCCCCCCTTTTCATGGAAGTCTTAAAAAATTCATAAAAAATTCAAAAATCGAAATATTGAAAAAATTCCTTCGCACCAGCATTCCTTACCATAGAAATGATTAAATGAAACCAAATGAATGCATCAATGTTTACTAAAAGAAAATAATAACTCTTTAATGCATTAAAATAACAAAGTCCAAAATAAAAATGAAAAAAAACGTCAAAAATTTGATTTCGGAATGGAACCAAAAATATCAACACTTCTTCCCATATGCCTCTAAATCATTCCTATGCAGTCGGTTTGTCGCTGTATGCACCTGATCTCAATAAGAAGTTTGTCAAAGGAGGGTACCCTCTGTGACCTACTTTTGTCTGTGGTGGTGCCACCTGTTCATGGATCCTGACAAAAATGACCACATTTGTCGAGAACCTTGAGTATTTGATGCATGCCCAGTTTCATTGAATTCCAGCAAGTGGTTCCGAAGAAAAAGTTC
Organism: Pteria penguin; assembly: GCA_035048485.1. NCBI lineage: Eukaryota > Metazoa > Mollusca > Bivalvia > Pterioida > Pteriidae > Pteria > Pteria penguin. Next base: position 5,428,726 of record CM068589.1, on the reverse strand, counting down.
AAACTGTGAAATGTTTACACCAATTATCCCACCCCCCTTTTTCTTGAAAGTCTTAAAAAATTCATAAAAAATCCAAAACATAAAATATTGAAAAATTTTCTTCGCAGTAGTATTTCTTACCATCAAAATGATCAAATTAAACCAAATTAATGCATCAATGTTTACTAAAAGAAAAAAATACCTCTTTTCTGCATTAAAACTACCAAGTACAAAAAAACGTCAAAAAAACGTCAAAAATTTGATTTCGGAACGGAACCAAAAATAACAACACTTCTTCACACATCCCTCTAGATCATTCCTATGCATTCGGTTTGTCTCTGTATGCCCTGGTCTGAAGAAGAAGTTTGTCAAAGGAGGGTACCCTCTTTGACCTACTTTTGCCTGTGGTGGCGCCACCTGTTGATGAATCCGGACGAAAAACAACAACACTTGTAGGGGACCATGAGTACTACATGCTTATCAAGTTTCATCAAATTCTGTTCAGTGGTTCTGGAGAAGAAGTCGAAAATGTGAAAAGTTAACGACGGACGACGGACGACGGACGACAGACGACAGACGACGGACGGACGACGGACGACGGACGACGGACGGTGATTGATCACAATAGCTCACTTGAGCCTTTGGCTCAGGTGAGCTAAAAATTGGAAGCCTGTGTTTTTGTATACCCCTGCAGGCTCTGGATTAATCTCTTTCTTTTCTGTATAAACCCCATCTTGATTTTCAACCCCAATTTTTGCTGCAGTAAAACAATTGCAGCTCTGTCTATTTTCATAGAAACTCACCATACAGTGTACAAATACAAACTAAAACTTATGTAATTTTATTGTAGATAACACTATATCATTGATCTCGCTCGTGCAAAAGCAGGGGCTTGCGCTATTCACTGAAATGAAACTGCATTACAACAGCAAAAATGATTATTTTAACCCTGAACTTACCGATAATATGCTCAGTTGAGGAATTATTAAAGTCAAGAAATCGAAACGATATTTTCTTCTTCAAGATAAAATTAACACATCAAATTCTAAAACTATAAACGCCTTATTTGTTCAATATGTTTTAAAACTTTCTCCTGGATGTGGCTGCCAAACAATGCTACACAAACTGAACAACAAGTAAGTCATCTACTTCTGATGACTTTCATGACCGCTGTTGTATGAGTCTTTTATCTATCTATCGTCTTTTAATGCGATGGAATGTCCTAGACATTATACTGTAAGGAATGGTCTAATTCCACAGGATTAAACTGTAGAGGGATCAACCACAAGGCTGGATGACCTGGAAAGTAAATGTTTGACAGTTAGATTGAAACGATAGATTTGATTAACCAGAGGGCTGAAAGGCCTGGAAAGCAACTGACTGACAGTTATATTAAGACAATGATATTTTTGATTCTCTGTCTAAAAAATCTAATTGATTTATTTACTGCATTTCACATTCAATACCCATTCATATAGAACAGTGGTTATCAAACACTTTGAAGGAATTTTTCTAACAAAAACCTTTGTTTTTCATTAGAAATTTCCTTCTTTAAAACAATAAGACTGATCAACACATTTTTATACTTATGAACTCTCTACTTAAATTTTGTTTATTTATGCCACTTTCAAGAGTTTGACACCTATCAGATGGGCACACTCCTGAACATGGATTATAATCTGACTTATGCTTAGCACCTACGCAGCGGGAGATTTTGTCATCTCTGACCTGGGCATGATACTGGCTGTATATAGCTTTATCAGATATACAAATAAGTTCAGTTCTAACGTAACATTTGCCATAAGGTGGAAAGCAGTCCGAGTGCATGCAGCAGGACTGTTTGACTGAATGTTCAAAGATTTATTCCTGCATGCACTCGGTCCAGTTCTATGTTCACATGCTCAGTTCATTTTTTGCCCTTTGCACACTTAGATTTTCACAATTGTGGCCGTGAGCATCATTGAAGAGACATCATAAGCTGCCGAAATGTGCTCATATGTGCTCATAATGTGCACCATGTAAATACATGTAAGTATATCTATTATTTATCTCACACACATGTAATGCGTCTTCACACACATGTAATGCATCACACACATGTAATGCATCTCACACATGTAATGCATCTCACACACATGTAATGCATCTCACACACATGTAATGCATCACACACACATGTAATGCATCACACACATGTAATGCATCTCACACATGTAATGCATCTCACACACATGTAATGCATCTCACACACATGTAATGCATCTCACACACATGTAATGCATCTCACACACATGTAATGCATCTCACACACATGTAATGCATCTCACACACATGTAATGCATCTCCCACACGTGTAATGCATCTTCACACACATGTAATGCATCTCACACACATGTAATGCATCTCCCACACGTGTAATGCATCTTCACACACATGTAATGCATCTCACACACATGTAATTCATCTCACACACATGTAATGCATCTTCACACACATGTAATGCATCTTAGACATACCTCTGCCAAATACTTCCTGTAGTAAAGCAAACGAGGACTTCTTCTGGCGCTTTGGTCCGTCCTTTTTAACATGTTCTACGGCTGTTTCGTCGTTTAAAATGGCTGACATCTGAAAGATAGTAATGTAGTTACTGCAATCATTTTTTGGCAGTCATCTAAATCAAACATAATTTAGTTCTTTTCATTCTTATTTCAAGTCAGGCCAAGTTGGTTTCACTTATAGAGCGAGAGTACGGCACAGAATTTATTTCACTTATATAGTGACAGTAAGTTACAAAAATGATTTCACTTGTATAGTGACAGTACGGCACGGATATGATTTCACTTATATAGCGACAGTACGGCAAGCGTCACAAACACTGTCAGCCTCAGATTTTACAAGCTTCACAAACACTGTCAACCTCAGATTTTACAAGCTTCACAAACGCTATCAGCCTCAGATTATACAAGCTTCACAAACACTGTCAGCCTCAGTTTTGACAAGTTTCACAGTCACTGACAGCCTCAGTTTTTACAAGCTTCACAAACACTGACAGCCTAAGTTTTTTACAAGCTTCACAAACACTGACAGCCTCAGTTTTTACAAGCTTCACAGACATTGACAGCCTCAGTTTTGACAAGCTTTTCAGTCACTGACAGCCTCAGTTTTTCACAAGCTCCACAGACATTGACAGCCTTAGTTTTTACAAGCTTCACAGACACTGACAGCCTTAGTTTTTACAATCTTTACAGTCAATGTCAGCCTCAGATTTTACAAGTTTCACAAACACTGACATCTGTAAAGTAATAATGACCATCTTATAAATAAACTGACCTGGTCACAGCCAATAGCCAAGACAAAGAGTCCAAATAGAAGAGACTCCACTACCAGCAAAACAGAGTGGATTCTGGAAAATAAATAATATCAAGAGGTAACATATATGTATAAACAGTAGAGACTGCACTACCAGCTAAACAGAGTGGATTCTGGGATAAAAAGGATATCAACAAACCTATATGTACAAGTAAAGCCTCTACTAAATGCTGGAATAGTAGCAGTCACCTCTGGTCCACCAGTAGCAGCAATAATAATGATCTAGGCAAGTTCTATTTCACTGGATTTGTTTAATTACATGAAAATCTGATTTCTGAATATCTACTTTATAGTAGAGAATATAAAAGAATTGAAATGTATCATAATACTGATATCTTTTTATGTCAATTAATATGTCAAAATATAAATTCTCATTATTGCCATCTCTATCCACAGGTAGAGATCTACAACAATTTACTTACAATTTAAAATGTTTATGTTCCTTCATACCAGGGTCTAATACCCAGGACACAATGACTAAAGTGGTGGCATGGATACTAGATAATCCTGATAAATAGAAAGAGAAATATCATCAACATCAATGTTAAGTATTAAAGCAATACTACTAAAGTCTCTTTGCCTTAATCTGAATATTTTTCTATGTCATATCCTGATTATTTCACTCATGAAGGCATCTGCCTGATGTTCTTCTATGTTATATCATGATTATTTCACTCATGAAGGCATCTGCCTGATGTTCTTCTATGTTATATCATGATTATTCACTCATGAAGGCATCTGCCTGATGTTCTTCTATATTATAACATGATTATTTCACTCATGAAGGCATCTGCCTGATGTTCTTCTATATTATAACATGATTATTCACTCATGAAGGCATCTGCCTGATCTTCTTCTATGTTATAACATGATTATTTCACTCATGAAGGCATCTGCCTGATCTTCTTCTATGTTATAACATGATTATTTCACTCATGAAGCATCTGCCTGATCTTCTTCTATGTTATAACATGATTATTTCACTCATGCAGGCATCGGCCTGATCTTGTTCTACCTTATATCATGATTATTTCACTCATGAAGGCATCTGCCTGATCTTCTTCTATGTTATAACATGATTATTTCACTCATGAAGGCATCTGCCTGATCTTGTTCTATGTCTTATCATGATTATTTCACTCATGAAGGCATCTGCCTGACCTTTTGCATTTTGAAGCAATGAGAGATAGATAATTTGCACAGCAACTTTCTTAACAAATGACCTATGGGCCCATTTTGTCTCAATGATAGGACACCTTTGAGTCGCCGGAAGGAATAGATGACCTCTTGATTCAATACCAAACATTTTTCAACAAAGTTTTTTTAAAAACTATTTTGTACTCACTGCAATAAAAAATAACTTACAATCTTCATATCGTGTACACACAATTAATATGTCTATGATATTTCTGCAGCTGTATTTATTCAAATTTGTTGTATCTATATTGGTTTTGAAATTCTGTGTTGTATGATTGACTTGTCTAATCAAATTTTCTTTTACCGCTTGGTTTAAATACTTTCCGCTCAATGTAACGTAGAGCAATACTTCATTTTTATGACCATCAATCGTTTACTGACTTAATCCAGTCATTATTGTCTATATCTTTAGGTATTCAATTTTCATATTCACTTATGTTTTACTACTGACACTTAATATTATTCATTAATATTTTCATACAGATTTTATCCCAAATTGTATTTCTGCATTAAAAATATTATCCAATCATGTCAGTGATTGCTTTGTATTTTGAGGATTACCCTGCATATGGTTTACAAAAACTGACAGGGTATCAGCAAATCCTCTGTCAGAAATGGAGTGAAAAAGAATTTTTTGACAGAGGATTTGCCAATACCCTGTAAGTTTTTGTAAAACACATGCATAGTAATGCTATTTTAATGCATTTGATTTTCATAATGAGTATAACTCTCTAAATATTCAAATTTGTCGTTATATCATGTTCATATACAGAATCATGCACAATATTGCCGTGCAATGTGAATTGCCTTGCTGTGCAATGTGAATCCCCTTGCCGTGCAATGTGAATCCTCTTGCTGTGCAACGTGAATACCCTTGCAGTTTTTAAATCAGTCAAACATTGAAATTCTGTGCTGTTCTTGATAATACATTAAATGCAGTACATAAGTGTATCTTGATCTTGGTTTTCATCTGACTTACCTATATAAAACAAGAACTGAATGAAAAATTTCTGGTTTAATTCACCAACACAATTATTAATCCTGAAAAATCGAAATTAAAAATTTACATTTTCTTACGACAATGAATTCCTTTCAGAAGAGAAATTACATACATTGACTAAATATCATTAAATTACAATGCCTTGAGAAAAAAATGATTCTAAATTTAGGTCACTTTAAGGTTTACACTCAATATGAAATTCCACATCACCATTGCATTTATAAGTGTTATGTACAATAAGATACACATTACGGTTTTCCAAAGAGTAAACTTTTTTGTCCAAAGAATTCATTCCAGTGAGATTATCAGTGGTATTTGGTCCCATTCTAAACATGACATACCATTTTTTTTCTCCAATTTATCTTACCAATTTCCCAATGCAATCACATGAAAATTACTTCTTTCAAATTTTCCTTTTTTTTCTATTTTTCTACCAAAATATTAAATCACTGCATAAAATCTCATCACTCTCAATCAAACGCTAAAAGATGAATCATTATTATACACGTTAGTAGAGCATATAAAAGTGTACTTTTGCATTCCACTAATCACTGTACAATCGTATTGTATTGTATACACAATCTTGACATGAACATCTAGCGTTGCCTTAGTATTGAATGTTTTTAAAATTTTCAATTTGCATCATTTTATAATTTAAGAGTCGAAAACAATCATAAGATGAAAAAAAAAGCAGTTTGAAGTATTAACAATTCGACTTCTGTTACTTCAAGCATTCCCTATAAATAACAAAGTCACCACCTGCGCACGTCTTACTGTTAAAAAGTTACACTGAAGTAGGTCAAAGGTCACGGTCAAGGTCACGTGATAAAAAATTTTGGTACCAACGGAAAGGTATTGCACCTGGGGACACAATACATGGTTAAAAAGTTATGACCAAGGTTAAAGTTTTTGTGACAGACAGACGGACAGGCAAGTGAGATCTAATGTCACCATGCTTTCACGAAAAGCTGGGGACAATAACAAAGTTATTACCAGATAACAAAGTTACTACTAGATAACAAAGTTACCACTACATAACAAAGTTATTACAAGATAACAAAGTTACCACACGATAACAAAGTTACCACAAGATAACAAAGTTACCACTAGATAAGGGCCAGGTGGCTGAAAATTTGTAGAAACAAAGTGGTTTTGTTAAACAGAATTCTAAAGAATGTTACTAGAGTATGGATATTGTATCCCATTTCAACATTACACCACTTTGGTAAACATCCCAGTCTTAGAAGAAAAAATGCCGTACCATGGACAATGATGATCCATGCGTCTAATACATCTCCTACATATACGACAGTGATGAGCTCTGGGTGGTCTGTACGCTTCACACTTCATACAAACACTCCATCCATCCTTCTGTAATATATACCATAGAAATCAAATACAGTTTATACATGAAACGTAAAAGTCACGCAAGTATTATCAGGAAGAAAAATAGAAAAGTAAAATATATGAAACAAGGGCAACAGACCACAGTTTCTCCTATATTTCTTTGAACATATGCACAGCCACAAGAAAAAAATTATTTCATTAATTTAGTTGGTATATTTTATTTTTCATTGATATAGACATTCTTATCACACTGGTAAATAAAGTCAATGGGAAGAAAATGGGGAGAACACTGGGCATATATATACACACAACTTCAAGATTGAAAGAGGGGTTATATGGGTCATGACAGAGGTCTATGGTCAAAAGTTTCCTTTTAGTTTGCTTTTTATCAGATGGCTTCTGTAATGTGGGCGAGTCAGATTTTTTTTCCATTCTCAATGTATTTTTTAATGACTAATGTTGTCGAATGAAATAAATATAATTCAAAGTATTATTGCTAAACACAATGTTACTGACTTAGTTTACAACCCAGATTACACCCTTTTATGGACCTTAGTCCTGAATCCTAAAAATAAAACAGTGATATTTATTTATATTTTACATATCTATTGACACCAGTTATTTTCAAATTTTGCATCACTAGTATTTGTAGTATTTACTAGTATTACTAGGTTTTAATAGTGTTTTTATTTGGAGTCTTACCATATTAGGTAGAGATTTCCCTGCATGAAGATCCGAGAAATCCAGACCAGTCGTGGGTAAGGGTACAACACCAGGGTCAGAGAAAACGGCACGAAAATGTGACACTGCACCCAGGAAAAGAATAGTATTGAAGATAACTACATTCACAGCTCCCCATAACCTAAAAAAAAACATGACCTTGTTAGCATTAATATATTTTACATGTACTTCTCATAAAAACCTTACTGAAGTTTGTTTCTACATTGTTGCATATCACACAAAGAATATTTCACTGATATAGTTATGGCATAAATCATGCATCATCACTTCTGAATAAAAGATCATCCCAATGGCTAGGACCTGTGAATCGAATTCGGTGAAGCCTCAATACACCAATCCATTACATAGTATGTCAAACACTTTAGCACAAAATACTACTTTGATGACGTCACGCAAAGTTGGAAAAGTCAGACATTTGATTATGACATCATAAGCAAAACCATCAAAAGTCTGCCAAATACAGCTTTCTGTGACGAAAAGTGGATCGGTGTATTGATTTGGCTGTACAATACATTTATAAAACCCAAATGCTATGAAACTTCAATTCTAATTTACATCATCCCAAAATTTAGTCAGTTTCAATTTTAACTTAAATTATTTCAACTTATATTGAAATTAATATTGGAGGCTGAAACCTCCATGGCCGAACTTGAAATGGGCCAACATCTCCTGAGGGCCAAACATGAAAAGGGCAGAAAACATTGGCAAACATTCATGGCCAAGAATGCTAGTAAATTCGGTACCTGGTAATTTCGGAACCTACTGGTAATTTCGGTACCTAGATTTGGTAAATTCGGTACCTGGGGTTGGTAATTTCGATACCTACTAATTCATTTTGTTACTGAAGTAATTCATATATACAGAAAAGATATACGACGACGAAAAATAACGTATATGTACACGTTTATATAGATAATAAACAACAATGTCAGATTGCAGACTTTATATCATTAAATAATAACAAACACGAAGATGAGATATAAATGCATATAATATATATGATCTCTTGGAATATGACCTGTAAAGAAGATATAGCTAGTGTAGTTACGATCAATAAGATAAATAAAAATATATAAGTAGTTCAAATTTCTTTAGAATATTAGTAAATAAATAAGTTTATAATTAGGTACCAAATTTACCAAAATTGCGGTGCCGAATTTACCAAGTACCGAAGATACCAAGTACCAAATGTACCATTTTTATATATACTGAATTTACCAGGTACCGAATTTACCTGAACCCATGGCCAAGATTAGTTAGCAGCTACTCCCTTACAGAAAAGAATGCCATTGAACTTCCATTGCTTTTACAGTTATATTCTTTCCATTGAAATCCCATTACTTTTGCAGTTCTTCTAATTAGATGCAAACTGGTAATGTAAAATGTATGCGTAAAAACCATTGATTTTCCAGTTTTCTGTAAAAACCCATTGCAATACCGTTCAAAGTCCATTGAAATACCATTGAAATCTGCGAATTATTTAAATTAGATAGAACCAGTTAAATGACGTCACATTTAACTGAAAAATCAATGTTGAAATACAGCTTTCAGAAAACCATTGAAATACCATTACTTTCCCAGTTATTCCACAAAAGAAAAAACAATACAATGACTTATAGAAACAGAAGTTTTATTATGTTCTTCACATGTAATGCCATTATGTTAATTATCAAAGAACTGATATTAAACTTTAATTAGATATAGAAAGATTATCTTGCCAACAGATAATGTATTGCCTATTAAATGAAAATGAACATGTATATCCATTGAAAGTTCTCATATTTAAATGTTCAGTAACCTACCTTGTTTTTCAGAATTTTGGAAAATGTTCATATATAAACAAATTAAGTCAATGCATAGAACAAATTTAATTCCCTGAAAACATCATCAAAATTCAATATGATTAATCCACAGATTGTCACTCAACAATATTAAGTAACTTATTATGGCATGAAGATCCACAAAGTCTTCATAATACTTTTGGATACATGTCTCCTTCCTGTGCATGTCACTTTTTCTGTAAAAATGTCACCTTTGTACACTTATCACATAGTTTAAATCACGTTTCCATGTATAAATTTTAGTTTAAATGACTTCTCTATGTATCAATTTCATGCATTCAAGCATTTCACACAGTTTTTCTGTACACACTTTTTTCTCATTCTGTACGTCTTTTAAAATCTTGGTACATCCTTTACCACTTTCTGTTTGTTGTTTCCAATTTCATTAAGCAAAGTTGCCATAAATGTTTTGAGGCAGGTGATCACTGACATGTGGCAAAGATCTGTAAAAATAAATATCACAAATGAATTACCAATTTAAGTTTATCAGGACAAAGGTACAATGGGGTGGACAGGGTCTAGGAGAGGAATGGGATGAGTAAGAGATGGGAAAAGGAAAAGAATGGTGAGAAAGGGTGAGAAGAGGTAAAAAAGGAAGAGCCATACTCTCTGTTGACCACCTTACACACGACCACCGTCATGCGCGGATCCAGAGCGATGCACCGGGGGTCTGGACCGACCCTAAGATTTGTCGAAAATTGTTTTCTTGTTATTGTTACAAAAATATGGATGAACACCCTCCCCCTCGACCCAAATTTCTGGATCCGCGCCTGACTATGCTCCTACCGAAGGTATAATGCATTATTACTAATTACTTGTTAACATGAGACAACCCCAATTGCAAACACACGAGATCGCAGAAAACGTGACAGTTATGAAAATATATCAAAGTACATGTACGGACAGACTCGTTCACAAGTACATGTATTTAAAGTGTTTTCATTTCTTGAAAAATTCTATGTAAGTTACATCTAACACTCTATTAATCATCCGTGTGTTCCGATACGTTCAAAACAGGTGCACATTTTGTACGCACATCCGTCAGCTTGCGATAATCACTGACCTTCATTCTCTTCTAATTAACCTGTATCATATTTCCCGGCCTCTTCAGTGACAGAGAATGTCCCGCCGAGCGCCATTTAATTTTGATATCAATAACTTACAAGTGATGGGTTCGACGAGGTATCATGAGGATTATCAACTTTACAAAAATGCAATCCTATATTACTCGTAAGCATAAAGTTTAATAATTTGAAGTTAAATAATGCAACAATCATTTCACTCTCATTGTTAGTTTCTTTTTCTAAAAGAAAGACAGTGCCCAGCCATGTAGATTCAACGTTTTCAATTAATAATTAACATAAAACATCCGAGCAGATGAACACTGAAAGTTTTAAAAAAAAGAAAAATCAGTACTTACCGTTACGTTAGTGAAAAGAATGTCCTTCGAGATCAGCGATGGTACATTTATATATGCAACCAAATCCGTCTTTCTGTTTTGTATTATTCCATCATCGTCACTTCATCTTGTAAATATGCTCGCCAATTGTTTGACTATCTTTTACAAATACGTAAATGCAAGAGCACGTGCACAACGATACACAAGACGTTTTCTCAAATTGAATCATGGCGCTCGATCGGATGCTGCTTCATATTCAAATGCTACTAGGCTGTATAATAAGGTCATTTTCCCATGATTCTCGAAACGTGTTATATAATACAGTTCGTTATCAGGAATGGACGATATCTGATTTCACTGATTTGTCTGGACTGAAGCCGTACTGTAGTGTGGATACAGAAATAATATTTTTTATGGAAATTAAACCACAGAATGTATTGCGTTAATATTTTTTCCCTGTATTATTGTTTTAAAATGTATTAATAACTGAGAAAAAATGGCAATGATAGTTATGGTGTGTGGGGTGGGAAAAGGGGAGGGGGAAGTTATTGTAGTTTTTTTGCCTGAGACCTTTACAAAACAGCCTATTCAAAGTGATTTGAAAGAAAACTAAATGTAAACGACGATTTTATCATAATTTAGCACAGTGTCCCTGAAAATTAATCGGTAAGATTAAAAATTGACATGATTTCGGCACCATATTTATGTATAAGTGCTTGATGGATACGTACGGGATTTCATATTAGAGTAAATCCGTATCTTCAAAGGTCTCTGGTATAAACGATACGCACTTCGTTAACACGGATGAAATACGATCCTTATCGAAATATTTTGAAGATCGTAGATGGGTTCCAATTATCACACAATCACTATATAACGGGAGTTTACAAGATAGACGTACTAAATCAATGCATCCGTTCATTTAAATACATGAAACTCTTTTCCCGCGGATTTCTGTATATTTGTATCCCTTTTCAAACTTGAGTTCTGTTGTGTTCATAAACAACTCGCCAAACATATAATATACCTATAGACTATGTGTATGTACAACCATTGAATTGAGAAAAACTGCTTTCGAAAATAAATGCTATATCAATGTATAATTGTTATACTAAATGTCCAGTTATTTGAGATAATGGTATTTCAGTGGAAATATTGAGGCATTAAAATCACAGTTATAATAAAACTTGAATTTCAATGGTCTTAGAATAACTGGTTTAATGAGACTACAATGTGAAACAATGGTATTCTAATGGTATTTCAATGATAACTGCTAAAACACTGGATTTTCAATGAAATTTCAATGGAAAATTTCCAGTTTCTTTATCTAATGGCTATGTTATTAGGAGTATTCAAAGCAAGAGTTTACAAAATTTTCATATGTAATGGCAAGTGCCCTCTGTATTGTAGATAATCGCATAAACAATCCTTTAAATCCAAGCTTCAGGAGCGGCAAAAAACAGATTAGCCATATAGCTGCCACTGTACTAGTGCACCTAGTACGATAAACTGTCCAACCTTAGACTTGAACCAAAACTTGAGAAAGCTAAGGCGCCACAATGATTTATAATACAACGCTTTTAATCAAACTCTTTCTGGACAGACAAAAAATCATCTTAAATTGCCCTTTCTTTCTGAATTTGTGAACAGTAATTTAACGACAGAGAAAATTCGACCAAATGATTCATTTCTTACGTGTCTGTCATGGCAGGGAACACCAGATGTCGGATGACAACATAGTCGGCATACAGTATAGCACCATACGTAATCACTAGACATATAATACCACAAGGATCCGACCGAAATACCATTTTTACATGTTTTAGATAAAATTAATGAAACCAGGAAGTTGTACTATAAAAGATAATGTAAAAACCACCAAAGAAAAAACGGAGACGGACGATTTTCCGGAAATGGGTAGAAGATGTCCAGTCTTTAAAAAAGCAAGAATTTATAAACTAGTTCATAAGTCCTTGAAAAAAAAAGAATGATATAGAGCTCTATAAAATGACCAGTCTCCTCTCCTAGAAAAAAAACCCCACTTGATTGACTGATTGATCGATTTTTTTTTACGTTATTTCGCATGTACGGTGACGGCGTCTGCTTGACGCATTACTTTTGCAACAGCCATGCCACGCCTACCACGACACGTGACCTAAGTTTTTATTCAGTGTCTCATCAGAAAAACAGAAAATTTGGGATGATTACTTATTCAATATGCTCAAATCAGCAAATCATCCGAGAGCCGTCACTGTCCAGTACCACAAGCTATTTGTCCCATTGCGGATAAAGGACAAATAGAGAAGCGGAAAAAAGATATAGTTTTAATCAGAATGTCCAGTACCACTACACACATAGACATCAACAGACATCAAAGCATCCTAGCTAGGCTAGAACTGTTACTGTCCAGTACCGATACACACCCAAACACACACATACTCACACACGCATACACACACACATGGACATCAAAGCATTAGATTTTTTCAGTGCCCAAAGTAATGTTGATGATAGTTTGACTTCCCTGCCACTACTCTCCCATCCTCCATTCCTCATCATCATTTAATATATCTGGTCAACATGTAGTTGACACTCTGATGTTAATCTATACGGGTAAATCCAGTGAGTCTGACATGGTCAACCCCAGACTACGTAAAGAGGGTGCACCAATTTTATCCAACCATCTTGCTAATATTTTTAACTTCTCTCTTTCTCTCTAACTCGTACTTCCCCAACAGTTGGAAAGCGGCTAATGTTAGTCCTATTTTTAAAAAATGGGAATCATCCGACCCTTCCAACTACAGACCTATATCTCTCCTCAGTTGCATCTCAAAAGTCTTTGAGAAATGTGTCTTCAAACATTTTTATAATTTCTTTGAATATAATAACTTAACAGAATTCCAATCTGGCTTTACCCCTAGTTTACTAGCTTTTAGACCTGTGTCATATGCCTTCTCGAAGGCCTTGGATGATTGCTTAGAATTTCGTGCTGTATTTTGTGACATCAGCAAGGCATTTGATAAGGTATGGCACAGTGGTCTTCTATTCAAGTTCAGGCAAATGGACGTCGGGGGTGTCTGTTAGATTGGTTTAAAAGCTATCTAGGTGGCCGGACTGAGAAAGTTGCACTTGATGGATTCTTTTCTGACTTCAAAACTATACATGCTGGCGTTCCACAAGGACCTATTTTAGGACCCCCTTTTTTCTAATATATATAAATGGCATTGTTAATGAAATTGGGTCAACCATTCGGTTATTTGCAGATGACACTTCTTTATTCATAATTGTTGAAATTCCTGAAATTGCAGTAAACAGTCTAAATTCTGATCTTGAAAAAATACATATTTGGTCTATCTAGTGGCTTGTTAATTTCAATCCAAACAAAACAGAAGAAATTATCATTAAAGTAAGAAAGGAATACCACCAAATTACCCTCCACTTACTATGTCTATGAACAACACAAACATCAAAACCGTAACCTCACACAAACATCTTGGACTTACAATGAACACAGAATGTACATGGCCTGAACACATTACTTCCAGAGCATGAAAAAAGATAAATCTACTAGGCTCTTTAAAGTTCCAATTAGACAGAAAAACCTTAGAAATTATGTATTATCTTACATTAGGCCACTTTTTGAATATAGTGATGCTATCTGAGATAACCACACCATTTGTTTGGCTTTTGTCAAATTAAATGACCGTCCTAAGTCGGTATCGTAATTGCACTACAATCAAATATTTTTGTAATGTGATATATGTTCTAGTATATTATTTATATTCATGTATTGTATAGCTCTATGGTGACTTCTGCCACATAACTGAGCCAGTAATTCCTCTTTTTTTTCTGAGATAACTGTACTCAACACGAAGTAAATGAAACGGAGAAGATTCAAATAGAAGCAGGAAGCGATTGGGATGGGAAACTTTAAAGAGCAGAAGATACAAACATAGATTGATCACTTTCTTCAAAATGATAAAACACCAAGCACCAAGCTACTTTCAGACACTTGTACCAACAAACATAGGACAGGCAACACGAAGGCATCTTAAGGACAAGCAACCACATACAGGTTCCATTTTCTCCCACCAACAGACATCAAAAACGCGATGCCAGAGGAAGTTAAATTGCGTAATTTAGTAAACTCTTTCAAAACATATCTGGATAAGGACAAAACAGCAGTTCCAAAGTATTACTCTGTTGGTGAGAGAAAATACCAAATATTACGCACACGTCTTAGACTTGGATGCAGCTCTCTGAACTCTGTCCTCTTCAAAAACCATATTTCTGATTCCAGTTTGTCAATGTGGACAACTTGAATCTGTCCACCATTATCTCTTCATATGTCATCTCTATACCAATATCAGTGTAAATACAATCTTTAGTTTGCCCTTCAATTTTAACATAGATATCTTACTGAGAGGTTGCCCCCTATATAGTGATGACGTCAACATAGCAATATTTGAGTCTGTTCACAAATTTATAAAGGACGGCAATATATTTTCATAGGCAACTGATCATTTATCAACCTCACACTTTCCATACATTTATTTATTTATTATTATTATTTTGTCTATGGTGTTTATAAAGTGGTCCAAATATTTGTTTTTCTTGCTAACATTTTTTTGGCTGTTGTATCTGTTTCATATTGAAATTTACATGTACCTGCAGCGAACTTTATATAAGTCATTGTACTTGTTGCTCAATCCAAAATTATTTGTACTATATTTATATTGTCTTGAAAATTACTCAACAAATACTGTTTAAACCAAAACATCCGAGTACTATTACTGTCCAGTACCACTACACACATAGACATCAAAGCTTCCGTGTACTATCACTGTCCAGTACCACTACACACATAGACATCAAAGCTTCCGAGTACTATTACTGTCCAGTACGACTACACACATAGGCATCAAAGCTTCCGAGTACTATTACTGTCCAGTACGACTACACACATAGACACCAAAGCCTCCGAGTACTATTACTGTCCAGTACCACTACACACATAGACACCAAAACCTCCGAGTACTATTACTGTCCAGTACCACTACACACATAGACATCAAAGCTTCCGAGTACTATTACTGTCCAGTACCACTACACACATAGACATCAAAGCCTCCGAGTACTATTACTGTCCAGTACCACTACACACATAGACATCAAAGCCTCCGAGTACTATTACTATCCAGTACCATTACACACACCCTAGGCATCAAAAGGTTCGATAACAGTACTGTTCAGGATCACCACACACATATAGACATCAAAGTGTCCGAGAACTGTTATTGTCCAATTCTACTACACACACATATACAGCAATGTTTCCGAGAACCATTGCTTTCCAGTACCACGACACATATAGACATCAAATCGTTCTAGAGCTGTAGCTGTCCAGGACCGCTATACACACATAGACATCATGCAAAGCTTCCGAGAACTGATACACTGGCACTGTGATTTAAAAGCACTGTTGCTTACATAGCAACATCGGCACTGTGACTAAGAGAACAACATCGGCACTGTGACTAGCAGAACAACACACATTGTGATTAACAGAGCATCACCGACACTGTGACTAATAGAACAACACCGACACTGTGACTAATAGAACAACACCGACACTGTGACTAACAGAACAACACTGACACTGTGACTAACAGAACAACACCGACACTGTGACTAACAGAACAACACTGACACTGTGACTAACAGAGAGACACCGACACCGTGAGTAACATAATAATAGAGCAATACGACACTGTGACTAACAGAGCAACATCAGCACTGTGACTAACAGAGCAACATCTGCACTGTGAGTAACCGAGTAATATCAGCACTGTGACTAACAGTAACATCGATGCCGTGACTAACAGAGTAACACCATCACTGTGACTAACAGAGCAACATCAGCACTGTGACTAACAGTAACATTGGCGCCGTGACTATCAGAGTAACATCGGCACTGTGACTAACAGAGCAACATCGGCACTGTGACTAACAGAGCAACATCGGCACTATGACTAACAGAGTAAAATCAGCACTGTGACTAACACTATAACATCAGCACTAGGACTAACAGAGTAATATCAGTACTGTGACTAACAGTGTACCATCAGCACTGTAACTAACAGCACAAAATCAGCACTGTGACTAACAGAGCAACATCACACTATTGACCAACAGAGCAACATCATCACTTTGACAAACAGAGCAACATCAACACTGTCACCAACAGCACAACATCAGCACTGTGACTAACAGAGTAACTAACAGAGTAATATCAGCACTGTGACTAACAGAGTAATATCAGCACTGTGACTAACAGAGTAACATCAGCACTGTGACTAATAGAGTAACATCGACACTGTGACTAACACACCACACATGGGATGTGGACACCATTTGTGAGAGATTTTATCGCTCTGCGATGTGGTTTTGGTCCAGACAAGAATATTGCCTATTTGTACACTGTGACCTTGACCTTGCAGATATGACCTTGGTTCAAGGTTATAACTCACCCTTGGGTTGTAAATAACAATTGTCTGCAACAGTTTCAGTCTTCGAAATAGTACAAAGAAACAATTACTCAGACAAAAATTTTGACTATGTGATTGATTGATTGATTGATTTTTGTTTTACGTCACACCACGAATATTTCACGTATACGGTGACGGCATCTGCCTGATGCGGGGCATACAAATTTTGACCTTTGCAACGGACCCACCCGAAGCAGTGAGGGATCTTTAACGTGCCATGCATACCACGACACGGGTCCTCGGGTTTTACTGTCTCATCCGAAAGACATGACGACCTTCATGACCAGAGCGGGAATCGAACCCCGGCCTCCCGATCAGGAGTCCGACGCGATACCACTAGGCCACGCTGGCTTTTGACTATGTGTAAACTGTGGCCTTGACCTTGTAGATATGATATATATGATCTTGTTTCGAAGTCATGACGCATGACCTTGGTTCAAGGTTATGACAAAGTTGATGTACAGATGTACTGACAGACAAACAGGGTGATTCCTATTTAATATTTACTTTGTGGGGAGTATATTAAATGAACACGGATCAGGCGTGGTTCGAGGAATTTTGTGAAGAAGGGGTCAACCCATGTTATGTGTATAATTACTTATATTACACACACACACCTATACACACACAACCAAAAAAAAAAAAAAAACAAAAAACAAAAAAAAAAAAAACAAAAAAAACCCCCAAGAAAAATCAATTTCGCTGAATCCCAGGGTGGGACCGGACCCCTGCTCCACCCCTCTGGATCTGCGAATGCGGACTTCTGTAGAAAAAAAGTTTTGGTCACGTGCCATCCCAAGCTGCTTGGAAACACAAGTTATTTTGTTTGGAACTGAGTGGGGATAAAGGTGTCACGCATTAAGTATTCTTTTCATATACAGTGATATGTATCAACTTTTTATCCAATTATATAGCTACCATTGGCTTTACCCAAAGCTAACTCCAATAAACACAAACGATTCAGTGTCACGTTAGTGAATATCAATAGTTTACTTTGGAACTTTCCCTTCACACAACGGAGATGCTGCATGTGAGGATTTATGCAATAAATATTCAATATGGAGAAGAGCAACGTTAACCAAAGCGCTTTGTGTAAGTATGTAGTCAGTAGATGTCAAATGATATTTATAGTGCAGTTTTGAATGCGTGTAACTTGAATTAATCCAATTTAATGTCTCCCGTCGGCGGAATGTACATTACAGATCAGCCCAACTAGTTCATTACAGTTCACAACACATGTAAATGTGGTTCGCTGATACACGCCGTTATTACTGTAGATCTACATGTTATCTTGGATATCTAGGTCTAACATTACGGATTCACGATTAAACACTATATGTTACTTAATTTCTCTGTCAACAACATTTAGTTCTAAACAGCGTATCATTCACAACCAGCATTGCTAATAATAAACTGAAAATGTACAATATAATTCTGGCGCACAGTAAACCAATTAACGCAAAGGTAATGCAAAACGCGACTATAAAATGTATTGACAATCGTCTATGACAAACTCACACTTGTAACATTTGGTGCATTGTGTTCACGACTGTATGACTGAGGTCAACTTGCGTTAATATAATAAACACAATGTGGGTCTAGACTATTGCTAAATTTACAAATTCAAATAAATTTACTTCTATAATTTTTCCTTAGTTATGAAATAAAATGCGGTAATAACCCATATATAGTTTATTATAGGTCTGTAAGATAAAAGTAAAAAAAAAAAAAAAGAAAAAAAAAAAAAAAAAAAAACAGCAAGGGGCGCTCGCGCCAATTTCACTTTTTGCATAATACTGATCTGTTTTGCGTTTTTTCATTTTCAAGTGAGGGTTTTATATTATATACCGCTCCACTTCATCGGCTGTGTGCCGCGTATATAGTATACTATGTCTTGTATTTCCTTACATGCTTAATTCACACTTTTTAATATTAAGTCTGTTGCAAAGGTCTAAAGATCTCTGCAGGGTATAAGGAAGATGGTGTCATCATATAAGTGAAGTAATGTTGGGACGTAAGACACGATACAGGCAATCATTCAGGGCACAGGGTTTTTGGCTCGTTGTCCCTTCCCCCTCAATTGTGTATGGTGTATTTGAGGGGGGGAGGGGCAACGAGCCGAAAGCACTGTGATTCAGGGCTAAAAAGAGGCAAATGAAAACGAAAATATTCCATATTTTCAGTATGTTTTATTCCGTTTTATACATTTAAAATATCTATACAAACGCCAGGTTTGTTTTTGTAGTGATATAAATTATCTTCACATTTAATGTTATATTTTATAAAGATATTTCAATGATTTGAAAATTTCCTGAAATAAACATGTATTCGTAATATTTATATCGCATTCGCGGAGAATGCAACTTTGATGCGTGAATTTGCCGGTACACTTACGTATGCCTTGAAAGGTTCGAAAATATCATATAATCGTCCACATGCCTAGCAGCCTACGACTTTGTTAACATGTCAAAAACCTCTGGTGAAACTTGACTTTACAGCGAGCTTTAGTTTGATTTATATAGTTTACTATCATTTTCAATAGATATATGCGTTTATTGCAAAATGGGTTTTATTGCAAAACGGGTCAGTGGCGGATTTAGATTCCCCCCCCCCCCCCTTAAATATTTATCACAATAACTCGCTTGAGTTTTCGGTTTAATGAAAAAATCCAGATTTGGCACCAAAATAGCTGAGTAGTTTGGCTAATACACATGTGCTCCCCCCCCCCCCCCCCTTTTTTCAGAAATCCTGGATCCGCCAGTGCGGTCGTAACAAACCTCACCAACTGATTGGCGTTTGTTACTTTCATTCACTGTTCTAAATCATTGTCATAGCTGTAACATCATCGGATATTTTTCATGTCGTTTTTGGTGTTTATTTAACTATAATAATGTTTATTTGCATCACCATAGCAATTTGTGTCCCACAGCTTGGTCAGATGTCTTCTGTCTTCTCTTAAATATTTGATTTGTACCTAATGGGACGAGACAAGAGAGGAATAGTTAGAAAAAAGTAAACAGCGTTTTCATATGCAATTATTAATATAATGTTATTGTTTTGTATTTGTTAGTGAGAAGTAACTATATTTTACCTTTCGTGTATATACATGTACATGCATATGTACAGTAATTCGTAATATGATCTCACAAGGGAATTAATAGAAAATAATCAATAATGGTTTGCTTGAAATCTTAACTCAGCGATTCACGAGAGAATACGTGGTTTTGTGTAATGATATTTGGGTTTGTATGCTGATTTGTATGCAATTTAGTTTCATGAATTTTGGAATAATGAGTTGGACTTATCCATCATTTTATCAATGTAAAACTATAAAGTTTCCACGATGATAGTTAGAAAGCACCAAATGGGGCAAGGTAAAGCTTCATATGTTATGTAACAACACTATATATCGTACATTTCATTGCATACATTACGGATAATGAAATCATTTTATTCCGATGGTGAAAGGGTGACAGATATGTTTGTATTGCACTTGACTTCAAATCCGAGAACTAGGATTCGATTCTGGCTGCCGGTGTAACATTGAAAAGTGATCCTGTTGAAAACTGACCCGCGGGTTAGTTTTCAATGTTAAAAACGGAACCATGGGTCAGTTTTCAATGCTAAATTTGGTCTAAAAGTAATTGAAAATTGACGCAACCCGTTAAATTTTGACTCTCCATGAGGTCATTTTTCAACGATTTTAAAATTTATAGCATTATTGACAATCGAGTTTCTATGGAAGTGGGATGAACATAAGGGATTTCTCTCACCATTCTATCCCATTGCTTTTCGCTATCGAAGTGAATCGGGCTTCCGAAAAGGCACACACTTGTCAATACAGACAAATCAATATATAAAGGGGAAAGATTTGTGGTTTGGGATGATTTTATACTCGGATTGCATTTCTCAAATACTAGTATACTTCTGTTTGTTCCGGCGTTCGTTTGTCCTAAAGTCCTTGATGATTGACAATACATGTACGTAAGGAGATTTTCTCGACATTGGGCTGTTTTTAATGTTGAAATTTGACCCTACCTCTAATGACCCATTTTACAGTTTATTTAACTTACTATCGAATAATTGTATAGTCACACTATATTATAAACAGGAGTTTTTATATGGAGCCATTAATTTATGTTGCAATATGGCCCCCTTTAAAGTATAATTAATGTTGAAATATGACCACTTTGAAGTATAAGTTCTCATCGACAAGTGTTTCCGAAGGTCAGTGGGTCCACCGGACAATTCCTGTAAACATCGCGTCGGTCCGATAAATTTCAGAACTGCGCCGGACCAAATGTCCGATAAGCCACGTGTGGAAAAAGAGACATAGGAGATTGATACATCGTTTTATAAGGTAAACTGTTATAAGGTTTTGAGCTTCACAGGACCAAATGTCATGTAAAGATTTAAAAACCTTCGCGAACACTGGACAACATTTCAGATGAGATATGATGACATTGTCTAACATTGAATGTTACACCGGCCGGTATTTTTTTTTTTATCATCTCCTGCCAACCTGACTCGCCTTCGGTTGAAACAGTAAAAACTGAGGTCCTATGTCGTGGTGTCTGTTGACACGTAAAACATTCCCTAATTCTCTACTTTGGATGGGGTCTGTATTCTCTGCTTTGGATGGGTCTGTATTCTCTACTTTAGGCCTATCTGTATTTGGTGGATCTGCAGAGGAAACTGTATGAATCAATGCGCCAGTCAAGTTCTACACTAAAACGTCAATGTGTCTTGATCCCTTTAGTATAATAGTATTTGCTCTTTGTACACAGAGAATATACAAATTTTCTCTGAAAAAAAAATCAGGGATGTATATATGTCTATGGAAAAATATAAACTAGTTTTAGAAGTTTTTAAAAGTTCAGTAATAGCTGCTGGTTGATTTTGGAAAATGATTATGTTTACTTTTTCAAATATCTTCTTTTCGTTTTGATTATAGCAGCTCAGGTAGCTACATTTGATCATCCAATTAAAACTGCTGATGAATCTCCAGACCTCCACCAGGAACTGACCACAGAATGTGCAAGACCTAATCCGGATGGACAGTCGGAAGAACCACTGCCTTCTGACGAACATTCCAAGGGATTTATGCCCTCCAGTGAACACTCAGTTAGATCAATACCTTCTCAAAATACTGAAAAGCATACACTTACATCTCAAGATGACATCAGAAAAAATGCAATTGATCAGATCCGACCAATGTTACCGGTATGCACTACCTTGACACTATGTCTTGTTATAGCATGTTATATAATGGGTGACCAAAGGGGCATTCTTGTGGTTAGATGTAGAAATCAATTTATATACAATTGAATAATAATTTTACAAACTTTATTGCGTGATTCTAAAAACATGTATGTCTTAAGATATGAAACAAATTGGCATTGTAAATTGGAGGTGACGGTAAATGACGGCCGCTGATACGCTACTCTTATTTCTCCATCTGTGACGAAGAAATTATCACGTAGGCAAAATGAAGCAAACAGCAAAAAAAAAAAAAAAGAAAAAAAAAAAAGAAAAAAAAAAAGGAAAGGAAAAAAAATATGATAGATTAGTAGTATTTCGTTTTATGTGCACTGCAGTTTAGTAGAATTCAAAAGTTTACAAAGTTTTAATTTCAAGTAGGAGTTACATTTGTATTGTCAACAATACCGAGGAAACTTACCCATCTTTATGACGTTTTATTTCCCTGATGATACATTTTTGCCTGACTGGTGTCATATGCGTGTGCATATGTATTCCTAAAACATGTAAGCCGGTGTAGCCCAGTCGATGAGGTACTAGGCTTGTGACCGAGAGGTCCCATGGTCGGATGAGACAGCGAAAACCGAGAACCCATTTCACGGTAGAAGTAGTGGCAAGTAAAAGATCCCTCACTGCTTCGGATGGGTCCGTTGCAAAGGTAGAAATTTCTATGTAATGCATCAGACTGATGCTGTCACCATATATGTGAATTAATCGTGTAGTGACGTAAAACAATAACCAAGCTAAAACATATATTTCTATTACTAAGTGACTTTAGTTATTTTGCAGGGTTTAGTGCACCTTCTAAATGAAGAAGTACTGAAAAAATCGATGGTACGTGCATGCTTTACGTACTGCACCCACAATTATGATCCTTAACCCAAACAACGTATATAAAGATAAACCAAACTGTTGAAGGCTTAATCAAGCAGAGATTAAAAGTATGAAAATACAGAGGTCTGGTGCAAATGAGCCAGAATAAACCGTTTACTATTTATCATTATAACTTAGACAAGATATTGAAAATGTAGGTACAGTTAGATGTGGATATTTTTTTAAAAGTTTCAAAAAGGAGGCTCTCATATCTACAAAGTAATTGATTTTAACTCCAGTGGTCCTTGAATGCTCACCGTTCTACAATGAAGGGCTTTATTGTCCTGTATTTGTGATAAGTGGGAAGGTACAAAGGTCAACCACACAAATTGCGTAACGCTTAGCCGGCACTGGAACTGCGTTACAATCCAATACTATGGTGACGTCATTTTATATAATATGTATATGTGTTGCAACTTTTGGTCATACTTTTGGATATTTTCCTTAGTATTACTTATCATTGTATTTTTCTCGTCTCAGTCTCGTTTTATTTTCAACTGCATCTTTTATTTCAGACTCAGAAATCGATCATTGTTACAATTTCAAACCAGATTGCAATTCCTCTGATATCACCAAACGTTTATTTGACATATGGAAAAGTATTTGGCCTCTTCCCTTTCAAAGTGGACACTGGAGAGATGTGCTGCTTGGCTGTTAATCAAACACCTGGATTGCCACGTGGAGTAGGTGGATGTATTGTTTTCCAACTTGCAGTAGACACAAATGATAAATACTTGTGTGTTTATGCTTTTGACCCGGTGATCGGTAATGGAAGTTTTGGATTCAAATGGAAATCTGAAATAAAAGATTATAAATCGCTGGTGATGAAAATGGAAGAGGAGAAGTGGGATAATGACCATTCTACTGCCCAACGTAGTGTTAAATCTGACGCCACTGGCTACGTCATCAGTGGTACAATGAGCCATGATGATCCGATTCATTTATGTGTCGAAGTAACTAATTCACACCTGAAAGGTAAGTGTACGGGATGGTATATGGTGCACTTGTATTTGAATAATACAGAATATGATGCAATGATTGAGTACAATTACATTACTTATATGTTCTTTTAACTATTATTATCAATCAGTCATAGATTGATATCTAATATGGAAAAATATGATGAAATTATTAGATAACGGATAAAACCAATTCAATGCTCGAAAACACCCTAGTCCTTATTATTATAAATAACTATACTAGATAGAGAATCTGAGACCGAGAATGTTACAGCTAATACACTACTGTATAAGACAGAGAAAATAAGAGATGTGAATAATGGTGTTGTATAACCGTATGACTGTTTCCACAACAGGCACAAGATAATACACTACTGTATAAGACAGAGAAAATAAGAGATGTGAATAATGGTGTTGTATAACCGTATGACTGTTTCTACAACAGGCACAAGATAATACACTACTGTATATGACAGAGAAAATAAGAGATGTGAATAATGGTATTGTATAACCGTATGACAGTTTCTACAACAGGCACAAGATAATACACTACTGTATAAGACAGAGAAAATAAGAGATGTGAATAATGGTATTGTATAAGCGTATGACTGTTTCTACAACAGGCACAAGATAATAAGATGACAATAAGAGCATACAGTGTCATGTAGTATACATTGCTCTGTTATTTTAAATACCAATTATAATAATAAGACTATGGATAAAACCAACTCGATCGCCCACAAATCAGGAAACCGAAAGGTATATAAACCAATTAATTTGTCCAAACATCAAAAAACTGGAAGACATATAAATCAACTCATTTATCCACAAAGCAAGAAACCGAAAGGCATATAGCTGTCAAAAATGGAAAATCAAATAGAAAACAAAAGGAAATCTACTAGGAGGAGAAAAATGAAGGGGAAAGTAAAGACATCTCGCTTAGTTATAGGGCAGAAGTCAACAAAGAGATGTACAATAAAAAATGGTAACAAGTAATGCAATACATGCACTGTCATTTCAAATATATTGATTGTACGATAGATGCGATAGCAACTTCCAAAAGGAAGTGAGACCAGGGCCCGGCGCCATAAGCTGAGAATATACTTAAGTCATAATTTCATATTCTTCTGTTCATCAATGAATTAATAACTGGGATTTTGATTTTATTTATTTTTGTTCTATCCATAAATAGAATTAAACCATTCTGCATGACAATTTATTTGAACGTTTCATAATGGAATATATTAAAACGAAATATTTGACTTAAGTATATTCTCAGTTTATGGCGCCGGACCCAGGTGTCATGGGAGAATATCCCGCTTGTTAGAGAAACATGTCATTACAGTCCAGTAGAAATTGAAATTATAGTTGCCAAATTCGGTGTTAAAAATGGTTATAATAAGTCCTAATTCAGAGTATCATTTAACATTCAGCAGAACGAGATACCAAGACCTCATATTGACCATACTACTATACAGTATATAACATACACTTATTGGTGCTGTGAGGCTGACACGCTTCAGTAATGCTAGACCAAATTCATCTTATGTATGCAGATTTGTAATATTTTGTCATACATATCGTACGCAGATTTTCTCTTCACCTAGACACCTCATCACATCACTGATATCCAGGTGATGGTGACAGTGTGTTAGTGTCCTCCGTAGTGAATCGTTCCTAAGGTGCTGCAACGGCAAAGGTCCGTCGTCTTTTACATCAGTATACTTTAATGTGTACATCTTTGGCATGATCCATAAGGACTACAGTATAATAAAGCAGTAGTATATTCATTACAGATTCCATCTACATGCAGTTGAGACCGGAACCTACATCCCAGCTCTATTCAGCTATTAAAAGCAGTATGGCGGACTTAAACGTAAACGTAAGATTATAGATATCTCGGATATCCGTAAACCGCCACCTCACGTAAGATTATAGATATCTCGGACATCCGTAAACCCCTACCTCATGTAAGATTATAGATATCTCGGACATCCGTAAACCCCTACCTCATGTAAGATTATAGATATCTCGGACATCCGTAAACCCCCACTTCACCCTTTCCTCTCTAAAATTTCAGTAATTACAACTATTTAGAATTGTTCTTGTGCAGTTGTGAGAAACAGAATTAACACTGACAACGGACTTAACTGTGTCATGATGACATCCGAAAGCTGCAAAAACACTAAATGCTTAAAGATACACATGGTGTCCTGTAGCGTCTACTATTGTAAATTTGTGTAGCACAGTATCTTTTGACTGCCCATCAGTATTAAATGCAGCTATCGCGTACAAATACGCTACATAACCCACGTTTTCCTTATCAGTTTTATTTATCTCGGTCGACCTCGGAAATATTCATTTGCATAATGTATGCAGTGCACGTGATACAAATTCTACTTCTCGCATGCTCATACTTATTCTTTCTTTCTTTTCTTTTCCGAGTCACTTAGTGCAGAAGGCCGATTTCTTTTCTTTTTCTCTTTCTTATCTTCACCATTGTTGTTTTACACCGTATGCAAATGAATAATTTTAAGGTCACGTGCGTATTCTCCGGTCTCGTACGAACGTAAGTATGTTAAATTTGAGGGTCGTATTTCTAACTTGCTGCAGCAATAACTGTATAACCAAGGCTTATTAGGTTTGGGGGTCGCTGCCGTTTATTATCTTTTTATAAGTAAAATAAGTTAGGAATATATTTTATTGTACCTCTGATTTTATAAAATTAGACATTATGTATCTTTAGAATACCGAAAATTTGTATATGGTACTGATTACAGTTTTATAAACACTGTACTTGAACATGACCCTGTATAGCAAGCTTGTGTTCATAAATGTACCATGACTATATTCTATTTTTATTGCAGGAGTATTTTAAGTACGACAAGTAGTAGATAACAAAATATATATAAATGTAGTTGCAAATAGTTTTATAAGGTGCAGAATAAGAACCCCCCCCCCCCCCCAAATATGGGGAAACCTGTAAGACATGTTGTGCTGTATGCACATTATTTTGTTATTCAGTCTAGCAAAGCTGTGGTGCTGATCGTCAAGAACAACCTGGACGAACCTCTGGAATGTCCTCAAACGTACATTACCCATGGCAGACTCAAAGGCAATCTTCCATTACGAATACTACCAAGTGAAGTTAAATACATTTTCGTCCAACGGTCGTTGTTGGGAATGAATAAAGTCAAAGGAATTGTCACATTTGAATTACAGAAGACAGGATTGAAACCATGCATCTTTCTGTACAATCCAGGCATTGGATTTAATCGTTTCTGTGTCAAATTTAAAAAACAAGGAAAGGCAACTGATATTCTGTTGTATAAGAAAATGAGCAGCGCTTCAAAGTCTCAGTATGGACTTATCAGCTGGCAGGAAACGATAGAGGATGTGAATAGACTGAGAATATCGGGTTTTATGTCCCAGAATGATCCGGGATATATACAAGTCATCGTCGATAGTGTCAGTAATGTGACGTAATTAGATAAACCGCACAGATTATGTGTATTTACAAATTTTCAAATTTTATGGATTTAAGAAAATACATTTTATACCATGGATTTTTTGTTTGTGATATTCATTTTGACAAAATATAAATCGTATAACTTCCTGTGTTTTAATTCTTCAATGTAATATCTATAAGTTAAGTATTAAGATAAATGTTAACATTTCAAACATAGTGCATACACTTGAGTTGAATTTGTACTGTGTAAAACCTGCTACAGTTAGAAAACACCAGAGCATGGGTAAAATAATACTGCATACAAAAGTGCTGCAGGCACACAACATCATAACAGGGGTATAACAACACTGAATAGAAAGTGTCAGCATGACAGCCACACAACATCATAACGGGGGTATAATAGCACTGTATAGAAAGTGTTAGCATGACAGCTACACAACATCATAACAGGGGTGTAGTAACACTGAATAGAAAGTGTCAGCATGACAGCCACACAACATCATAACAGAGGTATAATAACACTGAATAGAAAGTGTCAGCATGACAGCTACACAACATCATAACAGGGGTGTAATAACACTGTATAGAAAGTGTCACAGTCACACAACATCAAGACAGGGGTATAGTGACATTGTATAGGAAGTGTCACAGTCACACATCAAGACGGGAATAATAACATTGTATAGAAAGTGTCACAACCACACAACATCAGAGCAAAGGTATAAAAATATTGTATAGAAAGTGTCATAGCCTCACAACATCAGGATATGGGTGTAATGACTTTCTATAGAAAGTGTCACAGCAGCACTAAATCAGAACATGCAGGGGAATAATAACATTGTATATAAAGTGTCACAGTCAAACAACATCATAACAGGGGTATAATAACACTGCATAGAAAGTGTTACAGCCACACAACATCATAACAGGGGTATAATAACACTGCATAGAAAGTGTTATAGCCACACAACATCATAACGGGGGTATAGTAACACTGCATAGAAAGTGTTATAGCCACACAACATCATAATGGGGGTATAATAACACTGCATAGAAAGTGTTATAGCCCCACAACATCATAACGCTGGTATAATAACACTGTAAAGAAAGTGTTACAGCCACACAACATCATAACAGGAGTATACATGTAATAACACTACATAGAAAGTGTTACAGCCACACAACATCATAACAGGGGTATATTTACACTGCATAGAAAGTGTTACAGTCACACAACATCATAACAGGGGTATACATGTAATAACACTACATAGAAAGTGTTACAGCCACACAACATCATAACAGGGGTATAATAACACTTCATAGAAAGTGTTATAGCCACACAACATCATAACAGGGGTATAATAACACTGCATAGAAAGTGTTACAGCCACACAACATCATAACAGGGGTATAATAACACTGCATAGAAAGTGTTATAGCCACACAACATCATAACAGGGGTAAAATAACACTGAATAGAAAGTGTTACAGCCACACAACATCATAAAAAAGGTAAAATAACACTTCATAGAAAGTGTTTTAGCCACACAACATCATAAAAGGAATTAATAACACTGCATAGAAAGTGTTACAGCCACACAACATCATAAAAAATAAGGAAGGTATAATAACACTTCATAGAAAGTGTTACAGCCATACAACTTCATAAAGGGAGCATAATAACACTGCATAGAAAGTGTCATAACCTTACAATATCATAATAGGGATATAGAAAGTGTCATAACAATATCAGACGTTAAAACCTCTACGTAGCACTTGTCTACTAGCTTCACATTGCAAATGAAGTAAATGAGAAAATAATAAATATTTATGTCATGTGAATGTGAATGTGGTACCCAAAAACACGTACCATGGTGAACCTAGTTACGTGGACCCCTGATATTAGATTTTTCTTGTATTTTGTATTGTGATTTTTAGACTATACATAACGATCCGTGCCTGCAGAAAAAAAAATTAATATCTTACAACGAAACCCTGTGTGGGGGGTGTTTCTCAGGCTCCCATGACAAATGTTTTGCCCTATTCGGTTCCGAAATGGGGGGGAGGGTTTCCGCAGTCCTAAAAATGGTCGAAATGATCTTTTTTTGGTAAAATTTTCCCACCAAAAGCGGGGGGGGGGGGGGGGTTGCAACCCCCCTTGTTTCTAAATCCGCCGCAGACATTCACACATTTAAAAATTAATGAATGCAGATGCAAATTGGCATTCACGAAAACCATTGCTCTTCCCGATGGAAATCTAAATGCGATTTCTTAATATTTAGATTTCTCTGCAAACTGGATATATAAAATAAGTGAACTAAAACGAATGAGTTTTATTAAGGGGTTCAACGTATTGTTAGAATGTGTATACGTACTTGGATTGCACCGCTATTGTGACGGGCAAAGAAAATACAACAGAATCTTGCCAATACCCTACAAATTTAATGATATCCCAAAAGTTTTTAAAAATATCAAAATACACTGTACATTAAGGGGTCGATTTGGACAAAGATGATGTATTTAGCCAAATTAATCCTTGATAGTGTGTAAAAATCTCGGTGAAAATAAAACTGAGCAGTACATGAATTTTAGCATTTAACGAAGGGACGTAAATATACTTCGGACCAACAACAGAGCCCCCCCCCCCCCTCCCCCAAGAGGTAAAATGTGCACAAATAAAAGACAATATGCATTATAACCAGGCATTATCAATAGCATTTAACATTAAAACTACCTGAATGCCTCATTAACGACGAAGGTACAATTGTGTACTTTTTTTTCTTGAAATAGATACAGCATAAGATAAAAGTAAAAGTAGACTAATTTGTCATGAACTACGACCAAAATCCTATATTATTGGTCTTAATTTTCTGGAAGTGGCCTCTTCGGAGATCTCTGCAAATGGATTCTGGTATACACGTGTAAAACGCCCAGCTACGTCATCTGGATTTTGCAAAAAGATTTCATGTTCTGCATACTGAAATTTAAAGTCGAATTCTACCTTGGTAAAAGTTACGAAAAAATAAAGTAATAATAAATAAATAAATAAATAAATAAATAAATAAATAAATAAATAAATAAATAAATAAATAAATAAATAAATAAAAAAATAAATAAATAAATAAGAATAAAACCTTCAAAATTTCGGAAGAATCTTTGTGGTAAGCTCTGTATGATCCGAAATAGAGAGAAGTGAAATGATGATTCCAGTGCATTGATGTTTCTGTGTAGGACAAAGGTTTCCAGTCCATAAAGTTAAATTTCAGAAGTGCATACCAGATATATATCGTAAATTGGGTTGCCGGCTTAGTCCGTTAGAACCAGGTAGACCAGTGGAACTTGAGTTCTTCAGGCACAGGAGATGCGGTCTTCAATATTTCCCGCTTGGTATCATCTGAAGTTGACATAAGAATACCTAAATCAGTTGCCTTAGTTACTTGAGTTAGTTCCTGGTCACAAAAATTCCATGTTGTGACTTCCTCTGTGGCAAAAAATTGACTTTTCAGGGTATTTAATGCAGTGCGGAACATAATATGCAATTTCGTTTTACATTTTAGTTTTCAATATTTTCTTCCGCTAAGCGGTTAGCGATGAATTTAGAATTACTAGGTAAGTTTCTCAGGTAATTTTCCTTATGACAGCAAAGAAACATAAAATTAGAGACCGTGTATTTAAGATGTAAATTTCACCAAGCCACTGATCGCGCCTTTAGTCACATTTAGCTCGAATTGCCTCTGTTGCAAATTTTGGTGTTAAAAATGTTCTGCTGTAACAAGCCAAAAGAACTATCAAAAATATAAAAGGAATATAATTGTTGCATTGACAATTGATCCTAAATTTCACTTTCCTGGGGCAACAGTAAAACAGAATTCTAGACTCTTGTGGGTTAAGTTGATAACACAGTGCTAGCTGGTTTTCAACTGTCAGCAAAGTAAAACTAAAAGTATAGACCCTTTCACGTTAACTGCAAGATTGATGTTTTGAGAGGAAAATAGTAACGTTTCCTGTAAAATTTTGCACGTCATAATCTAATATTGATTGTGTCTTGCATCAGTTTTCGAACATTGATGATTTTGCCAGTCAAAACGCCACTTCTACATTTACATATGTACATGTAACATGAAATAACATAAAAATTGTGATTTATAGTCAGAAGTCACAAAATATAAAACAAATCCTGACCAGAAAAATCAGCTTTATTCAATCCATTTGATTTCCATTTCCATCTCTCTTATTTATTATTCTCTCAACCAACTTGCTATTTTCTTCCTCAGATTGCTTGCATTCACTCTCGGATTCTTCATTCTCTGTCTCATACTCGCTTTCACTCTCACTGTCACTCTCATCTTCATTCACATTATTCAAAGGTCTTTGATCAGTGGCACCACTTTCATGTGCATTTTTCACAGTATTCTGCTCCTGAGCAAGTATTCAAACTTCTTGATCTGTTTCTTCCACCTCCATCTTATCTTTTTGTTTTTCGTCCAGTCTTGCCCCCTTAAACAATTTTTTTGGGTCATGAAGTCATCATTGTTGTCTTCGAGGTCATACATATGTTTGAAACATTTGGGTTGATGTGAGGAGTTTCCGAACATTTAACAGAGTAAGATTTAGGCAGGATTTTATCAGGATCAGAATTGTGAAAGAGCATTTTGTGCTTTGAGAGTTTACCGGTCACACTGACAGAAGTAGTACGCAAACATGTCAGACATTCTCAATTTTAATCGGTTTTGCCGGTGGGACCGAAGGATTTCAAGAGCTCTGGTTGGCTATGGTGCATACATGTAACATCTTTGTTGTGTCATCTATCATGTTTATCTGGAGATAGGGTTTATTTGAAGCTATATTAAATATACATGTTATGTGACATTCAACACTGTAGTGTATTTAGATGTCATAACTTATATGTATCAATGACGAAAAGGAAATATGAACAATAATATATTAGCTACATTGTACATTGCAAACTGAGCAAAACTTAGAAAATAGGAAATTTGTAATTAACGGACTAATAAGGTTTCATGTGTTCATGTGTGTTAATTCATTTACAGTGTGTGAAATACAGTGATTTGTTTTTACTCATTTCAGAATCATTTGGACAGAATTTCCCTGAGGTATGTATTTAGATTTCAGCAATGAAACCGACCTAGATTATTAAGTACCTGAATGTCAGTGATGAATGGTATCTGTATATAACGGTATATTATTATATGTGGATTGTTTTGGTCACTATTTTTTTTATGTCACTACTGAAAATACTGAAGTACAACTCTCTCATGTCTTAATCAAATCCTTCTCAGGAGAATTCATGGACAGTCTGCCAATGTACGTGTTAGAACTGTTTGCTTTGAGTACTTCTGTTTCCAGTGTACCTGTTAGAGCTGTTCGCTTTGAGTAGTTCTGTTTCCAGTGTACCTGTTAGAACTGTTTGCTTTGAGTAGTTCTGTTTCCAGTGTACCTGTTAGAACTGTTTGCTTTGAGTAGTTCTGTTTCCAGTGTACCTGTTAGAACTGTTTGCTTTGAGT
Source organism: Pteria penguin (assembly GCA_035048485.1). Taxonomy (NCBI): domain Eukaryota; kingdom Metazoa; phylum Mollusca; class Bivalvia; order Pterioida; family Pteriidae; genus Pteria; species Pteria penguin. The sequence continues at coordinate 5,395,217 of CM068589.1, read as the reverse complement.
AGTTCTTTTTCCAGTGCACCAGTTATAGCTGTTCGCTTTGAGTACTTCTGTTTCCAGTGTACCTGCTAGAGCTGTTCGCTTTGAGAAGTTTTGTTTCCAGTGTACCTGTTAGAGCTGTTCGCTTTGAGTAGTTCTGTTTCTTCCATGATTGAACAGTAACTGATAAAAACTAGGAGAAATCATCTTGTTGTAGTAAAGAGGATTTCAAAATGTGTCAGGTATTTTTACGTGATCGAAATCATGATAGGTATGCAGAAATCTATTAGAGATTCTGAGTGAAAGTGGTGGACTGTAATAGTGAATAGGTCTATTGGACAGTTAAACATAACAACATAATCCCCCCTCTCCCCCCAAAAAAGAATACTTATTAATCATCTATTTATTGTATCATTAAATGCCATAAGCAAAGCTAAAGTACCATGAATTATTACTTTAGCAGCTAATAGTAATAGGAGATTGAGAGGTCAAGGGATGCATACTGGACGCTAAGGGTCTTTAGTGGTCATAAACATATACATGTACCTCCTTCTCTCAGAAAGGAATCTAACGATTCTTACCATTGAATATCCTGAATTTAAACAACAAATAAACAAGTAAAGTTAATTTCTATGTACATGTAGGTTTTAATGGAGTACTTTTATTTTCTGTTTAGGAGTTTGATTGAGTATTTTATTCAATTTTTTCACAGGACTTTGATGGCACACTTGACTGTATAAGTATAGCAATCACATGTGCATTCAATCGGCAAGGAACGTTGCTAGCTGTCGGCTGTAACGATGGAAGAATCGTCATCTGGGACTTTTTGACGAGGGGCATTGCAAAAATTGTCAGTGCACATGTCCATCCTGTATGTTCACTCAGGTTAGTATATGTTACAATATCATATTGTATATCTTTGTTCTTAACTCTGTTCACTGTGAATTTTTCTGAGATCTCACATTTAGAATATTGTGATGACAAACCTGTGTTATTCTGAGTTATATTAGCAACTAGTAAGCCATCTTTGAAGTGAACAGTTTGAATGAATAGTTAATGGCAAATTTCAGGCAGAATATTTCATTCCAGACATTAGTTGGCACTGTTCTGACAATCTTTTGTTATGCAGTATCTGCCAAATACATGTATAATGGTTGAAATTCAAACCAAACATAGCCCTTGTTCAGTAAAGGTGATCAGGGGCTTATTTACCTTGTCATAGGTAAGCAACTTAATGTTTTGTGTTCTTTTGTAATTAAAAAATTACCAAATTCTGATCTTTTTAGTTGGAGTAGGAATGGTCACAAATTGCTGAGCGCTGCTACCGATAACACAGTATCCATATGGGACATAGTGCAGGCAGAATGTGATCGAACTTTCCGCTTCCCCTCGCCAATACTCAAAGTACAGTTCCATCCCAGAAACAGGTGTGTGCCTCTTCCTAATTGTTTCTACATTTGTTCAGTCTCCAAGTTTAAAGTGCAAAACACAATATTCTGGATTGCTTCACTGACTGGAAACTGATATAACTGGACACTCAGATGTCCTTTGAAAAAAAAATTAAACAAATTTACAGCCTTTAAGCAGCAAATTATACCCAAAACTATATCAGCATTACAGGGATTTGTATACAGCATTTCATTTTGATCAAAAATATATCCATGCATACCTGGTTACACATATGTATGTTTTTGATATTGGTGTGTTCATGAGCGTCCTTGCTGTAGACAACAACGAACGATTTCACACCAATTATCTATCGCACTCGATAAAATCCCAGCCAAACATTCTTGAAAATGACGTTATTGTAATGATTTGATTTAGACAATACATGTATATAATATTATGTCCTGCAGTGTGATATTCTGATAAGAGCAAAATTTATATTCTTAGTTGCAAGGTTTCTAAAAATAAATTTTATGTGAAACAGTGTTACTGATGACAGATATAGTAATATGACATGAGAACAATTTCAACAAATCAGTGCCTTAAACAATTTCACAATAACTACTGTTAAGTTTGATGCAAGAAAAACAAAAAGAAAGTAACACTGGGAGTTCCAGATAGAAAAAGATCTGTCTCAGATGGATGGTTCAGTATCATAATTCATTATGTTAGTTTTGGATTTGTTGAACAGTCCTGTCATTGACAATTTTTTTCTGAGAACTGAAAGTGTTGCTAAATTCTATTATTCTTATCTTATAGTCATGCAAGTGAAATCATTACACTAAAACCACCACATTATATTTACCATAGAATGCGTGTTACTGTTTCAGCATGGATTTTCCCTCTTTATTGCATTTTCATTTGTAGAAATACATGTTTTGCTATGTGTTTTATTTGCATTATGTTCTTTATTGCAGTAAATTATTTTTAGTATGTCCTTTGAAACATCCTGCTGTTCGGATGGAAATTAATGGCAGTTTTTCAGTTATTCCCCTTGATGATGATGTAAGTAAGGTATCTTTATCAATTGCTCATAGAATGATGATAAGGCAAATATTCAGTCCTTTATCTAGAAAATGAAAGGAATATGCCTGCACTTTTGGCTTCTAGTTATAAGGTAGTGACAGTGTCAATATATTGACCAGACCTCTCCCCTGTCAGATCTACAAACATGATTAATAATCTTTATGGAGCTGATTGTATCACTGCAGTTTAATGCTTCAACTGTTGACAAAAACTTTTTTACTAAAATTATGTTTTAAATGAAATTTCAATCTTCAGACACTTGAAAACATGTTAGAAGCATTATAGTCTATAGATTGATTTCCTTTTATTTCTTGAAACCACCTATCACTGTTTTAGAACTTTTTCTTTATTATGGAAAGATTATATTATGATCCATTTTCATTCTTCGTGGCTACTGGTAAAATGGAGGTAATTTAAACAATAAGTTTATTATAGTGTTTGTGTAAAATTGGTATGAATAGATAGAGTTTGGTTGGTTATTATAACATAATTACATGTTTAAAAAGTATTTTTTTCTTTCTGTGCTTAGCCTAATGTGTTTAAAAAAAAAGCCTCTCTCCATCAATATAACCATGTTATATTTGTTGGATCCAATCAAACAATGAATCTTCATTCCCTGTATACATGATATACATTTATATAAATACCGATCACAATTTACATACTTATTACATATTTATCATATCATTCCAGTCGGATCTGAACATTGTAGCATCGTTTGATAGACGAGGAAAACATATTTACACAGGCAATGCCAGAGGCAGAGTGAGTAGCACAGGGTCATATTTTAGTACAATGATATGTGAGTACATCTGAACATACATATTGTAATAAGGTGGCTTGGGTTAGAGTTCTTTCATTTCTTCTATTGTTCCTAAATCTTTGATTGATAATCCATTTGGGATGTACTTTTCTAAAAATTTATCTTGAACAAGCAGCATTTGGTTATACCATCAGTGAAAACTTCCTGCTTGAAAATTTGTGTCTCAATGAGTGTACCTTGATTGGATTGAATTTTATAAATGTATGAAGCAGGAAAATTGTTAACATATATCTTCTGCATAAAGAATTGTGTTAACATATAACTATAATTATCTGTGTTCAACATCTAGAATTTGTGTATTGTGACTGGTAGTTTATTTCCTATTACATTTGACAAAAATTGGACTTTCCATAGCTAATTTTAAATTTGAAGAGACATAACAGTGACTGAAATCAGCAGAAAGTTTACATATTGATCAGGGAAATAAAATGTTAAATTTCATCCCCTGATATCCTTCTCATGATGTAACAGTTTAATAATGTTCTCTTTTGCTTTTTTTGCTCCGGGAGGAGACATAATTGTTTTGCAGTTGTCATCCATCTATTTGTCACATATCATGTCTGATTCATATCTTTCATACGTATCTTTTTCATATTTATTTAGTGTGTTGTTGATCTTGACACAGAGGTTTCACATCACCTTGATCCAAGAGTTGAAGAGGGGGAAAGGGAGAGGGGAGGGGAGAAGACAACATCTTTTTTATAAACATTTTACAGTATTGTACTTTTTTTCAGATTCTGGTGTTCAGTTCCAAAGATCTTGAGCAGAAAGCGTCATTTCGGGTGACAACTGGAACTCTGAATACGACAGCTATCAAGTCTATAGAATTCGCCAGGAGAGGAGAGTATGTTATCTATGTAGTGTGCAGTGACAATGTCTTAATACTTATCAGTAAAAAGTGAAGAGTATTGAGACATAGGGTTTAGCTTGTTGAAAAGAAAAAGAAAATTTTCTAACACCTGAGGTCTACTGATCCTGTATTTAATCAGTACTAAATAATTCTGTCTGGAACACATCGTATCCCTCTACCCATTGTCTGCATTGTTTACATACAAGCAACATGCCGGATCATGATTTTTGCGTCAGAGAGGTAGTAAACATTGGTTTTAACGAAGAAGGGTAAATAATTGATGTTATTAATTGGTGTTTTATCTTACTATGGTGGACTGTCTATTTACCCAATCATTGATGCCGCCATACAATAGGAAGTAAAGAAATAACCTGCATTAATACACACATAATATTCGAGCACCAATTTGAGTTCCGTATAGAAAAAGATCTCAATTGAGATTAATTGAATCATCCCCTCTGGAACTTACACTGGTGCTAGATTCAATCAATTCATAACTTAGCTGGTGTAAGATGTTTCGTTCATGATTGAAAACGCTCACAGATGGCTCATTGATGTTGTGGTTTTCAAATGAGACATCAAAAACAAAGGCTCATGTTTGCAGTCAACATGGCACATACGAAATCCCCTCACTGCTTCTAGTGGGTTTGTGCATTGGTCAGAATTTTTATGGACGCAGGAGACGCTTACTCCTCCTGGGCACCTTGTCTTCTCTCTGAGTTTCAGGTGTCCGTGAATGTCCACTGTGGTACATTGTTGTTTGTGCCATAGTCATGTGACACCAGTTACTTTCGTATTTTTACATTGTCATAAGTTTGTTAGTAAACTTAGTAAAGCAGTTCTTGCAATTTTCTATCGAATTACTTTCCAAATTTACATCTTATAAGTGCTATCAGTAGGATATGTCCAGGTGCTCTGGTCATTGATGTGGTATTTTCAGATGTTTTCTGGTGAACTCTGCTGACAGAATTATCCGAGTATACGAGAGTGGAGAGATCATGGCATGTGGGAGAGAAGGAGAACCGGAACCGATACAGAAACTACAAGATTTGGTCAATAAGTGAGTATTAATTACAATGATCAGTGTTTAAAAGGGGGTAATCCAGAACTAATAGAGAAACAGCAAGACCTGGGGAATAAGTAAATGATGGATACAATTTCAGAACCAATACAGAAACAACAAAATTTTGTTTGAAAAGTAAGTAATGGTGTTATTCTCAAAATGTATATGGGAGCGATGATGGCTTGGGGGGGGGGGGGAAGGAGGAGGACCATAATTGATACAGAGACTACAATACCTAGTTAAAATGTGAAATATAAGTTACAAAGTTTTATACGAAGGTTGGATTGAGAGCCAAATGTTGTACAGCAAAAGTTCTATTGAGCTCTACACTGAACATGTGGGTTTTATGCCCCCGGAACAATAGATCAAGGCATATTGTTTTTGTCCTGTCTGTCTGAGTGTTTGTCTGTCCACTTTAACCTTGGCCATAACTTTTGAACCATGAGAGACAGAGACTTCATATTTCACATGCGTATTCAACAAATGAAGCTCTTTCAAACGACACCAAGGTTGATGGATGGATCGCTAAAGCAGGGGCATATTGTTTTTGTTCTGTCTGTCAGTCTGCTTTGTTCTGTTTGTCAGTTTGCTTGTCTGTCTGTTGTAAACTTTAACCTTTGACATAACTTTTGAACCTCAAGGGATAGAGTTTTCATATTTCACATGCATACTCAGCTAATGAAGCCTTTTCAAATGACACAAAAGTCAATTACTTTTGACCTTGACAATGACCTTCACCCTGAAATTAACTTTTTGAACTTTGTTGCCGCCGGGGGCATTAGTGTTTCACAAACACAGTTTGTTATCTCATGGATGAGACAGATTAATATTAAACTTTACATATGTATTCATAAAGTAGAAATCCCAATGAAGAAATCCTTGAAATTGCTGAGTGTTGGTATAATAATTTAATACTATAAAACATCATTCTCACAGTAAATCTTATTCAGAATGTCATTGCTTTGCGTTTTCATTCAGAATGTCATCATTTAGACAGTGTTTTCTTGTAGAACATTATGGAAGAAATGCTCTTTTTCGGGTGATGGAGAATACATCGTAGCAGGGTCGGCACGGCAACACTCTCTTTATATCTGGGAAAAAAGTATTGGAAATTTGGTAAAAATCCTCCATGGCACAAAAGGAGAATTACTCCTAGATGTAGTGGTGAGTTAACATAAACCATCTTTTATTAGCATGACTGTGTTTAGCTTTATGCGTACAAGTTTCTTTATTTGATATAAGATGTAAATATTCCTTACTCTTAAAACATTGTTCTTGACTGTGTATCTTTAACACTCAAGGGAGACTTCTCAGTACAGAGCAGTAGTAGATTGTATGGTATTGCAGTAGGGGAAGGTTAACATTAGAGAATAGGCTTAGATAGGCAGTATTAAATAGTTGGTATACACCTTCACAGGACATAAAAGAGAAAACGTGAGACATCTGACCAAGCTGTATGACACAAATCACCAAGAACAAGCATATAAAACATGATTATAGTAATTTATACACAAAATATGACATAACAAAAATATTAAATTGTACTGCAGTTACGATACCGACTTTGGACGGTCAATTAAAGTAACAAACCTCATTCCGTTGGTGTGGTTAGAATAGAATAATTTATTAATACAGTTGATATTCCTTTAATTAAACATCTTCAACTCCATTTCTTTATAAGGCAAGGTGATTTCTTAATCACAAGTTAATTGTGCTGACACGTCTTTATGACCACTATAAACTATTTTTCTTAGACCCTGTGAATCAGAGAAATTCTGTTTCTTAGATACTGCAAGGTTACTGTACCTATAACAACAGTACGTCTTGGTAATATTATTTCTTGTACTCCGTAAAGTCATTCTACCTAAAATAACAATACATCTTAGTAATAATATTTCCTGTATCCTGTAAATTGAATTTTATTTACCTTTGGTTTTTTTTCTGTACCATCGCAGTGGCATCCAGTTAGACCCATCATAGCCTCCATATCTAGTGGTCTGGTATCCATATGGGCCCAGAATCAAGTGGTAAGATATTCTTATAAACCATGTGTTTGTATAAACCATGTGTTTGTATAAACCTTGTGTTTGTATAAACCATGTGTTTGTATAAACCATGTGTTTGTATAAACCTTGTGTTTGTATAAACCATGTGTTTGTATAAACCATGTGTTTGTATAAACCATGTGTTTGTATAAACCATGTGTTTGTGGACTATTTGTATGATATTGAGTCTTTTCGTTAAACAGAGCTATTTCCTATTTGGGACGGTATCTGATGTAAGACAATTATTTATTATTAATATTTATGGTTATATTTTCAAATATTTTTGAAAAGTTTTATTGTTTTTGCACCAAATTAATATTCATTCCTATACATGATACAAATATTTGTAGGAAAATTTATATTCATTTAATACTCATTTTGTAACCATTTTAGGAAAACTGGAGTGCTTTTGCTCCAGATTTTAAGGAGTTGGATGAAAATGTAGAGTATGAGGAGAGAGAATCGGAGTTTGACATTGAAGATGAAGACAAAGAAAAAGAGGAGACCAAAGGTTATGCATCTTATTGTTGGCACTCAGATAGTTACAGTCTAACTATTGAACTATTTTAAAGCCGATGTGGTCTAGTGGATGAGGTGCTCGGCTTGAGACCGAGAGGTCCCGGGTTCGACTCCTGCCCTTGGTGCACCAGTGTTCTGTCTTTCAAATGAGACGGTAAAAACTGAGGTCCCATGTCACTGTAGGCGTGGCATGTAAAAGATCCCTCACTGCTTCGGATGGGTCCGCTGCAAAGGTCTAAATTTGTATGCAATGCATCAGGCACATGCCATCACCATATACGTGAAATAATCGTTGAGTGACATATTGATTGGTTGATTGATTGAATATTGTTTTACATCACTCCACAATTATTTCATGTATATGGAGACGGCATCTGCCTGATTGCATACAAATTTAGACCTTTGCAACAGACCTACCCAAAGCAGTGAGGGATGTTTTACATGCCACGCCTACCGTGACACAGAACTTCGGTTTTTACTGTCTCATCCGAAAGACAGAACACCGGTGGGCCCACGGAGTGACATAAAACAATATTCAATCAATCTAACTATTTTACAAACTAGCCATACACAAGTCAGTTATGTTAAAAATTCCTTATTATTTTGAAATTAAGATCTATTACGGATCTTAAACTTGACAAAATGAAGGCAATTAAGTTTGGCAATTACCACCTAGTATTTCAGATCTTGATATTTTATAGCTCTTACACTGTCATAAAAGGAGGTCAATGCAATAGAAAGCACAGAAGCTGACAAATATGATAATGAATAAATACAGTAATATTTCTTTCACCTTAGAATTTGAAAAAAAACATAATAACATAAGAGCTGGAATACTTTTTGTAGTGGGAAGATGTATAATGATTATCAGCCAGCATTACATGTACAACTATAGCACACTCTTCACTCTCTGACTGTCCTTTGACAGCATGCCCTCTCTACGTTATCTTTTTCATATTGCTTGTGTAGCTATTAGATGTGCTATTTTGGTAAGGGTATGGTGCTATTTTGATAAGGGTATGGTGCTATTTTGGTAAGGGTATGGTGCTTTTTTGATAAGGGTATGGTGCTATTTTGATAAGAATGTGGTGCTATTTTCATTAGGTCCGGAGGAAGAAGATTCTGAGGTAGATGTCACCACCATAGAACCCATTCAGGCATTCGTTAGCAGGTAGGAAGTCTTATTTCCATTCTATATACAACAGATCAACAGAACCAAACTCAATCAAAATATGAATATGAGGATTTAAAAATGCATATGTATATAGGAAAAACACACCCTTTCCGGAGGAAACAACCAAAAATACATCAGTTGCATTTAAGTAACCTCAATATCATTACCCTTTTAGCTCACAGAGAGGAAAGGACATCCGTAGGCAGCAAGTTTTTCCAATGGCCATCATGATCAAAGCTCCTCTCCTATCGAATGAGGAGTGTCTATATTTATAATTCAAAGAATTTTAAAGCTAAATTTCTTTGAACCATAAAACATTAATGTAACATATATTTCACATATACATTCCTTTTTAAGAGAAGGATCATTGGACTGGTACAGAATCTTTAATCTCTACAATATATTTTGATTAGTGGTAAATATGCCGGAAGATATGGCTTTCATATTTAGCATCTGTATTCCTTACGATTGGTGCCTTTGATTAATATCATGTTCTCTTTGATTGATATCATGAGAGAGCTTCAGCTGCGCTGGAAATCTTATAGAAGCAAGTATAACTTGGTCTGGGATTTTCTCTTGGTACTCTAGTTGGCTCCATGTTTACAGGCTGGCTGCCTCCATATATAACCATATATTACTATATATACCCATATATTACTATATATAACCATATATTACTATATATAATAATATTTTACTATATATAACCATATATTGTATATTGTAGTGATGAGGATGAGGAGGATACGGATGCTTTGTTATATTTACCAGTCTCACCAGAGATCGAAGAACCGGAAGAAAGTGCGTGGCAACTCCCTATAGAGGCTGTAAGTGTCAACAGTCAATGTTGAATATAAATTCTCAGATTAATTTTGTCAAAAAAATTTATGGACGTTCATGGTCACCTGGTATTACATCACCATAGCATTGATAACAACTAACCACAGTGGACATTGATGGTCCCCTGGTGTTAAATCACCATGGCATTCATAACAATGTACCACAGTGGACATTCATGGTCCCCTGGTGTTACATCACCATGGCATTCCTAACAACCTACCACAATGGACATTCATGGTTCCCTGGTGTTACATCACCATGGCATTCATAACAACTTACCACAGTGGACATTGATGGTCCCCTGGTGTTATATCACCATGACATTCACAACCTGCTTCATGTCACATTCATGATCCACTGGCAGGGTTTTCCTTGATGCAAATAAGCTGCGAATATACGCATAAAAAAGAAAATAAGCCCTGTGTTAGCACTACCCAATTGCTAATTCGCCAAATACGAATTCAAAATTGAAATGGCTAAACGTTTTAAATTCATGAGTATCAAGTTGGCGATTACATTTCGTAAGTTAAAAAGTCAGTTTTTTTCAATGGGAGATATGGCCATTAACTGCGGTCCTAATATTTAGGGAGGAAATGAAACATATTCCGGCAAAACTGACATAAACAAGAATGGTACCGAAGTACATTACTGTGATGTCATAAGGTTGCTAACTCCAATCAATGTTACCAACTGATAGTACACATGCACTGCCTAATGGATGATACCTGTTTATATCATTAGCATAAATCATGGTCATCACAACACTTTGATTTAGTTACTATTGATATCAACTTTATCAAACTTCAAAGTGATCGTGATGTAAACCATCTCTAAACTTCTGAACAGTGAACATGGCTGAACGAAGTTCCTTGACATCATTTCAAGGGTTTATACAATCGCGGAGTAGCACCCCATCATTAGAATCTGTATCAACAGATACAGGGTTCAGGTATCGATGTTTGTTGACACACATCATACTACAGTACCTCATTATGAGGTAATAAGATTAGATGTGTGTCAACAAACATCGATACCTGAACCCTATGTCAACAGATGAACAAGATGCACCAACAATTAAGAAAAAGAAAAATACTAACAAAAGAAATAAATCAACTTGGTTTATGGAGTTTGGATGGTTAATAGAAAACAAAATGATGAATTTTATTGTCATTTGTGTTATCAGTTATTTTTTTCAATATTACATTCAGTTATTTTTTCAATATTTAATTTTCTAAAATTCTAAGTATAAGTTGTTTTGTCTTTGTATACATGGCTAATGACTTACACATTTGGCTAATTAATTTGTGCTTGCATTAGCCAAATGGCTAGTGAACAATTTATGCTACCACTGGCACAGAAGCCTAAAATAAAATGTGTTGCGTACTAATAGACGCACTTATATTAAATGCTGTGTCGATAAAGCAAGATCATTTATGTAGTTAGTCGTAACATACATGCACACCAGTGACATACCTATCAAAAAGAAGAGGAACAAATCATTGATCGAGTCAAGAGATGTGACACTTTTGCACAAACCTATGGGTTTTCTCTCAAAATACCCTAGTCTTATCTACCCATGTAGTTTAAAATGTCATTATCTTATCAACAGTAGGGTTTTGATATCTGGCTTTCATGTGTCAGTTGTAGTTACTGGAATATATAAACAGTCACCCCAATAGGAAAGAGTCTTTAACCAGACTAATCAATTCCTGTATATTTGTTTATACTAAAAGGAGGAACTCTTACAAATTTTCGTTAACAATGTTTAAGATGAAGATCATGAAGGGCTTGCTAACTGCGTCTCTAATTTATCATTGACATCTCATATTTATCTTTGCAGCAGCAACAACAGCAAGGTCAAGAAGAAAGTCAAAATGAAAAGAAAAGGCCGGCACAACAAATAGACAATACACCATCCCCCAAGAAGAAAAGAGTAAAGATTTCTGACATAGATCTACCAGATGCTCCTATAGATGGTAAGGCCATATCTGTGTTCATAAAACCCTGAACCCCCTCCCCCCCCCAAAAAAAAAAACAAAAACAAAACAAAACAAAACAAAACAAAACGAACAAATAAACAAACAAACAAACCAAAAAAACCCCAAAAAGCCTCTGCCTTCTTACAGGTTCTAAGTCTATCTGTGTAATATGTTTTTAAAGGTATGAAATAATCACTGTGTTACCTTAACTGTAAATCATTTCTTTGTTTTATACTTTTCAGAAATACATCCATTGTTAAATGTGAAGAAACCAAATGAAAAAGCTCAGAAGAAAACAAGTCGTCCAAAACAGCCAAAATCAAAGTCGGACAAGACCAAACACCGCAGCAAATATGATGATGTTAGTAAATTATCCTAACCGTAATAAGATTTCGTCAGCTAAGTACAAACAATATGATTACACATAATTGTTGTGTTTGACATTTGCAGATTACTGTAAATCATATTTAGTTAATGTTGAGTTTCATTTCTTTTATGGAAATTTTACGATGATTCATTTAGAGAAGGAACCTTATCAGCCATCATTTTTGAGACATTTCCTATGAAATTTTGCAAGGTCATTTAGATATACACAAATAAAAATGATACATACAGCTGTTTTACAGTACATGTTTGTGCAGTTACAGGCACTTATAATTATACATAAGGATTAAAACTGTATGTGAATGATAACACAGGCTACTTTTTTTTTTCAATGACTTAAGCATGTATAGATTTTCACATTTTTTTCATTAGCATTTTATTCTAATAACAACCAAATTGATATTTCAATGATTCTTATGTCTGGAATCAGGTTTTCAGCCAGGCTAGGCTGGTTGGACGGTGATTTTCACCTTTATATAAGGTAGCAGGTTATAGGCCCAAACTTATTAAAGTTGTAATTGTTTAAAGGGTGTGTTTGTTGCCTGAGATATTATACTTCTGCACTTGCACAGCTAAAGCCTACTTTTCGGACCATAGTTGCCAGTAGTCTCAACAGCAAGTCTATTCTTAATGCCCTAACTTCATTTGTTTTCTATTTATAGTGTTCTATGCTTGTATCTAATTCCAAACAGTCTTTTACCCATGTCAAACAAATCAGTGTTTAGTTTTAGAAGAACCAGGGAACCCTTTCAGTTTCTGGCAGGTACACAGATGAACTCATTACTTCTACAAAGGCCAGATGCTCCCCTGCACTGTACCATTGTGGTCAGCTAATTCTACATGTGGTGCTCCCTCTGTACATATTCCTCCACTGTACCGTGGGGTCAGCTAATTCTACACCTGGTGCTCCCTCTAAACATATCCCTCCACTGTACCATGGGGGTCAGCTAATTCTACACCTGGTGCTCCCTCTGTACATATCCCTCCACTGTACCATGGGGGTCAGCTAATTATACACGTGGTGCTCCCTCTGTACATATCCCTCCACTGTACCATGGAGGTCAGCTAATTATACACCAGGTGCTCCCTCTAAACATATCCTTCCACTGTACCATGGAGGTCAGTTAATTATACACCAGGTGCTCCCTCTAAACATATCCCTCCACTGTACCATGGAGGTCAGCTAATTGTACACGTGGTGCTCCCTCTGTACATATCCCTCCACTGTACCATGGAGGTCAGTTAATTATACACCAGGTGCTCCCTCTAAACATATCCCTCCACTGTACCATGGAGGTCAGCTAATTATACACCAGGTGCTCCCTCTAAACATATCCCTCCACTGTACCATGGAAGTCAGCTAATTATACACCAGGTGCTCCCTCTATACATATCCCTCCACTGTACCATGGGGGTCAGCTAATTCTACACCAGGTGCTCCCTCTAAACATATCCCTCCACTGTACCATGGGGATCAGCTAATTATACACCAGGTGCTCCCTCTAAACATATCCCTCCACTGTACCATGGAGGTCAGCTAATTATACACCAGGTGCTCCCTCTAAACATATCCCTCCACTGTACCATGGAGGTCAGTTAATTATACACCTGGTGCTCCCTCTAAACATATCCCTCCACTGTACCATGGGGATCAGCTAATTATACACCAGGTGCTCCCTCTAGACATATCCCTCCACTGTACTATGGAGGTCAGCTAATTATACACCTGGTGCTCCCTCTAAACATATCCCTCCACTGTGCCATGGAGGTCAGCTGATTATACACCAGGTGCTCCCTCTAAACATATCCCTCCACTGTGCCATGGAGGTCAGCTGATTATACACCAGGTGCTCCCTCTAAACATATCCCTCCACTGTACCATGGAGGTCAGTTAATTACACACCTGGTGCTCCCTCTAAACATATCCCTCCACTGTACCATGGGGGTCAGCTAATTATACACCTGGTGCTCCCTCTAAACATATCCCTCCACTGTACCATGGAGGTCAGCTAATTATACACCAGGTGCTCCCTCTAAACATATCCCTCCACTGTACCATGGAGGTCAGCTAATTATACACCAGGTGCTCCCTCTAAACATATCCCTCCACTGTACCATGGGGATCAGCTAATTATACACCTGGTGCTCCCTCTAAACTGTAAACATATCTCTCCACTGTACCATGGGGATCAGCTAATTATACACCTGGTGCTCCCTCTAAACATATCCTTCCACTGTACCATGGAGGTCAGCTGATTATACACATAACACCTCAAGTACCTTTAGAAATACTTCTGAATAAGATACAGACACACACAGAAACACATTTAAGTATTGATCGAGACAAACATTTCAAAAAAAAAAAAATGAAGATCATTTTAATATATGTTTGTGTTGTATGGTGTCTTGATTACAAAGGCATCAGATATGTTTATGAATAAGAGAGGTATTATTATTTCATTTGATTTGCATTTTAGCTATTTTTGATGCATTTTCCTGGGTATGTTTTCATTTCATATACTAGTATCCAGATCCTTTTGTTGTATGGTTTTGTTGCTGGCTTAAATTGTATAAAATCTCATTGTTGTGGAAATTATTTTTAGTCTCAGCTAAGAGAGACAACTCTTGCTTTACCCCTAGCTTATGTATCTCACATTCCTTTCTCATTTTATTATGTTTTTTTGTCTCCTGTACAGTATGAACTGTTACTTGTATGCATTGATATGATGGTTAAAAATCATCATATCCCAGATTTTGTGGGAATGATTTGGTAAAGTGGTGACCTGCTTGGCTTACACTGCAGAAGATCTGAGTTCAACCCCATAATATGCCCCTCTCTGTAATAGGTTAGTGTCCTGCTCTGTGTAGCAGGATAACTAAAAAATTCATGAAAGCAACATTAAATTTCAACAAATGAACACTGATTTAGAATCTGTGCAGTAGATAATCAGTCAGCTTTGACTGTATGTTTATACCTCATAGACATATCTATTATTTATGTAAACAGAAGCATCCTGATTGCTTTTGGTTTGTTACATGGACAAGTGAAAATTTCTATGCAATGTCACATTTTATCAGGTGTGTTGTTGATAATGTTTCCTCAGCAATGCCTCGTTATGACGGGAATACTGTTGATAATGTTTCCTCAGCAATGTCTTGTTATGACGGGAATACTGTTGATAATGTTTCCTCAGCAATGTCTTGTTATGACGGGAATACTGTTGATAATGTTTCCTCAGCAATGTCTTGTTATGACAGGAATACTGTTGATAATGTTTCCTCAGCAATGCCTCGTTATGGCGGGAATACTGTTGATAATGTTTCCTCAGCAATGTCTCGTTATGACAGGAATACTGTTGATAATGTTTCCTCAGCAATGCCTCGTTATGACGGGAATACTGTTGATACAGCATTATGAACTACTGGCACCGGTGACTTAGTACTTTAAGATGTATTCTAGGATTTGCCAACTCATGAAAATATGGGAATATGATCTGTCTTTGTAGCTTTGAGATTTTGTTTAAAGTTTTTCAAGACAGAAACTTTTTTTGTGTGTTACTGAACCCACCCTGATCCAACAGACCACATGCCGATGTTGAAAATGCCTTAATGTCTTAATGTCAGAGCTGATAACTTTTGGCGATGTTGTGATACAATTTTCATATTACTAGGGGTATCAAGTTGTGCACCATTCCTTCCTACTGGTATAGGTTTTTACCTAGATGTTATAATTGTCAGAACACCCTGCTGAACAGTATGATTGTTTAATGTTTTCTCCTCCCAGACTCCTATCTGTTAGCATCTGTAGTGGATGTAGTTAGCCAAGTTAGAGATGTTAACTCCTCCCAGGCACCTGTGAGCATCTATAGTGGATATATGGCTAGTCACAATGGAGATGAATACTCCCCAAGGGACCTATGACTAGGTGTAGAGCCTTAATGGCAGGTGTGGCTAATGAAATGAAATGTTTATACTTCTTTTGGCCACCTTTGTTGAGGCTTTTATGGTTTTGTGGTTAACAAAATAAGAGGTGCTTACTCCTCCCAGACACCTGTGGTCAGGGCCTAAATAGTAGGTGTGGCTAATCAAATAAGACGTGTTTACTCCTTCAGGGCACCTCCATTTTTGGACTTTTTGGCAGGTGTTGTTATCTGAAAGAGGTGCACCACTGTTGTGGTCCTTTGTGGTAGATATGGTTAAGCAAGTGAGAGGTGCTTACTTGTACTGAGCACTTGCATTTATAGTCTTCATGACAGGTGTGGCTAGCTCAACAGGCTACATTTATTCTTTCCTAGGCACCTGGTCTTTCCTGTGATGTCCAGAAGACTGGACATCCATCATGGTTTTGTGGCTCCTGTTCTCTCCTGTGATGTCCAGGGGACTGTGGACATCCATCATGGTTCTCCTGTGATGTCCAGGAGACTGTGGACATCCATCATGGTTCTGTGGCTCTTGTTCTCTCCTGTGATGTCCAGGAGACTGTGGACATCCATCATGGTTCTGTGGCTCCTGTTCTCCAGTAATGTCCAGGAGACTGTGGACGTCCATCATGGTTCTATGGCTCCTGTTTTGTCCCATGATGTCCAGGAGAATGTGGACGTCCATTGTGGTCGTGTGGCTACTGGTCTCCTGTGATGTCCAGGAGAATGTGAACGTCCATCATAATTCTGTGGCACCTGGTCTCTCCTCTGATGACCAGGGAATGTTGACATTCCTCACAGATCTGTTCTGATGAATGGACTATAGCCTTTGATAGTAAATCAGGATCAGAACTGTTTCTGAACAAAAGCTTTGGCTAGCACAAGTACTACATGTACGATGTTCTTTAAGCATGTCTGATAAAAATGACTATACTGTGCAATAATAAGCCAGTCACAGAAGTCCTTTAAAGCATTGTAAAATGTAAATGCATTTCTATATGTAAGTGGTACATGTATTTCCAATAGGTCATTTCAAAGTTTCATTCTTTTCCTTACAAAATATTACATTCAGGTGAAGTATTTGTCAGTAGGTATGCCATAAGAATGAAACTCTTTCTGACTACCTGTAGCAAAAGGATTACAAGTGAACATGTAATAAGGGCAAATGGTGATATCTACTCAAAAATATGTAGACAAATTCACACTTCTGTATGTAACTATCGAGATTATGTTCTTGAAACATCAACATTTGTCCATAGTCACATGCTTTTATGGTAATATTTAGGAATTTGAAATTGTAATGGAAAATTCAGTAATAGATTATTAGAAGCAATCTAATTATCCATCAAAACTAACATCAAGCTAACTGTACTATGTAGGTGAGGGTATTTATTGGTAAAAAGTAATGAGAATTTTATTAACATTGCTTTCATAAAGATGTTATATCATGTATGTTTATATAATCAATGTTTACACATAGATGCAAACAGTCGACTAAAACTTAAACATTTTTGTCAGGAGATACTGATAATAAATAGACATTATTTCTATGAATTTGTAGGCTTGAATGAAGAGAGAGTGAAGAAGTAAATGCATCGAGGAGTCAAACTGAACATGGAAGGAGGATTAGTATAGAGGACAACCTTCATCATAACATGTCTAGAAATTAAACAAGCGTACGTAAGGAAGCGTACACAAGTTATGGCTTAGATAAGAAGTATTATAAATGTATATATACAATGTATATATACAATGAGAAAGTCTCTTGTTGAGAGTGATTCAAGAATTGTAATATGTGTACCTTAAACCTAATGGTTTGTCTGCAAATTTGATTGATAAGACACAGAACTCAAACATGAATCAAGGTAATCAATGTTTTGTATAATTTGTAATTAATGTAATTAAAACTGGGCAGCAAATACTCATAGCCATCATCTCATTGTTATTATCATAAAGTATGAATCGATGTTCTAAAACACTTTCATCATATGTAATAAACTTAAGTATATACACCATGTAAATAAACAGTGATAAATTCTAGATTTGTTCTTCGATTGTTTAGTTAACCTAGAAATTCTGATTGTCAGATATCTTGAAATTTAGGGGGGGGGGGACCTTGGGGCCTTTTTTTCCACAAATATGAATAAAACTTCAGATTTGGCACACAAAATGGCTGAGTATTTTGGCCAGTAGTTGACTTTCACGTGTGGCCCCACCACCACTTATCGGGAATCCAGGATCCACCACTGTTGGATATGATCAATGTTCTTAACTGCCAATAACCGACTTATCCAATCACCAAATACATGAAACCACATCTGTTAGCGCACATTTTTATTATAATGTCATAGATTATATCTAACACTGATCTAGAGCTGGCTTAGCTCTATTAGTATCATGCTTGACTTGTGGCCAAGAAGTACTAAGTTCGAGCCTCATATGAGCAACTTGTCGGTGTGTCGACTTTTGGATGAGAAAGTTGAAAAAAGGAGTTTCCATGTCAGGGTAGACATTGTCACGTACAGGATTCCTCACTTCTCGAGCAATGTGTCCAGCAACATTTAAGTGGAGGGAATATGGCACACCATAAAACAAAAACCAACATACAAAATACATTGATTTATTTATGATGTCACCAAAAATTAAGACACTTTATATTAAGTATCGCTATAATATAAGAAATCTGGCGATCTCTAAATTGACAGACAACTGAATACTGGAACAGAGTGACACATCATTAGACTTAATGCTATCGTTACAGTTGTTCATCACCAAGACACAAACTGTAGCTCAAGTCACATGGTGTTTCTACATACTAGACGATTTTCAGAAATTTCCTCACTCTGTGAGATGTTTATCTGTGGATCAACTTCCACAGCTGAACTGTATTCAGAAGTTTATGAAGATCATTGGTGGTCAAACTTATGTATTCCAATCACCAAATAAAGAAAAAACTTAACAATATTATGTATAGAATCAACAATTTTATTAGAATTTTTATGCATGTATTTTGTATACTATAACATTGGAATAGGTATACCGGCATAGTGAAATCACAGGACAACATCACATGACAAGTACAAACATAGCACTCCTCTCTCCATCATTATCAGGGCATACACGAGTTATATATACCCATACAGTTATTTATAGGTATATATAGTTTTATACATTATAAGTTTTAAAAATCACTGTTAAGCTGAATGTAATTCAAAGTTCAGATGTGAAACACAATTATAATTTTCACGTCTTACTAATTTTCACGTCTTACTAATTCTTCTGTTGTTTTAAAGTAAGGATGTTTAAATCTATCATTAATTTCATTACTCTAGTTATTATTGTTGACACCACTTTTTGTAAATCATTCTAGTTTTAAAGAAAAAAGTCGTACTATATAGTTCTTCGTTACTTCACACCACTCGGTTTGTTACAAACTCCTACTCGTACTAATTAAAGTAAATATATTACACACCTCTGGTTACCATAGCAATTTATCACCATGTTACAGTTCAATTAGCAGTGATATTATTTGAGTTAGATAAGTTTATTGCTAGAATCTGTCCATGCAATCACATATTAATAGCAACGTATCAAACAAAAAGTTCTCCAAGTATTACTATGGAATTATGGGTAAAAAAATACCTTATACCTATCCAAATACAAAATGTATCTATTTAACATTTCTGCAAGAAGATTTCTAAGTTTTTCAAATAAAAATTTCTACAAGCTAAAAAAAAGACCTGTTGGTAAATTTTGTGTTTTCATCATGATGAGATATCACAAGTAAAGGGAGAAATTTATACACATTCAATTACCAATAACATGTAACAGTTTAAAGTACAAAAATGTCAAAATACAACATAAGATGTGAGAAAAAATTATCCCAAATCTTTTCATTTTAAAACATGAAGTATCGGGATAAAGATGACTTACTACTTATAAATAAAAATCTAAAAAACAGGGTGAGGTAAGATGTAGAAGCACACCCCAAAAACACATAGAAAATGTATGAACAGGTTCACTAAAACGTGGTATATATCATAAAACCATCTGACAGTACAAAATCAATTACAGGTGCTAAAAGTCTAACCTGGATATAAAAAGAAATGATGGAGCAATCTTAGTCATCACTGATGATAAACTTAAAGAGGAACTTTCATCATAAAGGGAGATAAATTTTAACATCAATAATTGACATCGATTACTTCATTCAAATTAGAAAAAAAAAAGTTCCTAAAGTTTGTCTATGGAGATCAAACATTAATTACTTTGGTACATCAAGATGTAAAAAATTTCCACCTCAACTCACTGTATATTTACAGGTTTTACAGTAAAGGAAAACTCTACCCCTTCACAGTGCATTTACAGCTTTTAACAGCAATCAAAAACACATGATGCATTTTACAAGAACTAGTATTAGAACAGTTTCCGTAATAAATATCAGTGATACTGTATCTTGTACTGATTTATGAAACACATTTTATTCCCTCTACAATTTGAATTTTCAATGAATTTTGATGTCATACAAAAAATGTATAACTAGTGACATACAAACTTTATTGATATTCTTCCCATTTTCATAATGTTATTGTTTTATGCTACCTGTGGTGGTTCTACAGATTTAGGAGAGGGCCACTCTGCTGTTACCGCCTCTTGAGTTGGCTTTGGAGATCCTGCTACTGCAGCACATGTAGCAGCGTTTGTGGTCAGGTTGGGAAGCACGGGGCTGGTCCCTGAACCAGGTCTAGGCCAGTCTAAGGGTGTCCTGGTCCGTGCACTAGCAGGTTTTGGGCTGATAGGAGCCAAAGGTTTAGGGCTGAGGGCAGAAAGCTGAGTAACTGGTTCTGGATTCACTGCCCCTGACCTGCCCCCTGACAGAGTCAAACCTGCAACCCCTTGACCCAGAGTATCAATAGGAGCAGGAGGAATGGAGGACACACCCTCGTCAGCTTTTTTATCTAATTTCACTGGAAGAGGATCTGGTACCTAAAATTGAATAAATGTATTTCTGTGTAAATGAATGCCTGTTATATCCAACATAATATATATATTTCTGTGTAAATGAATGCCTGTTATATCCAACATAATATATGTATTTCTGTGTAAATGAATGCCTGTTATATCCAGCATAATAACATAAGATATGTATTTCTGTGTAAATGAATGCCTGTTATATCCAACATAATAAATGTATTTCTTTGTAAATGAATGCTTGTTATATCCAACATAAGATATGTATTTCTGTGTAAATGAATGCCTGTTATATCCAACATAATATATATATTTCTTTGTAAATGAATGCTTGTTATATCCAACATAAGATATGTATTTCTGTGTAAATGAATGCCTGTTATATCCAACATAATATATATATTTCTTTGTAAATGAATGCCTGTTATATCCAACATAATAAATGTATTTCTGTGTAAATGAATGCCTGTTATATCCAACATAATATATGTATTTCTGTGTAAATGAATGCCTGTTATATCCAACATAATATATGTATTTCTGTGTAAATGAATGCCTGTTATATCCAACATGAGATACATATTTCTGTGTAAATGAATGCCTGTTATATCCAACATAATATATGTATTGCTGTGTAAATGAATGCCTGTTATATCCAACATAAGATACACATTTCTGTGTAAATGAATGCCTGTTATATCCAACATAATATATATATTTCTTTGTAAATGAATGCTTGTTATATCCAACATAAGATATGTATTTCTGTGTAAATGAATGCCTGTTATATCCAACATAATATATATATTTCTTTGTAAATGAATGCCTGTTATATCCAACATAAGATATGTATTTCTGTGTAAATGAATGCCTGTTATATCCAACATAATATATATATTTCTTTGTAAATGAATGCCTGTTATATCCAACATAAGATATGTATTTCTGTGTAAATGAATGCTTGTTATATCCAACATAAGATATGTATTTCTGTGTAAATGAATGCCTGTTATATCCAACATAATATATATATTTCTTTGTAAATGAATGCCTGTTATATCAAACATAATATATGTATTTCTGTGTAAATGAATGCCTGTTATATCCAACATAATAACATAAGATATGTATTTCTGTGAAAATGCCTGTTATATTCAACATAATAAACAAAAACAGATTTAGAATCTCAGCCAATCAAAATATAAACAAGTAAAATTCCTTCATACTCTGTCAGATGAGAATGTGCATGATGTTTTATTATATTTCTATATTTCCACTGCCCTGAGGAAGATTTTACTTGTGTATAATATGCCTTTGTAATGATGCACAGGACACAACTAAGTGATGACTTTTTTAGTTAATTATTGTTAAACTGCAAGATCAGATATGCCCTGCATGCAAATAAATTGTTATTCAATCTTAAATACAAAGAATGGATCATGTGAAATTTCTTCCACCTATCCATCTCAACACTACTTCTTCCTCTGAATCTGGATTATCAATTAAATATCTTCAACCCCTGAGACTACACTGTGGAGTTTGTAAAACTCACCAGACAGTACAAATTCATTGATTTAAAAGAAGCTTTGGCAGACCAATATCTTGAAACCCTAGTTAAGATTGGCACATACTGGGACTGAATCTTACATATCAATGGGTCACTCTTCCCTTTTCATCAACACCTTTCTTCAGGAAGCAATATTATGACATAACTTACATGTGGTCGTTTGAGTTTACCACTCAGTATGATGTCTCCATCTGTCTTACACCTCTGTAATCTCTGCATGGCATGGAAAGTTCTGGCAGTACTGTTTGTCATGTTATTGCCTGAAAATAATTCCATACCTCATCTTTATATATGCAGCAAATACAAACGATGCAATGCATTCTTTCCATTCCTATATATTTCTGTGGGAAGTTCTTTTATTGTACTGTTGTTCATCATGAAACTGATTGCTTGGAAAAAATAATGCTCATTTTAATTTACACCTTACATCAGCAAACATTTAATACCTAATACCACCCCCCCCCCCTCCCCTAATAAACTCTATCTTTCACTCAAGAATATAATTCTGTATAAATATTCTGACAGCTGACTGAGCTTAAGGTATCACTTAAGTGATATTCATCTTTAAGGTTTTCAAAATGTCTTGGTGCTTGGTATTTCATTCCCTCTGAGGAAAAGAACTTATATATATATGACCTGTTTAAGGACACTCCTATATTTCAGAAAAGTACCTCTTTTAAAAACTATAAAGGCAATTTCAGCAAATCTTACACTACTCATAACTTCTGAAATAAAGTTATGTGCAGCATTAGTTATGAATCAATTATTCAGTCTTCTTTTCATTTCATTAAATAAGCACTATGTAGTACTTTATTTCTTGCTGTGGTCTTATGAAATTTCAAGAAAGACCACTCTTTAGTTTAGTTATTGTATTTTTCATGGAAGTGAAAGATGATTTGCTTACCTGGGATTTTGAGTGGCATATCATATGTTCCTACAAAGTTTCCCCATGGAGATTCCCTTGACCGTTTGACCCCTTTTAATAAGTGACCTCTGTTATTAGCTACTATCTGTGTAAATCCATCAAATGCCCTTGGCCTCTGCAAGAAATATAGGTCAATAATGTAACATTATTCTTAAAATAGATAAAAGTTTATGTCTGCCAGGCAGACTAATTAAAGTAATACTAACCTTGTATCCATGATAATCATTTAAGATTTTTTTTTATACTTATTACAAGTTCATTTATTATAGCTGACAACTATGGATTTGAATCAACCAGGCCATGACCTTTAATTCTTTTTTTAACCTTATCTCAGCATGCAGATACTCATTCTATTAATGCTCTATTGTAATGTTTCTTACCCTCTTTTTCTCCCAAAACTTCATAATTCCTCTTATAATGTATGTGACAGCACTGAGTATACTTGTATCAAAAAATTACACATTAAACTTAATTCCTCCCTCATAGGGAATATAACATGCCATTAATTCCACAGTATACTGAGAATAATTGATGCTCAAAAACTGTATATCCAACAAGAAAGGATGATCATCAAAATATGCACATTTTTTTTTCTTTCAAAATTGAAAGGAGACCTTGGGAAAAGAAACATTCTTCAGACTTGACAACAGAAAAGTATGAACAGCTTTACTTTTGTATTGATCTTGGCTTCAGGATGTGAAATAAAAGTTTTATTCTCTTCTTTACTAAACTGTATGCTAACATTCATACTATGCATATTACTTTTATATCATTCAAGCTACATATTTCTGATAACTTACTTGTCTATATACAGATGGAACTTCCCAATTTTGTAGTAACTTGGGATCAAATGCCTGGTCATACTGAAAAGAGATAGAACAAATCACTGTAAAGTGGCACCCCAAATGATTTGTAGAAAATTTGAAAGACAAATTAAGAACTTTACATTTTTAATTGACATTTAGAAATATATATATATATATATGTATGTATATATACATATATATTCATGTTTTCTATATAGAATGGAAATTACCTGAAATATTCTAGACATACAATGCACATTTCAAATGCATAACAGGGTTATTCCATTCTACTCATTTGGTGACAAAAGAAAATATGAGCTAGAAGCGCTTGTCATTTTAAATAGAGATTAGGCCATTAGGGACTCTTGAATCTGAAGCAAACTTTTCCTCTTCTTTCTCTTCTTGGAAAGGAAAAAAGAGGGGGAACTGTATATAATATATTAACAAACAATGAAAATATGCGCTGATTATGTCCTAGAAGTGTCAGGGTCATTAATTCTTTCTTTTTCCTTATTTATTCATTTATTTTTCATTTTAAATATATTTGGTGTATGATACATCTTGCTTTGGTTAGTTTGTGTGATTAATGGCATAACGCATGGATGTGCAAAATGACATAATTTTGTTTTTATTTTGACAGTTCTTATTTTTCATTTTGATTCCTTTTAAACCTTGTTAACACCATTACCTTATACTGAAATGACATCATGATTAAAAATGCTTATCTCGCCCTTCAATGCAACCTAGGCAATGGCTATTTTCACACAAGCATCCTTTGTAATGCATCACCTGTTGTCGATATTTATTACCTATTTTGGCAATAAAATAAACGCTTTTTCACATTCAATTTTACCTGGTTCGCACTGAAATGGAGCGACATATCTGCAACCTGTGTCGTTAAACTCACTGGCCGTAGATTTAACGATAAATCACGCGATAGTTGGCTCGGACAGACTCCCCTTGTTCTAGAGCATAACCATAACACAGCGTCACGTTGCTATGGGACAGTTATTCCGCACATAATTTCGAATTGATATTCTTAATACCTACAGAAACGAAGCAAAAATTATATTTTGTAATAAAATGAATAGAAAGATGACGAGACTAACATTTCAATATTTATATTTTATTCAATAATTAACATCAAATATTTTTAGTATTCACCGCGGGCTGACTTCTCTTCGTTTCCGCCGGAATCATTCTGCATGTTTTGAAGTTTTCATGTAATCATGACTCTGTTTCACTTTGGAAATTGCGTAGCGTTAGCCTACGTACCATATGCTATTGTATACAAATGCTCAGGACTGTAAGTTTCTATTTTTATGATAGATAGGTGCGAATTTCCTCTGTCTGACACGTACTGAAACACTAATAAGGCTAATATCAAAGCTTTTAATTCAAATGTTGCATACACAGCAATGGAAATTGGTACTCACTTAGTCATTCAAGGTGACTAAAAGTTTAGCTGCGCCTCCAATTTTTTCATTCTTTAAACTCGGGTGGCTTCCATAATATTAATTAGAGCTATACGCCTGTAGTGTAGAGAGCCTTTTACAGTAACTGCAGTCGTGCGGAGTTGATGTCTTGGGGGAAAGAAATAATCACTGTTCCCGCAAAATGACGTAAGATACATCCTATATCTCATTATGATGTCAAAATTTTCACAGGAAATATATTCTTCACCCAAATTTGCCAAAACAAAGCTGGTGTGGCCTAGTGGGTAATTTGGTGCTTGGCTCATGATGGGGAGGTCTGGGGTTCGACTGCTGCCCTGGCCACATCGGTGTACTGTCTTTAGGATGAGACAGTAAAAACCGAGTTCCTGTGTCACAGTAGACTTGGCACGTAAAAGATCCCTCACTCCTTCGCGTGGGTCTGTTTCAAAGGTCTAAATTTGTATGCAATGCATCAGGCAGATACCGTCACCATACACGTGAAATAATCGTGGAGTGACGTTAAACAACAATTAATCAATCACCCAAAATGCTAGTTTCCCAGTTATTGTGAAAGGGTCTATAGATATCAATTTACACCCCTCCCCTTTTCTGACAGTGACACACACAAAATTTTCCGCTGTTCATCTAATTATGACTTTTGTATTCATAGAAAAGAGTTATATAACATGCATTCTGTTGCTACTATTTACTGAAATTTACATAAATTTTTTACAGTAACAATCACGGAAATTTCAGTAAAATATAAATTTATTACACATACTAAGATATTATTTTAAAGTATTCCAACCCTAATTAAACTATGGATAGCCGTCGCATATTATTACATCATATTACATGGATGTAACAAAAGTTGTCACAATTTGTTTGGATAAAATCAGGCAAGAAACTAGAAAGTTATTGACAAAAAGAACTTTGATGACCGTAAATTTGTAACTGTGTTGGATTTGATTTCTTAGCTTTTAATTTGATATAATAAATAATTCAATTATAATAGTAATTTCTATTCTGAGATCATATTTTTGACACCTTCTCAAACAGTGATATATTTTATAAGTCAGACTCTGTTTAACTTGTAGACAAACTTTTGATGGTGTGTCTGTCTGTTCATCTGTTCTTCTGTCCATTTGTCTCTCCGCAAAGCTTGTGAACAAGATACAGACGAAACTGCTTCAGCTAGTACTGTCAGACTTTGCACTCTATCTCCTTATTGTAGGAGGACAACACAAATGATTTTTCAACTTGGTTAATTGTCAAAGGACAAGGTCACACATTATTGTTAAAGCTTGTAAACATGATGTAGACCAAACGTATGAGAGTGTTACTGAGTGATGATATGTTGTTGTTTTTGTTGAATTTGAGGTAAAATTTCTGAAGAGAGAGATTCTCATTAAAGAGCATTCTGATACTCTCAAAGTTTTCACATGTGCTCAGAGTGTTCAGGTGAGTGATATAGGCCCATTTACATCGCTTGTCTGTTTCAAGATTTACATGTAAACTTACATGCGACTCGATACAGACATATAATTATGTATGATTAAGCTTGAGAGCATTCAACATTTCCTTACATCCCATAACTGAGAGGATGCGTCCACAATAAGAATTTTACCAAACAATTGTGAACTTTTATGGTGGCTTGTTATTTGTCCATCTGACATAATTTTTTATACTACATGTATAAAGTTTCAAAGAACAAAGAAACAAAGTACTAATTTTCTCAAACAAGTGTTGGT
Source organism: Pteria penguin (assembly GCA_035048485.1). Taxonomy (NCBI): domain Eukaryota; kingdom Metazoa; phylum Mollusca; class Bivalvia; order Pterioida; family Pteriidae; genus Pteria; species Pteria penguin. The sequence goes on along the minus strand of CM068589.1, from coordinate 5,367,716 downwards.
GTTTATCAGCTAGATATTTTCGGTACTGAAAACTTTAATTTCCCAGTATCTAAAAGTGCTCATAATGTCCCTGTTATATTTTATGAATATGAATATGTAACCCAGGAACTGGAAGTTGTACTTCCCTATATAGTCTCTTTGAGTTTGGCTTATCAAGAGTAGACTGTACTTCAAATATTATGAACTGCATTTAATAAAAAGATACATGTATTGGAATGCTCTAGATTTTCCCTATGATAATAGATTCTGATACTTTTTAATGATGCCACATGCTCAGAGTGCTCTGGTGGCTGTTAATGGCCCTTTGAGCCTTGCTTATTTAAAGTGTAGGAAGTACATGCAAAGTTAACAATGCCTTGATGACATTATTTCATTTTAGGACTGAGTACAGTGCATTTTGATGACATTATTTCATTTTAGGGCAGAGTACAGTGCATTTTGATGGCATTATTTCATTTTAGGGCAGAATACAGTGCATTTTGATGACATTATTTCATTTTAGGGCAGAATACAGTGCATTTTGATGACATTATTTCATTTCAGGGCTGAGTACAGTGCATTTTGGAAATGTGTCCAGGCAGGAGCAGCCTATCTGTTCACACAACTGTGTAAGATGCTGATTCTGGCTACGTTTTTCCCAACCACTGAGATTCAGACTGGGGGAATGGACGTCATCGGCGTAAGAAATGATTTGTATAAGGCCATAATAAAAAAAAATATAAGATTCTTATTTCCGCCTGCCCCAATTTTTCACCCCTACACCAATTTTTTTTTTTTTTTTTTTTAAATTATATAGCTGACGGGAAATATCCCATGTCTTTTCCGATGTAGTTATATGAGATTTTGTTTATAATTGTTGAATTTGTGATTTTGTGTTATTGTTATATTGACAGAAAGTCAAATAAAACTATGAGTATGAAAAGCTTAACCATGTTATTATTTAGTATTTTCCAAGTCAATTTAGTCATATTTATGTCCAATTCCATTTAAGAGTAAAATAGTATATAAAATTTGTCCCCCCTCCCCCCACCCACCAAATGTTTTAAAAATTGGATGAGAATCTAGCAATTTCTTTAATATGACCTAAATGTCAATGGAAACCTGAAGACTTTTGATTGCTACATGTACTTTGTCATAGATGCATCTTAGTTCTACAGGATCTGCTTCATACTTCACAAGATTGTTCCCTTTGAAAAAAAAGGGTGTGTCACGATTTTGACCGAAGATTTCATTTGCAACCTTATGATATATTGTTTAATTTGTAACACCTTATCTTCAACATAGATCTACTACAAAATTTCAAGTTCTTAGTGGGTCTAGTTAGCTGGTGAATTCTGGTCATATTTGTAAGGAGACAGCTTCATATCTCACTATACCACAGTCATGTACCCTATAGTGTACTATTCATAGTCATGTATGGTGTACTTTTCACAGTCAAGTATGGTGTACTTCTCATAGTCATGTATGGTGTTATTCTCATAGTCATGTATGGTGTACTGCTGATGGTCATGTACCCTATGGTGTACTTCTTACAGTCCTGTATGGTGTACTTCTCATGGTCATGTATGGTGTACTTCTCATGCTCATGTATGATGTACTTCTCACAATCATGTTTGGTGTACTTCTCATAGTAATGTATGGTGTACTTCTCATAGTCATGTATGGTGTACTTCTCATGGTCATATACCCTATGGTGTACTTCTCATAGTCATGCATGGTGTACTTCTCATGGTCATGTACCCTATGGCATACTCCTCATAGTCATGTATGGTTTACTTCTCATGGTCATGTATGGTGTACTTCTTGTAGTCATGTATGATGTACTTTTCATAATCATGTATGGTGTACTTCTCATAGTCATGTATGGTGTACTTCTCATAGTCATATATGGTGTATTTTTCAGTCATGTATGGTGTATTTTTCATAATAATGTATGGTGTATTTTTCAGTCATGTATGGTGTATTTTTCAGTCATGTTTGGTGTATTTTTCATAATAATGTATGGTGTAATTTTCACAGTCATGTATTTTGTACTTCTTCTGGTCATGTATGTTGTTTTTGCTATAGTAATGTATGATGTACTTCTTAGTCATGTATGGTGTACTTCTCATAGTCATGTATGGTGTATTTTTCAGTCGTGTATGGTGTATTTTTCATATTAATGTATGGTGTAATTCTCACAGTCATGCATTTTGTATTTCTTCTGGTCATTCTTCTTGTCATAGTCATGTATGATGTACTTCTTAGTCATGTATGGTAGTGATGAAACGATTATCGCCGATGATCGAATGTCGATCGCTGAAAGAGCGCCGATTTCGATTTTCGATTCTATTTTCAAATCTCGAAAAATCGCCGAAAAAAAAAACCAAGAAGAAGTTTTATCACCCAAATTGACTCGTAAAATGTAGTGTAACTATCTACGTAAATGACCCAATTGACCGGAATGCACCATCTTATTACTGAAATGCCCATGAAATGGAACTTAATTTTCATTGTTAAAAAATCGTTTATCTTGCCACCTGCAGAATTTCCTCTGATTCATACCCAGAGGACTGAAAGTGAAAAAAAAAACAAACTTATTCATCAATTTCATGACATTTGTAATTTTCAAAGAATCATCAGAATGAATGTATGATGCTTTTTATAAATAGTTTGTCCCCTCTTAATTTTTCCATAGAATAAAGGAATTGCTAGTTATTCTTGTTTGGTCTTTGGTAAAGACACTTGTTATCTTGTTATTGAGATATACATGTATTTTATTGTTTAGAATTGCTTGTTTATTTTATTTTTCAAATAAAAAAAAAAATTACATACATGATTACATTGTCAAATGATAAAAATATCCCTTTGCAAAATGGTTTTCTTATTCGTCCGATTATAATCGATTATCATCGATCGGTTATGATTTCCGATTATTGTCCGATCATCGATTATGAAAATTGTCCGATTCTGCATCACTAATGTATGGTGTACTTCTCCTAGTCATATATGGTGTATTTCTCATAGTCATGTATCATGTATTTCTCATAATCATGTATGGTGTACATCTTATAGTCATGTAGTGCATAGTTATATTCATTTCCCCAAATTGCAAGGCACCGAATGGTTTTGAAAATTTGTATGAATATCATTCATTGCTAAAAAATTCTTGAAAGTGGCAAAATTCTTAAGCATTGATTACCTCTTTTAGGTGATGATATATCATGTATATACAAAGAAATCTACATATGTATTTAGCAACTTTTATGAAAATACATGTTGATAAAGCGCATTGTGATTTTACTCTTAAAATTATTTTCAGGAGTTTCTTAAGTCCACAGTTGACCTAGCTGACCTCATCGGAATTCACCTTGTCATGTCCAGAATAGCAGGTAAAGGTCAACTAAAGTTCATGGTAGCAGGATTAGGCTGGGCCACTGCAGAATTATTTATGACTAGGTCAGTATGTATTGGTTAATGGGTAAAAGTGAAATGTGTCAAATTCTGTTTACATAAATACCAAGTGTTTCTTGTTACTTTTTCAAATCAGAGTATTTTATGTTGTTATTATTTAAATCAGAATATTTTATGTTGTTTTTATTGAAATGCACTACCAGTAGAACTGTAACATGGAATGCTAATGTATCACATGATTACAAGTTCAGTTTTTAAGAGAAAAACTGATTTAGTTAAATACAAATCTTGTGATAAATGCAAGTATCAAATCTGATGACATGAATGCAGTTACATGCTAAACAAAGATTTCAATATAACATTTTTTCTGTATTATAAACAATAATCTTTTAGAAGGACAGGCATGAAGTAATGATGTCATTCATGCTTCATTTCCAGTACAGATATTCTGGATTCAAATCCCTGATTGCTGTACTATGTTAACAAAATTAGTTTCTTCCTCTTCCATGTCGTGATAGAAATAAAAAATTGTTGAAATCGACAAAGAAAAAAAACCCTCAATCTACCAAACCAACCAATAATCATCTTAATATATGAATCAGGTTACCCAATGATATTCCAGCAGTAATGGCAAAGTGTTATTACAGAGTGACCACTGTGATAGGGGAGTTATTGTGATAATGTGAGGGGAAATTAGCACATGTAAAGCATACATTAAGATAAATAGAAGTTCTACTCTATTTTAGATTTATTCCTTTGTGGGTAGGAGCAAGAGGAGTGGAATTTGACTGGAAATATATTCAAATGAGCTTCGAGTCCAACATCAATTTAGTAAGTATTTTGTATTTTTGTCAACTTGTTTCAGCACTTTATCAGTATTAAGACTTCTAGATAGCACAATATAATATATACATGTTCCATAAAGATAGCACTTCAGTAGTGACACTGTATGTGTATTATATAAAACTGCACTTCATTAGTGATAGTATACACATGCTATGATAGATCAACCTGTCTAGGTTTAGTGCTTATCTACAGAAGTAACTGACGAGACTTTTCCACTTCTTCAAAGTGAAATGAAATGTCTTAATAGTCCTCCGAAGGGAAGTGTCATAAAACAAAGAACAATTAACTCAGTATTCACAATATTTCGGTCTCCTGACCTTCTTCTAGTGAATTTTATTGGTATTGGTGGCTTAATACCAATACCAATAAAATTCACTAGAAGAAGGTCAGGAGACCGAAATATTGTGAATACTGAGTTAATTGTTCTTTGTGAAATGAAATGATTCATGTTCATGGTAGTAAATGTAATGGTACTGTAGAGGAACACAAAGAGGTGTTTGCTGGAGTAAATAGTAAATCATGCTTCAGTTAAAGCAGAGAAAGGTACAACTTTTCCACTACTGAAAATAAGAATATCATAATGTTGTGATTACAGGTCCATCATATCTGTACAGCTATGTTGGTATGGTTACGAAGTAGGAATGATTTACAAAAATCATGGATTCCCATTGTCATGTCATTACTGGCTCTCAGCTGTTACAGACCTCTGATTGTAGAGTAAGTACTGGTTTGTTTGTATTGTATAACATCACTCTCAGCTGTTACAGACCTCTGATTGTAGAGTAAGTACTGGTTTGTTTGTATTGTATAACATCACTCTCAGCTGTTACAGACCTCTGATTGTAGAGTAAGTACGGATTTGTGTATTGTATAACATCGCTCTCAGCTGTTACAGGCCTCTGATTGTAGAGTAAGTTCTGGTTTGTTTGTATTGTATAACATAGCTCTCAGCTGTTACAGACATCTGATTGTAGAGTAAGTACTGCTTTGTGTATTGTATAACATAGCTCTCAGCTGTTACAGACCTCTGATTGTAGAGTAAGTACGGATTTGTGTATTGTATAACATCACTCTCAGCTGTTACAGACCTCTGATTGTAGAGTAAGTACTGGTTTGTGTATTGTATAACATCGCTCTCAGCTGTTACAGACCTCTGATTGTAGAGTAAGTACTGGTTTGTTTGTCTTGTATAACATCACTGTCAGCTGTTACAGACCTCTGATTGTAGAGTAAGTACTGGTTTGTTTGTCTTGTATAACATCACTGTCAGCTGTTACAGACCTCTGATTGTAGAGTAAGTACTGGTTTGTTTGTGTCTTGTATAACATCACTGTCAGCTGTTACAAACCTCTGATTGTAGAGTAAGTACTGGTTTGTTTGTCTTGTATAACATCACTGTCAGCTGTTACAGACCTCTGATTGTAGAGTAAGTACTGCTTTGTTTGTCTTGTATAACATCACTGTCAGCTGTTACAGACCTCTGATTGTAGAGTAAGTACTGCTTTGTTTGTCTTGTATAACATCACTGTCAGCTGTTACAGACCTCTGATTGTAGAGTAAGTACTGCTTTTTTGTGTCTTGTATAACATCACCCTCAGGATTCCTTCACCTACAGGGTATAGGGCATTTGAATCAGGACAGTTATCTGTCCTGGTTTATTTAGGTTGTCATGGAAATGGAAAAGGATTGGTATAAGAGCTGTGTAAGGATTACTAATTCAGTTTGCTTTTATCGGTAGTATCATGGTCAACAGACCATGGTGAGATATGGTCATTGAAGTTAGCAATCACCTTTATGTACCTCACTCTGATATACTGAAAGTAAGAGAGTTTTTATCAGGGACAGATAACTCACCTTATTTGTGTGGTCAATAGACCATGGTGAGATACGGTCAGTGATGTAGCAGTCACCTTATATACCTCATCGTGATATTCAGAAAGTGAAAGAGTTCTTATCAGGGGCAGATAACTCACCTTGTTTGTGTGGTCAATAGACCATGGTGAGATATTGTCTGTGAAGTAGCTGTCGTCTTTATACCTCACCATGACATTGGAATGCTGAAGTTAAGAGATTCCTTATCAAGGGCAGGCAAATCACTTTATTGGATTCTCCAATATATACAGGTGGCAGCCTGTGTTTATAGGTGATAGAGTAAGCCACACCAGGATTATACCACCTGTATGGTGGCAACCAGTGTATAGTGGTAGCAGACAATACCACACCTGGATTATACCACCTGTATGGTGGCAACTGGTGTAAAGTGGTAGCAGACAATACCACACCAGGATTATACCACCTGTATGGTGGCAACTGGTGTACAGTGGTAGCAGACAATACCACACCAGGATTTTACCACCTGTATGGTGGCAACCAATGTACAGTGGTAGTAGACAATACCACACCAGGATTATACCACCTGTATGGTGGCAGCCAGTGTACAGTGGTAGCAGACAATACCACACCAGGATTATACCACCTGTATGGTGGCAACCAGTGTACAATGGTAGCAGACAACACCACACCAGGATTATATCACCTATATGGTGGCATCCAGTGTTTATTGGTGACTGATAATGCTACTTGAAGGTTAATTAATCAATATGTTTGTGGTCATTTTTTTTTCTTGCTTATAAAGCCACACCTTGATCATTTTGCCTGTATGGTGACAGCCAGTTTTTATTGGTGGTGGAAACTGAAGTAAACTCCAACCGTAGGCTGGTTGCCTGGCAGGGTTACTCTAACCAGGATGTTAACCCAGAGCAACAGGTCTCCTATGTAGAATAGATATATAAAGATATAAGGTAGTATATCCCTCTAAATTCTGTTACAATAGTACTGATTTTCCAACAGAGATTTTGGTATTGCCAAGGAACAAACAGGCTTATCACCATTGAAAACATTAAAAGAAGTCGATACTGAGATTAAAGCACTTGAAAATATTTCTTAACATAGAAATATAGAGTGGATGTTGACCATGTTATAGCATTTGATTTCTTTTAAATGTTTGATAGTTTTATTCATTGAGAACTCTACATTTTGATTTCTTAGTATAAATTACTTTAATTTTTGTCTTTTTTTCATAATCTATAACAATATTGATCTAAGCTATTTGGCATTGATTGTTTATTTTATTTTTTAACATTGTACTTGATTTCATCTTTTTTTTTCCAGAATCATAACTCATGCCATTGGCCTTGGGTCTTGGGCGTTACTTTCCTTTAAAGCTTTATTTACGGGCTGTGTAGGTGTCATTGCACTTCAGATATTCCTCGGCCTTTCAGGACAGTCAACAAGCAACTCCTACTACTAAATACATAGTAAATAAACACTAAGAAAAAACACTGAATCTACTCAATGCTTGGTGCATCAAAACCTCGGACAAAGCGTCATGGATACAAAGAAACCAAAGGTAGCATCATCAATGTCTTCCCGAACACCAGACTTTGAGTCACTACCGCAGATCATCAACTGTGAGGATATCATTATCATTTGCATGTCAATATTTCTTAGTCATTCGTTTTTAATCAGATATCTGCAATTTATAGATAACCAATTTAACTTCTTTTTATAACTCATCTGATGTCTGAAAATGATTTTTCATACAGATGTCCAGAGAGCTATTCTTGTACCCCTGGTGTCGTTGTTGTTGTCATTGTTGTCATCATCCTTAGACAAAATCTTTAACCAGGATCATAACTTTAGAACCAGGGCTTTAATATTTCACATCTGTATTTCTTGTATCAAGAGCTATCATTAGTTACCAATACTTTTGACCTGTTGACCTTGACCTTGAAGTTTGACCTATTTTTAAAAAATCTTTAATCTTGGTCATTACTTATGAAAAGTAAAAGATAAGGCTTAAAAATTTCATGTATGTATTCCTTGTGACAAAACCTTTTGTTATGTATCCATAGTTTTTTACGTTTTGTCTATGACCTTAAAGATTGACCTACTTACAAAAAATGTTTTTGTTGTTTAAATTTGGTTTGCCACCAGCGAGCTGTGCTATCTTCTGACAACTGTTGTTTCAGTTTTGTAACATTGATTCTGTCACCATGTACATTGCATGTAGAAACAGAGGTTTTTATATTTGAATGAATGGTATTCTATGTATGTACTGGTAGACATCACATGAGAAGCTTCGGGCAGAGGTTAACTATAGGTCTTATAATTTCTCACACTGAGGCGTTAATGTAGACGTATTAAAATATTGATAAATTGATAAATGTAGAAACTTATTATATTGACATGTAGATGTAAGTCTTTGTGGACCTTGTAGCAGACATAAATTCTCTTGTAAGTCTTTATCATCTAAACATGTACATGAAATTTATGACCTTTAGTAAAATTCACATCTATGACCTTTAGTAAAAGTCACATTTTATGACCTTTAGCGAAAGTCACATTAAATGACCTTTAATGAAAGTCACCTTTAATGAAAGTCACAGAAAACCTATGTCAGCTGTAATTCATCAATGTTCATTTGTATGCATACATATTTAATATACAGTAATTTTATATAAGTAATGAAAAATTTGTTGTCATTAGAAATCTTTTTTTCTGAATGGTGTACCAAGTATATTTGTTGAGTGGGTTTTAACAACACAAGTTGATAGTCGTATATAAAAATGAACGATGTGTAACAGAGATATTGTCGTTGTAGAAGTTGAATGTGTTTTATGAATGATTTGACAATATATATGAAAGTATTTATATAAAGTTATTTTATGTGCAATTTGTGTTCACGATATCCTGAAGAAGGACATGATTATGATAATAAACCGTAAATACCGTGTGGTCTTTTAATTATTCCATTACACCTAATATGTTTTTTTTTTTTGTCAGGTCATCTTAATCAAGCTTCAAGTGACCTATTGTAATTGTGAAACATAATCAAGTGAATGTCGGTAACTGTTCACCAAATTTTCTACAGCTTTTGTAGGACTTTAGATCAAACTCGTTAGGAATGAAGTTGTTAAGAGGAATTGGGAGACTTTATTTATATAATTTACCTTAACCACCTGTTATCCAATCAAAAAGAGTTTATGTAAATTTGTAAATCTGAGGGACATCATTTGTTGAATGGACTGCAGCTCTGTTGTAATACAGGCTGTAGCTTTCCCCTGAAGTCATGGTGTCCTAACCATGTCAGGTAAAGTCATGGTGTCCTAACCATGTCAGGTAAAGTCATGGTGTCCTAACCATGTCAGGTAAAGTCATGGTGTCCTAACCATGTCAGGTAAAGTCATGGTGTCCTAACCATGTCAGGTAAAGTCATGGTGTCCTAACCATGTCAGGTAAAGTCATGGTGTCCTAACCATGTCAGGTAAAGTCATGGTGTCCTAACCATATCAGGTAAAGTCATGGTGTCCTAACCATGTCAGGTAAAAGTCATGGTGTCCTAACCATATCAGGCAAAGTCATGGTGTCCTAACCATGTCAGGTAAAGTCATGGTGTCCTAACCATATCAGGCAAAGTCATGGTGTCCTAACCACGTCAGGTAAAGTCATGGTGTCCTAACCATGTCAGGTAAAGTCATGGTGTCCTAACCATATCAGGCAAAGTCATGGTGTCCTAACCACGTCAGGTAAAGTCATGGTGTCCTAACCATGTCAGGTAAAGTCATGGTGTCCTAACCATGTCAGGTAAAGTCATGGTGTCCTAACCATGTCAGGTAAAGTCATGGTGTCCTAACCATGTCAGGTAAAGTCATGGTGTCCTAACCATGTCAGGTAAAGTCATGGTGTCATAATCATGACAAGTAAAGTCATGGTGTTCTAATCAGGTCAGGCAAAGTCATGGTGTCCTAACCATGTCAAGTAAAGTCATGGTGTCCTAATCATGTCAGGTAAAGTCATGGTGTCCTAACCATGTCAGGTAAAGTCATGGTGTCCTAACCATGTCAGGTAAAATCATGGTGTCCTGATCATGTCGGGTAAAGTCATGGTGTCCTAACCTTGTCAGGTAAAGTCATGGTGTCCTAACCACGTCAGGTAAAATCATGGTGTCCTAACCATGTCAGGTAAAGTCATGGTGTCCTAACCATGTCAGGTAAAGTCATGGTGTCCTAACCATATCGGGTAAAATCATGGTGTCCTAACCATGTCAGGTAAAATCATGGTGTCCTAACCATGTCAGGTAAAATCATGGTGTCCTACCCACGTCAGGTAAAGTCATGGTGTCCTAACCATGTCAGGTAAAGTAATGGTGTCCTAACCATATCAGGTAAATCATGGTGTCCTAACCATGTCAGGTAAAATCATGGTGTCCTAACCATGTTAGGTAAAGTCATGGTGTCCTAACCATGTTGGGTAAAGTCATGGTGTCCTAACCATGTCAGGTAAAGTCATGGTGTCCTGATCATGTCAGGTAAAGTCATGGTGTCATAATCATGGCAAGTAAAGTCATGGTGTCCTTATCATGGCAAGTAAAGTCATGGTGTCCTAATCACGTCAGGTAAAGTCATGGCGTCCTAAACATATCAGGTAAAATCATGGTGTCCTAACCATGTCAGGTAAAATCATGGTGTCCTAACCATGTCAGGTAAAATCATGGTGTCCTAACCATGTCAGGTAAAGTCATGGTGTCCTAACCATGTCAGGAAAAGTCATGGTGTCACAACCATATCAGGTAAAATTATGGTGTCCTAATCATGTCAGGTAAAGTCATGGTGTCCTAACCATATCAGGTAAATCATGGTGTCCTACCCATGTCAGGTAAAATCATGGTGTCCTAACCATGTCCGGTAAAGTCATGGTGTCCTAATCATGGCAAGTAAAGTTATGGTGTCCTAATCATGTCAGGTAAAGTTATGGTGTCCTAATCATGTCAGGTAAAGTTATGGTGTCCTAACCATGTGAGGTAAAGTCATGGTGTCCTAACCATGTCAGGTAAAGTCATGGTTTCATAATCATGTCAGGTAAAATCTTGGTGTCCGAATCATATCAGGTAAAGTCGTGGTGTCCTAACCATGTCCAGTAAAGTCATGGTGTCCTAACCATGTCAGGTAAAGTCATGGTGTCCTAACCATGTTGGGTAAAGTCATGGTGTCCTAATCATGGCAAGTATGATGGTCGTTATTGTACCAACTGTATGTTGTTGTTTCAATCAAGTTTCTGTCAAAAAATAGGCTGCAATCACGTCTGGTGTCGTGGATATAAAGTCAACAACCATGACAAGTACTGGAACAGCATATGGGGCATCTCGGCTATAAGATTTGAATAAAAAATTGGAAACTTTAAGGTTTTAACATTTGTTCCATGTATTTTTTTGGAGTACAGGGCTTTCCACTCCTTGGACCTGCCCCTTTCAATTATACCATTATAATAAGGGGGGGGGGGGGCAGCTAGCTAAAAGCTCTGTGACTGGAGGGCGTCCCTACACTGCTCATCAAATTATTGTCTAGTCATGACAGATTTCCACTCAAACCTAAATATTCTTAGTGCTAAAAACCTATTTTTGGCAATGGAATGCCCCTTGTTTTGATTAATATAATCTAATTCAATACTTCACTGACCATATGTTCTCACTTACACTCATACAATACTATTAATACTATCAGATCTTCATTTTATAGAAACATCTCATACATCTAGTATCATAGAAACATCTCATACAGATACATCTAGTATCATAGAAACATCCCATACAGATACATCTAGTATCATAGAAACGTCTCATACAGATACATCTAGTATCATAGAAACATCTCGTACAGATACATAGAGTATCACAGAAACATCTCATACAGATACATCTAGTATCATAGAAACATCTCATACAGATACATCTAGTATCACAGAAACATCTCATACAGATACATCTAGTATCATAGAAACATCTCATACAGATACATCTAGTATCATAGAAACATCTCATACAGATACATCTAGTATCATAGAAACATCTCATACAGATACATCTAGTATCATAGAAACATCCCATACAGATACATCTAGTATCATAGAAACATCTCATACAGATACATCTAGTATCATAGAAACATCTCATACAGATACATCTAGTATCATAGAAACATCCCATACAGATACATCTAGTATCATAGAAACATCTCATACAGATACATCTAGTATCATAGAAACGTCTCATACAGATACATCTAGTATCATAGAAACATCTCGTACAGATACATAGAGTATCACAGAAACATCTCATACAGATACATCTAGTATCATAGAAACATCTCATACAGATACATCTAGTATCACAGAAACATCTCATACAGATACATCTAGTATCATAGAAACATCTCATACAGATACATCTAGTATCATAGAAACATCTCATACAGATACATCTAGTATCATAGAAACATCTCATACAGATACATCTAGTATCATAGAAACATCTCATACAGATACATCTAGTATCATAGAAACATCTCATACAGATACATCTAGTATCATAGAAACATCTCATACAGATACATAGAGTATCATAGAAACATCTCATACAGATACATCTAGTATCATAGAAACATCTCATACAGATACATCTAGTATCATAGAAACATCTCATACAGATACATCTAGTATCATAGAAACATCTCATACAGATACATCTAGTATCATAGAAACATCTCATACAGATACATCTAGTATCATAGAAACATCTCATACAGATACATCTAGTATCATAGAAACATCTCATACAGATACATCTAGTATCATAGAAACATCTCGTACAGATACATCTAGTATCATAGAAACATCTCATACAGATACATCTAGTATCATAGAAACATCTCATACAGATACATCTAGTATCATAGAAACATCTCATACAGATACATCTAGTATCATAGAAACATCTCATACAGATACATCTAGTATCATAGAAACATCTCGTACAAATATGTCTAGTATCATAGAAACATCTCATACAGATACATAGAGTATCACAGAAACATCTCATACAGATACATAGAGTATCATAGAAACATCTCATACAGATACATCTAGTATCACAGAAACATCTCATACAGATACATCTAGTATCATAGAAACATCTCATACAGATACATCTAGTATCAAAGAAACATCTCGTACAGATACATCTAGTATTATAGAAACATCTCATACAGATATATCTAGTAACATGGAAACATCTCATACAGATACATCTATCACAGAAACATCTCATACAGATACATCTAGTATCATAGAAACATCTCATACAGATACATCTAGTATCATAGAAACATCTCATACAGATACATCTAGTATCATAGAAACATCTCATACAGATACATAGAGTATCATAGAAACATCTCATACAGATACATCTATCATAGAAACATCTCATACAGATACATCTAGTATCACAGAAACATCTCATACAGATACATCTAGTATCATAGAAACATCTCATACAGATACATAGAGTATCATAGAAACATCTCATACAGATACATCTAGTATCATAGAAACATCTCATACAGATACATCTAGTATCATAGAAACATCTCATACAGATACATCTAGTATCATAGAAACATCTCATACAGATACATCTAGTATCATAGAAACATCTCATACAGATGCATCTAGTATCATAGAAACATCTCATACAGATACATCTATCATAGAAACATCTCATACAGATACATCTAGTATCATAGAATCATCTCGTACAGATACATCTAGTATCATAGAAATATCTCATACAGGTACATCTAGTATCATAGAAACATATCATACAGATACATCTAGTATCATAGAAACATCTCATACAGATACATCTAGTATCATAGAAACATATCATACAGATACATCTAGTATCATAGAAACATATCATACAGATACATCTAGTATCATAGAAACATATCATACAGATACATCTATCATAGAAACATCTCATACAGATACATCTAGTATCATAGAAACATATCATACAGATACATCTATCATAGAAACATATCATACAGATACATCTAGTATCATAGAACCATCTCATACAGATACATCTAGTATCATAGAAACATATCATACAGATACATCTAGTATCATAGAACCATCTCATACAGATACATCTAGTATCATAGAAACATCTCATACAGATACATCTAGTATCATAGAAACATCTCATACAGATACATCTAGTATCATAGAAACATCTCATACAGATACATAGAGTATCACAGAAACATCTCATACAGATACATCTAGTATCATAGAAACATCTCATACAGATACATCTAGTATCATAGAAACATCTCATACAGATACATCTAGTATCATAGAAACATCTCATACAGATACATCTAGTATCATAGAAACATCTCATACAGATACATCTAGTATCATAGAAACATCTCATACAGATACATCTAGTATCATAGAAACATCCCATACAGATATATCTAGTATCATAGAAACATCTCGTACAGATACATCTAGTATCATAGAAACATCTCGTACAAATATGTCTAGTATAATGAGTCAGCAAGATAGTGCTTAAGTATGAATCGTTTGAATTTAGGATTAAATGTTCCCCTAGATAATCATTGGGTACAATCATGTAATGGGAGTGTTGACCCATTTAGAAGAACCCTAGGTACCTATAACGGGTACTAGACTGCTCGTATTTACATATAAGCGTTCTCGATTCGGGTGACTTCAGTAAAATCGTCACTGAATGTTTATGAAGTACAATTCGTAATGGAAATGTCAAACGTGATTATGGCATGGTCTCACTCTGTAGTTACATTGAGTGTGTATCTGGTGGACTATGACGTAAATAAGAGTCCGTGTCAAGGACACAGCTATATATGGGCTAGTATAACAAGATGCGAACCCTGTATCACTATTGCTGGCAAAAGTAAAAAGATCTTGAAATGGACAAGAACGATAATGAATTCTTGCATAACGAAAGATGGCATTGTTCCAAAAAAGTACATATCCTCACGGCTTAGAACATGTCAATGTTATATTGCTTTTGATGGGTCTGTAGTAATTGCCTTAATTTTTGTACATTGTGTCATGCAGGAATCTTTAAACATGTCAATACCATATTGCTTTCGATGGGTTTGTAGTAAATGCCTTAATTTCTAGGAATATCTGAACACTGAGTCATGCAGGCGCCGTCACCATAAAAGTACAATAATCTTGGTGTGATGTAAAACACTATTCAGTCCATCAAAAAATTCATCAATACAACTATCATATGACAAAATATAGTAACGTACAGGCATTCACTGAATGCATGTAATATCTAGTTATTGTTAAATAAAACTAAATACTTAAAGATAGAAAAAAAAAGAGCAAAACAAAGCTTTTTAAACTTATAAAGAGTATATTAATAAATACAGAGTGGTTCTTTCAGCTCAAATAGTGTTATATTGTAAGTACATGCTGTCATCTGACGCTGATTGTTGATATTGTCGTGGCACCCTTACAGTTTTCTAGCACCTGTAACTTCAGGGAAGGTATCACACACTTCACTTTAGCATATTCGCATCTGAAATGACAAATAATGCTACAAATTAAACTACAATGTACATATGTAAGTATATAAGTATGAATCAATAACTATGCAAGAATGATCGGATTCCATCAAAGTATAGGTACAAGCAATACTGTCTTTCCTGTCATAATGAATGCATCTACTCTACACAACGTGCCTATCTCAAAACTATCTTAGGAGACAAGATTTCTTGACAGATCCCCCTCCCCCCTCTTCCCCTCTCCAGACACCATCATCACCACCAAGTACATGCCGACCGCAATCCCATGCCACACCAGGAAGAATGATTGTGCTACAAAACTATATGGAAATCATTGCTCTGCTAACGAAGCCGTTGCTTCATCGATCACGTGCTTGAGTTATGACCGAGAGGACCCAGGTTCGAGCACTGCCGGTGGGTTGTCAGTGCCCTGTGTTTAGGACGAGACAGAATAAGCCAAGATCCCGTAAGACTGTAGACATGGCTTGTATGAGATCCTTCTCTGCTTCATGTCATTTGAATGAGACAGAATAAACCAAAACCAATAACAAACAATACGAAAGGCCGCTGATATAGGACGGACGACCAATATACAATCCATAACAAACAATACGAAAGGCTGCTGATTAAGGTCGGACGACCAATATACAATCTATAACAAACAATACGAAAGGCTGCTGATATAGGACGGACGACCAATATACAATCTATAACACACAATACGAAAGGCTGCTGATTAAGGTCGGACGACCAATATACAATCTATAACAAACAATACGAAAGGCTGCTGATATAGGACGGACGACCAATATACAATCTATAACACACAATACGAAAGGCTGCTGATATAGGACGGACGACCAATATACAATCCATAAAAAACAATACGACATGCTGCTGATATAGGACTGCGACCAATATACAATCCATAACAAACAATACGAAAGGCCGCTGATATAGGACAGCGACCAATATACAATCCATACCAAACAATACGAAAGGCTGCTGATATAGGACGGACGACCAATATACAATCCATAACAAACAATACAAAAGGCTGCTGATATAGCTATAGGACGGACGACCTATATAACTCCATAACAAACAATTCGAAAGGCTGCTGATTAAGGACGGTCGACCAATATACAATCCATAACAAACAATACAAAAGGCTGCTGATATAGGACGGACGACCAATATAAATCCATAACAAACAATACAAAAGGCTGCTGATTAAGGACGGTCGACCAATATACAATCCATAACAAACAATACAGAAGGCTGCTGATATAGGACGGACGACCAATATACAATCCATAACAAACAATACGAAAGACTGCTGATATAGGACGGACGACCAATATACAATCCATAACAAACAATACGAAAGGCTACTGATATAGGACGGACGACCAATATACAATCCATAACAAACAATACGAAAGACTGCTGATATAGGACGGACGACCAATATACAATCCATAACAAACAATACGAAAGGCTGCTGATATAGAACGGAAGACCAATATACAATCCATAACAAACAATACGAAAGGCTGCTGATAGAGGACGGACGACCAATATACAATCCATAACAAACAATACGAAAGACTGCTGATATAGGACTGCGACCAATATACAATCCATAACAAACAATACGAAAGGCTGCTGATATAGGACAAACGACCAATATATAATCTATAACAAACAATACAAAAGGCTGCTGATGTAGGACGGACGACCAATATACAATCCATAACAAACAATACAAAAGGCTGCTGATGTAGGACGGACGACCTATATAAATCCATAACAAACAATACGAAAGGCTGCTGATATAGGACGGACGACCAATATACAATCCATAACAAACAATACGAAAGGCTGCTGATAGAGGACGGACGACCAATATACAATCCATAACAAACAATACAGAAGGCTGCTGATATAGAACGGACGACCAATATACAATCCATACAAACAATACGAAAGGCTGCTGATATAGAACGGACGACCAATATACAATCCATAACAATGGATATACATCAATATACAATTAATGACAAGCAATACACAATTGATTCGTGTAGTATTCCAGTCTGCTTACCCAATCATCCCATCACTTAGAGAGTAGTATCAAAGTAATTGCCATATCATCAGATCACGAGGTATATCACCAAAGTCAAAGAGATGGACGCCGAGCAAACAGAAACGGGCACACAAAGAGATACCACAAAGATAATAACTTACTCATTTCTGTGAAAATGGTATTGAGTATCACACACGGGGTCCAGAGTCATAGGACATATATGGGAGTCAGCATTAGAGCAGAACACCTGTACTATGATATCCTGTGTGGTGGTGAGTGGTGACAGGGTGGTGGTGGTCGGGGTGGTGCCATTGTTATCGCTGCTGTACGTGGTACAAGGACCGAAGTATCTAATGGATAGATCTATATGATGACATCTCGCCTGTGCGTACTTACAACTGTAAAGGTAAAAAGAGTGAAATAAGAGAAACGTCTCAGGCGTTTAGACATTTGAGGCAAATGTGACTTCAAAAGCACAGGACATCATAAAGTAAATGGTAGATTTTACAATGTAGACCATGCATACGTGTTTGTGGTAACAAATCGAAAAAACCTCGTTAGGAAAACAGTGACATGCACATGTAGAATTATACAAATTTCGAAAGCCATGACCATGATGTTCATTCTGACAGTGTGATTTAAGTAAATTTCAATCAAATACTGTTGGTAAGTTTACTTACGTTAATATACATATTACGCTGTTTTTTGTTTTTTGTTTGTTGTTCTGTTTTTTTCTTTTTTTTTTGGGGGGGGGGGTCTAAAACCAAAATAATAGGTAAAGGCATATAGCCTAATATACTCACAAATTAGGATAATTGACATCGTCTGTCCCGCAAAGACTTTCGTCTCCTGATGGAACGTAATTGCTGTCACAGTTGATAGCAATGACCTGTTCACACAATGTAAGGGTATGCCCTATACACTCGGTAGGTGGGTGTATTAACAGAACAGCTGAAGAAATAAAACACACAATATAAGGGTATGGCCTATACACTCGGTAGGTGGATGTATTAACAGAAAAGCTGAAGAAATAAAACACACAATGTAAGGGTATGCCCTATACACTCGGTAGGTGGGTGTATTAACAGAACAGCTGAAGAAATAAAACACACAATGTAAGGGTATGGCCTATACACTCGGTAGGAGGATGTATTAACAGAACAGCTGAAGAAATAAAACACACAATGTAAGGGTATGCCCTATACGCGCAGTGGGTAAATGTATTAATACAATAGCTGAAGAATAAATGACAATTCTTTAAACATCTACATATACCTGCTCACGCACTGATATAGACATATGTATAGATCTATCTTACACTGTACAGACAAAATCATCTGCCTGACGCAAGGTATAGACAGACATACATTTGCGTGACGGAGGGTATAGACAGATATACATCTGTCTGACGCAAGGTATAGACAGATATACATTTGCGTGACGCAAGGTATATACAGACATACTTCTGCCTGACGCAAGGTATAGACAGATATACATTTGCGTGACGGAGGGTATAGACAGATATACATCTGCCTGACGCAAGGTATAAACAGATATACATTTGCGTGACGCAAGGTATAGACAGATATACATTTGCGTGACGGAGGGTATAGACAGATATACATCTGCGTGACGCAAGGTATAGACAGATATACATCTGCCTGACACAAGGTATAAACAGATATACATCTGCCTGACACAAGGTATAGACAGATATACATCTGCCTGACACAAGGTATAAACAGATATACATCTGCCTGACACAAGGTATAAACAGACATACATCTGCCTGACGCAAGGTATAAACAGATATACATCTGCCTGACACAAGGTATAGACAAATATACATCTGCCTGACGGAAGGTATAGACAGATATACATCTGCCTGACGCAAGGTATAGACAGATATACATCTGCCTGACACAAGGTATATACAGATATACATCTGCCTGACGCAAGGTATAGACAGATATACATCTGCCTGACGCAAGGTATAGACAGATATACATCTGCCTGACACAAGGTATATACAGATATACATCTGCCTGACGCAAGGTATAGACAGACATACTTCTGCCTGACGCACTGTTAAGACAAAGACACACATCTGCCTGACGCACTGTTCATATATAGACATACATGTAGATCTACCTGACGCACTATACAGACATACATTTGTTTGACGTACTGTAAAACCGACAAACATCTGCCTGTCGCACTGTACCTACAGATATATATTTGCCAAATGCACTGTACCGATATACATACATCTGCCTGACGCAATGTGCAGACATGGACATCCATTTGCCTGACGCAATATACAGACATAGAAGTAGACATACATCTACTTGATGCACTGTGTAGACATAGATGTACATTTGCTGACGCACTGTAATGTCTGTCTATACAGCTGTAATCCATTGGAGTGATCTATTATATAGCAATGTCTATTTACCCTGGAAAGTGACCACAGATTTCATTGTCTCATCGGAAATACAGGAGAACGACTAACCGTAGAGGAGGACTATTTTCCAGAACCCTGTGTATCTGTATAGAGAGCTTGACCCGAGACCGAGTGGTCCCCGGTAAGAGTCCGTCGAGGCCCGTCGTTGCCCTGTCTTTCGGATGAGACATTAAAGTAAAAACGAATAAGTACCGAAGAGTAAACCATATCTCATAGTCCATGGAGTAAAGGGGACAATATCGTGTTTAGTGTCATATTCAGACAAAAGCGAATCCCAATAAAATCGAGGCGAGACCTGGTGCCCGGGAGGAGTAAGCGTCCCCTGGCTTTATGCAATACCCGTGGCAAAATTTCTGCAACAACCTTTCAAGTCGAGGAGGTAAATACATAGATATACACGCATGGACATACGAAGAAGACAGGTATACGAAGTCAAATTTTCCCATTCAAGGCAAGAAATGCTGCCTGTCTGAAATTCATGTGTCGGAAACGCAAGTGAACAAATGTCTGTATATACATGTATACGTATTATGTCAAATCAAGTATAATCAAAAGGTTAAGATGGTTATTTTGTATGGTCAGGTCCCAAAATATCGGTTAACATTCGTGAAAGAGGAATCTGAAATTGCAAATAGATTCCTATAACGACTATATAACTTCCTCAGTGACAATTTCAACGTTCCTCAAATAATATTCCTGAAGTGAAATCAAGCATTTAGTTTATATGTAATCCTAGGAAATGATCGTCCACCAGTGCTATCGTTTAAGAATATAAAAATTCCCTGATTATATTTAGAATTAAAAGAATTGATTCCCTAGATCTTGTATCATAATATTATAATATTTCCCTTGCCACAAAAGGAAACAAGGTAGTACATAATTGAAAATTCTCAAATCTTCTTTATATTTGTATTGAAGGTTCAGCATACAATCTAATCAAACAAAGAGGCGATGTACTTTGTTTACACAACGCTGAAATTTTATTATAATGCATGTGTAGTGCTATAAACCCATCTCCATTACCCCTACTGTCAACAGAGAACGAGTGAAAAACGAGCAAGAACTAGGTGAATGCGGGGGAGAAAATAAGATCAAAGAGCGAATTAATATCGACCGCCGTTCGATCTAGGTTAGCGATTACTTCTTATGACCAAATTGTCAATAGATACATTTCGTAAATTCAGCGGAAATTTTCACTGTCAAACATTTCCGTATACTGATGCCAAATTTACACGGGTCGGTGTCAAAGGATAAGATAAATAAAATGCAGTCAATACTGAGGAATTGAAAATTCAAATGTTGGTCCACGTTCCCTTCATGTGCGCAGTTTTGGAGTAGTCTGTAGTCATTTAATGCTATGAGTTGAGGCGTTTGCCTTGTCACGTGATCCTCTAGTACCAACTTCCCATGGTTGTCTACCGTAGTCCTTAGTTTGGGGGTCATAGTGACATCGAGAATTTCTTTCATAATTGACTCTTCCATTTACGCTCGAAATTTTGTTAACTTAGATGACGTCACAATGTTTTAGACCTGAGTCATACCTCGGACAAACATTAAAAATGTATTGTGACGTCAAGAAATGCGACAAATAATCCGCGAAATGGTAGGGTCAATTAATATCAGTTTCGGAGAAAATGTGGATAACGACCTATATATAACAGTAAAAGTTGTCGTCAATAAAGTACGAAAACATCCAGAATAAGAATAAGAAATTATTATGTATAGACAGTGTGTATTATAAATAAATATAGCAGAGGAAATCTTATCTAATACAATAAAGGGCATATAAGTGCACTAGAAATGTGAAGAAGTAGTGCATCATACAGTGTCGTATAAGCAAATGTTACTACTTTCGTATTTTACATTAACGTCACACTTATTCCCTTGCAATGTGGAGCTCGCAAAAAGTTCCCCGTGGAGGGTTTGACCTCAGTGTTATTATACTTTATCCTAATGTTGTGTGGCAGTGGAACTTTCTACACGTTGTTCGTTCACATTCATGTATATATACAGTGCTGAATTATATTTGTTTCGTTTGTATTTAAGGGCATTCATGGCGGGTGTGGCTAGCCAAACAGGAAACGCTCACCCCTCTCTGGCATCTGGTCTCAACTCTGAATTTCAGGGGTGTGGTACATTGTTGTTAGTGTCATAGTCATGTGACACCAGTTACTTTCGTCACTTTCGTATTCTAAATTCTCATGTATTCCTCTCTATTCGAAACCTAAACATACTACGCTCAGCTTTCTTCCGTAAGTTATAGATAAATGGGTTACTTACACTAAATGGGTTACTTACACTACAGCAATAACATGCCTGTTTTATATGTCAATACACCGAGATTACACCACTTACTTCAGTGTTTCACTTTACTTTTGAGTTTTGATGATATTACTGCATTTCATCGAAAGTTATTTTCAACTTTTCAGAGTCACAATCACATGACACTAAGCAGTTTACTGTAGTTCTGACATGAAATATGTTCATTATAGTTAATGTGATAAAAGTTTGCAGATTATCTCATCTTAAAGGGTATCTCCCCCTGCATAGCTCTGTTCTTAGTTGGGTTTTGGCTATTCTATCAGACGAAATGGAAATTATTAATATATTACTATTATCGTTTTATTTGATACACTATTCTTATATTCTTATTTAAAAATTTAGTCGTTTCATTTTCTTTAAATTTTGTTATTGTGTATTTGGAAGCAGCTGTTATGTTATATTGAAATAGCCGTTGGCACATGCATACATAAAGAAAATCGCCAAGCCTCGACTGGAATATACCAACACACAGACTGAAGGAATTAATAAACAGTATCAATATTGACATAAACATTACCTTCAGATTTTATATCAAAAAATTAAAATTATTGAATATATATTTGAACAGGTGAAAATATTAACAAAAAAAAAAAAAAATGTACACATAGTCTTCCCATTCTAACAAAGGTTATCTTTATATGAACGTGCCACACTTTATAATTATGTATGTAATCCTGCGTACCAGAAAATGCAATACTTTGTCCTTGATTAGAACTAGTGATTTACGTTCTTGATAAAGAATTAAAATAAACTGACCTGCTGTTACATAATGTAATATAGCACGAATCACATCACTACGTGACATGATTATCCAGCTTTAATACGGACCATATTCCACGCTTTGTTATTGGATGACGCCATACTCGATACTCCCTTGCCATATGATAACCTTTACACATTATGGTGGCCCGTTATTGCCGTGTCTACTTACAGTTAAATCCTTGTCTTTATTGTTTTATAGAGATGCAATGAAAGTTTTTAAAGTAAATTTTCTCTCCTACAACATTATGCTATGTTTTAGAGGTGGCTGTATGCAGATTAGAGCTTGCCGTTTTGTGATGGGAAAATAACTGTTTTTAACCCAATTACACGAAAACCTATTTACTTCATCCTCCCTTTTTCCTGCCTTCGTTTTTCTTAAAATTTTAATCTCAGATCTTTAACGACTTTATTGAGGTAGAAATTATTTCACATGGATATGTTCCCCGAATTTCTCTTATATATATACCTTGATATATCAAATATATACGAAACACTTTTTCTATATCTATCTTGCCGTACATGTTTGCTTATCTTTGCCATGTTTCTCTCATTATGGGCTTCATTTGTCTAGATTTAATTGCCATCTCGAAATATTTTAGATATCTGTTTTGACTGTACTGCTTTTTAGATGGACTAGGGTCTACTGACTATTACCATTTCTGTCACCTATCCACTGTATTGACAACAACTACATTGCATCAAATATTTTGTGATATGTTTTGTGATATGTTTTGTGATATGTTTTGTGATATGTTTTGTGATATGTTTTGTGATATGTTTTGTGATATGTTTTGTGATATGTTTTGTGATATGTTTTGTGATATGTTTTGTGATATGTTTTGTGATATGTTTTGTGATATGTTTTGTGATATGTTTTCAAGCTTTTTCTCTTCTTTGTTGCGCCCATGTATGTCCATGTTCAGATTTGTTATACTGCTTATCATATAGCGAATTACAGCATCAATACGATACGATATCGTAATGCTAATCATATAGCGAATTACAGCGTCAATACGATACGATATCGTAATGCTTATCATATAGCGAATTACAGCATCAATACGATACGATATCGTAATGGATATCATATAGCGAATTACAGCGTCAATACGATGCGATATCGTAATGCTTATCATATAGCGAATTACAGCGCCAAAACGATACGATACGATACGGGGATGACAGCAGCGATACGATACGAATACCCTACCATATGTCATACTGCGAATATAGGCAATGATGCAACGAGAATATGCCACCGGGTATCATACAGCGAATTACAGCAGCCATACGATACGATTATCCTACTGGATATCATAAAGAGAATGACAGCAACGATACGATACGAATATCCTACTGGATATCAGAAAGACAATGACAGCAACGATACGATACGAATATCCTACTGGATATCATAAAGAGAATGACAGCAGCGATACGATACGAATACCCTACTGGATATCATAAAGACAATGACAGCAGCGATACGATAGGAATATCCTACTGGATATCATAAAGAGGATGACAGCAGCGATACGATGCGAATATCCCACTGGATATCATAAAGAGAATGACATCAGCGATACGATACGAATATCCTACTGGATATCATAAAGTTAATGACAGCAGCGATACGATACGATTATCCTACTTGATATCATAAAGACAATGACAGCAGCGATACGATACGAATATCCTACTGGATATCATAAAGCAAATGACAGCAGCGATACGATACGATTATCCTACTGGATATCATAAAGAGAATGACAGCAGCGATACGATACGAATATCCTACTGGATATCATAAAGACAATGACAGCAGCGATACGATACGATTATCCTACTGGATATCATAAAGTTAATGACAGCAGCGATACGATACGAATATCCTACTGGATATCATAAAGACAATGACAGCAGCGATACGATACGAACATCCTACTGGATATCATAAAGGCTATGACAGCAGCGATACGATACGAATATCCTACTGGATATCATAAAGACAATGACAGCAGCGATACGATACGAATATCCTACTGGATATCATAAAGACAATGACAGCAGCGATACGATACGAATATCCTACTTGGATATCATAAAGGCTATGACAGCAGCGATACGATACGAATATCCTACTGGATATCATAAAGTTAATGACAGCAGCGATACGATGCGAATATTCTACTGGATATCATAAAGACAATGACAGCAGCGATACGATACGATTATCCTATTGGATATCATAAAGACAATGACAGCAGCGATACGATACGAATATCCTATTGGATATCATAAAGACAATGACAGCAGCGATACGATGCGAATATCCTACTGGATATCATAAAGACAATGACAGCAGCGATACGATACGAATATCCTACTGGATATCATAAAGTTAATGACAGCAGCGATACGATACCAATGTCCTACTGGATATCATAAAGACAATGACAGCAGCGATACGATAGGAATATCCTACTGGATATCATAAAGACAATGACAGCAGCGACGAATATCCTACTGGATATCATAAAGACAATGACAGCAGCGATACGATACGATTATCCTATTGGATATCATAAAGTTAATGACAGCAGCGATACGATACGAATATCCTATTGGATATCATAAAGAGGATGACAGCAGCGATACGATACGAATATCCTACTGGATGTCATAAAGACAATGACAGCAGCGATACGATACGATTATCCTACTGGATATCATAAAGAGGATGACAGCAGCGATACGATACGAATATCCTACTGGATATCATAAAGTTAATGACAGCAGCGATACGATACGAATATCCTATTGGATATCATAAAGAGGATGACAGCAGCGATACGATACGAATATCCTACTGGATGTCATAAAGACAATGACAGCAGCGATACGATACGAATATCCTATTGGATATCATAAAGAGGATGACAGCAGCGATACGATACGATTATCCTACTGGATATCATAAAGAGGATGACAGCAGCGATACGATACGAATATCCTAGCTACCTGGATATCATAAAGACAATGACAGCAGCGATACGATACGAATATCCTACTGGATATCATAAAGAGGATGACAGCAGCGATACGATACGAATATCCTATTGGATATCATAAAGAGGATGACAGCAGCGATACGATACGAATATCCTATTGGATATCATAAAGAGGATGACAGCAGCGATACGATACGAATATCCTACTGGATGTCATAAAGACAATGACAGCAGCGATACGATACGATTATCCTACTGGATATCATAAAGACAATGACAGCAGCGATACGATACGAATATCCTACTGGATATCATAAAGACAATGACAGCAGCGATACGATACGAATATCCTACTGGATATCATAAAGACAATGACAGCAGCGATACGATACGATTATCCTACTGGATATCATAAAGACAATGACAGCAGCGATACGATACGATTATCCTACTGGATATCATAAAGAGGATGACAGCAGCGATACGATACGAATATCCTACTGGATATCATAAAGACAATGACAGCAGCGATACGATACGATTATCCTACTGGATATCATAAAGACAATGACAGCAGCGATACGATACGATTATCCTACTGGATATCATAAAGACAATGACAGCAGCGATACGATACGATTATTATACTGGATGACCAAAGTGGATGATAGGAACAAAGCGAATTTCCTAGTGGGAGACAAAACCAGACTGAAGTTTGAAATAATACTAAATTCTAGCAACGATGCGAATTTTGTTCTGTCTCAAGAGTACATTGTTGATACCTACTGTATATTTAGTACATATAAGTCTATAAATATATTACAGTATCATGATTGAATGATGTAGAGAAGGGGACCTCTCAAAGTAAGACTTAGTAACGATTTCAATCAATGTCATTGTATTCGAGACTTAATATTATATATTTTGAAACGATTTCATATACACAGGAATTAAAGCTAGGTTCAGAGTTCACGAAACATAAGTACCTTTGTCCTATATCAGGGACACACTGTACTTGTCTTACCACATCTGTCCTTCTAGAGTTATGATAAATGCATGTCAAACAGATTTATATTTGTCAAACCCTTCGCAGTATATACTATAGAGATGAAATATCAATGCAAAGTTCATTGAAATTAGTTACACTCTAAAATCACATTACTCTACCAAATATTTGATTTCTTTTTCTCATTCGCTTGAATGTTGACAAGTGGCTACAATCTTTACATTTCAAAATGCAAAGGCTAACTACTAAACATGCGTTATGTTTCTTCTGTTACTTTATATCTGAAAACAAGCATCGGTTATTCGGCTGAATCAGTTGTATTTGATTATGTATATTTATTTTATATGACTATAATACTACACAAGAATGTGGTATGCATTTCATTTCGTTCTAAAATGAACATCACCTACCTGAAATCAACAGAGACATAGCCATCATTTCCTTCACGTTCATCATCTCTATCGATGGTAATAATATTAAAAAAAATCTGTAATCTGCGTAAAGTGTTTGGTCTGGTTGTTGTACCTGAATACATTAAAATTTGCAAAATCAGAAACAGGAGAATCGTCATCTTTATGCCACGTGACAAGCCTGGGGTGATCACCAGGTAAATATAAATATAGCATATTCAATAATGGTGTAAACCGATCATATTTAGGAATGAACCGATTATATTTAGGTGTGAACCGATCATATATAGGTGAAAGTAACTGACTGACCTATTATACCATTTTATGCAGGCACCTGATAATACTAAAAGCTGATCCACGGAATTTGATATATCTTAATATTGTACAGCATTTAGATGTACGTATTGATAGTATTCATAGGATATGTCGTAAAATTTACATTTGAATCGCTATATGAGACTATCGCGATCTTATAGATAATTAACTGTGTGCTTTTCTAAATCTGTTACAAATTATATAAATATGCAGTGCACTATGAGATATAAATATATCCGGCACTTCTTTTAATTCTTGATTTGAGTCCAGGTATGAACGGATTGAACGTGTACAAATCAACATTTTCTTATGTTTGGTAATCTGATGACAATGTCGTTATGTTACATCATTGATAAAGAATTTTGGGGTTGTGAGACTTCATTTCTGTAATATCATTCTAGATATTTATCGTTTGAAGATTTTTGTGGTCTGTTTACTTCAGGCTGCTGTAGCGATCACGCAAGAGTGCTTCCTGGAGATCAGGTCTCCCCTTCTGGTTTCTTGCTGGAGCGCTTCACGAGCATCTGCTCTATCGTTCTGGTATCTCGCTGAATCGTTTTTCAAGCATCTGATGAGTAATGATACTACTACTACTACTACTACTACTACTACTACTACTACTACTACTACTACTACTACTACTACTACTACTACTACTACTCTTATAATGATAATAATAATAGAAGAAAAAATATATAATAATAACAATCATCATCATCATCATCATCATCATCATCATCATAATAATAATAATAATAATAATAATAATAATAATAATAATAATAATAATAATAATAATAATAATAATAATAATAATAATAATAATAATAATAATGATATATGCAAGCCATATATCAGACATGACTGAGTGTATCAGCTATTGACGGTTTGTACTGAATATATTCTTCGTATTCAATAGGAATGTTATAAACAAGGATACAACTTTAAGTTCAATGATGCATAAAATTGACTATCTAAACTTCTGGGGCCAGTTGTTCAAAACTTTAGCCATTGGTTAAGTTAACCAGTGGTTAAATTTCATCTGACTATATCCTCGAAATATGAGTACTTATAGTCATATTCTGTATACACTGATTGATAGCGTTTGAAACCAGCATTGTAATGTCATGTAGAAATCTAAACAGAAATCTTGTAAATCAAATTAATTATCTCTCAAACTTTAACCAGTGGTTAGATTAACCAATGGTTTAAGTTTCGAACAACTGGCCCCTGTATGTTATTACCAAGACCCATCTTAAAACATATCTCAAAGATGCATACCAGAAATTCAAAGACACGTCATCATTAAGATGAACACTGCTCTCTACCATAGTGATAAAATTCAAGGGTGTAGTATAAAAAGAAATTAAATTAATTTCAATCATTAGATATGAAATCATCTGATTCTTTAAATATTTTTGAAATCTTGAGTGAAAGTGATTTTTTCTTTTGTGTCCTTCTCTACATTTAAAAGTGCTTCCCCCTCACAGATACAGTACGATAGAATATTTGCATTTAAATGACTTGAAATTGGCACTTCTAGATACCAGATACATAACATCTTTCCTTTTCAGGTAATAAGACCATTTTTCATAAAAACAAAAATACAAAATGACACACAAATTACTTTTAATATGCATTAGTTACTTTGTCTGAATTATCGAATTTGTCTTGAACGCAACTTCAAAAATTATGTTGACAAAACTTATCATTATAGGCACCTTGAGGTTCCTTAATGACATCAGCCATTCTTGAGACAAGGTCTACTTCTTCAAATATTGTTAGATGGATTGGCTGATCAATCATATTATTAAAGATATTATTGACTTAGAAATATCAGACCGATGGGCTCCGCTAAAAGAACCTAGAACATGTAATTATATTACATTCCAATCATTCGGCAATGAACATCAATGAAGATGTCGAAATGCGCCTCTGGTGTACACAAATATATACGTTCCAATATTCATCAAAAATGAAACGTGAAGGAACTCAGTAGGACTTACAGATTTTGATAAATATGTTTGTATCTTCACAGATACAGGTGTTGTTGACTTACTCCATAGCATTGTTTTTAAATTTGGCGCCGATTATTAACATACCACTGAATGTCGGGCCAGTCAAAATGTGTCATGGATTTTTACTGACGTCACGATCTGCGTCAATTTATTCGCTAATCCTCAATTTGTATTTGTTCTCCAATAAACTTTATTTAAGATGTGAAGTTTTGAAGTGTGATACCATTCCTTATATTTGATCTTTGCATCAGTGTTGTTGACATCTTGTCAGCTTAGAGTTTACATGTCATTACCGATTAACATAAAGAATGCGAATTTGTGGGTGGTATAGCTAATTATAACGATATTCTACAACGCATCCTTTACTATGGTATTTATGTGTAAAACCTCTGTTTACCTATGTTTGTATATTACTACTGACTACTTTATAGTAATGAAAGAATATAGGATTGACCTTCATGTATTTCACGATGACCTTTGATATCTTTTGTGGGTTAATATAGCGTTGGTGTATTTTGTCATGTTTAATTTTCATACTGACGACTCTTTAATTGATAGTTATACGTATTCAGATGTATTGTGTTTACATTTGGTTTGATGAAGTATTGTCTGTTATGTTAAGTATGATTTCATAAAAGATTCAAGTAAATGAAACTACGTGTATTTTCAAAGGATCCAAAAGGAAAAAAAGGAAAGAAATTCTCTCTATGAAAAAAAAAAAGAAAAATAAAAAAAACTCAAAACGTGTTTTTAATGATTTATTGAATTAAAATATAAAGGAAAATAATTCGTGTTATGTAATATAAGTTTTAATGCAGTATGCACCACTTTCCAATCATATCTTTAATCTGTCCAAAAATCACTTAGTCAATAATCAACATGTTTATCAACAATGCTCTGACCTACACGTACACATAGAAATATAAGCTACTATAAGACCATTCGGTACATGCCTTTCTCTGGTCATACTTTATCATCTTATTCAAACCTGGCCGTCTCATACAAAGCTAATGGTGAATGGCCCGTTATATATTGCATCACAAACTATAGTCTATTAAAATCTACCTTCTTCACTTTATTTACTGTGTTTACGTTAGTATCACGTGACCAGCGTTATCATTTATAAATCTACCATGGAAGAGATAGAAACTATATAGACGAGTTACTAGGTCTATGAGAGGTCAATCCAATATTATACTGTTTGTATATATCTGTGTGTACCTGTAGAACCCGATCTAGTATATATTGCGGAGATGCCCTTCATACTTACCCTAGTTGTTTTCGTAGGTACGTAGAACTATTTATTATAGAGAATTTTTATTTCATAAGCTTGATTTTAACTTTTTATGAAATAAATATGGACATTAAGAATTATCTTTATTCACGTTTTTCCCCAACGCCCATAGAATATTTTATTCATCTTATATAGTGACGGTATTGTTTATGTGCATTGCCTCAACATGTCCACTGTTTCTACGGATAACCCACAACAGGGAGGGCTCATGTTCTAACAATCAAATTTTCAACAATCGTCTGGAGGGTTGAATTCCAGCTAGTCACCTCGGTTTAATGCTGAGTTCTCCAGAATAAAATGGTGTTAATGTCTAGAAGAAACAATCTATATCTGTATATAACTCAAATCGACAGTATGACATTATGACGTGGAAATTAGTTGTACTTCATTATAATAATATAAAATTATAATTTTTTTCTTTCTGATCTCTCTCTCTCTCTCTCTCTCTCTCTTTCTTTCTTTCTTTGTCTCTCTCTCTGGATAAGTTATCACACGCGAGAATAAAAAGATAATAGGGTTGAAAATGAAAATAAAAAAGATCAAAACCAAACGCCTGCTTCCATTGAATGACATATTAACACATGTTATAAACTTTTCTGTGTATGCACGAGAAAAATGCGGATTAAGTTTTCCTAAAAAGATTTTATTTGTTTCAACTATTCAACCTATCGATATACACAAATGTTTTTTTTTTATATTGTAATGTAATATGGATTATTGTTTCAAAACAGTACGTTATAGTGGACATCCATACCGTCCTTCACATCAAAGGAGTGATATGTTACCAAGGAAAAGTGAGCGTCTCTTGTTTGTTCTATGCAAGGTGTCCTATGTGACGACAAAAATCATTTATCACAGAACATGTCCTACATCCTGGATATTTATCTATAGTTACATCTACTTCTGTAAATGATATTCACACCAACTGAGTGACGTTTGTTTCTTCAACTGACCGTCCTAAGTCGGAATCGTAACCGCATCACAATCGAATATTTTTGTAATGTCGTTCTGTTTATATTCTATTATTATCATGTTATGTGTGTCATACAGCTTTGTCCGATGTCTTCTGTTTCCTCTTTTAAAGAATTGTTATTCTTAGTCTCTTAAGTAGTAAGGTGTAAATTATAACCCATGTCATGATAGGTAAAAAGTTATGATTTTGTTAACGATGTGGAAATGTACGAATACCTGGGGCTTAGTGTTAAAGTTTCCCGCAGAGGGTTTGAATCAAGTGTTATTATACCCTTTTTCCTGATGTTGTGTGATTGGGCATTTTCTACACAGTGTTTGTTCACATTCATGTGTATATTCAGTACTGAGATGTATTGTTTCGTCTGTATTTAAGGGCATTCATGGCGGGTGTGGCTAGCCAAACAGGGGACGCTCATTCTCCCGGGCACCTGGTCTCAACTCTGAAACTCAGAGGTCCGTGAATGTCCACTGTGGTACATTAATGTTTGTGCCATAGTCCTGTGACACCTCCAACTTTCGTATTTTACTTTATGGTCATCCTTTAGCGAATAGGTGTTCATTAAAAAACTAAAAAGCTAAAAAGCACTGAAAACTAGACTTATAATGCCCTCGGGAACTATCAGTCCATCAGCAGTGACACCTGCCTAGTGGTTATAATAGATATAGAACATATATACATTATAATATTGTGCACCAGATGCGCATTTCGACAACTTTTGTCTCTTCAGTGATGCTCGTGGCCGAATTTCATAAATGAAATGGATATTTTAATACTCCAGAGAAAAAGCATTAGCTTTTCTTTTATGACAATTAAATCTAATTCTAATAGTTCATCGAATTATATTTAATTGAAGTCAAATAAATTCATATGTAGGCTTGAATAGCGAATTATTATTGTTATTCTTAAAGAAATTTGAAAATGAATATTTGCCCCTATTTTACAAAATTCCTATACTGCACTAAACCCATTGCTAGAAACAACAGATCGTCTTAGATCATTGAATTGAATTAGATCATGGAAATGAATTCCAAAAGGAGTAAGTTAAATATAGAATTTAGTCATGTGATCCATATAATGGTTGTCATTCAGAGATTATAACATCTTTCGAACTCGAAACATTTACTGGTGCCACAGCAGTTTCCAGACTAAAGCAGTTTCCGGTTGTCTCATTATTTGAGACACTTCCAACAACTATGTTTGCCTATTAATCACCATATCATCGAAACTGTTCATATTCATATCCTCATGCAAAAGTTTATCTCCATTTTGAAAAAATAAATATAATTTCGACCTTACTTTCTGTTTCTGTATTGTGTTGGGGAAGTGACGTCAACTCATCATAAAGGAAACCTATTATATGGCTAGTCTGTAACATTTATTGAAATTCCTGTGACTATTGATTTACTATTTACCCCTTATTAATGTACTAGTATGTCTTTTGAACGACGAGATTAACATCCAGTACTGATCCTCAATACTGCATAAACAGTCAAGACCGGAAACTGCCACAGAGAAGAAAGAATATTGGTATTGAATCCTCGTGTGGCATAAGGGCTTGTGTGGCCAAACCACCAATACTTTTTTTTATTTTTTACATTCTTAATTATCTTGATAGTCAATCATGGTTTTTGCCAATTATTAACACCCCCCCCCCCCCAAAAAAAAAGTCGGGAAACTGCTTCAGCGCCAGAAGACATTTCGACCTTGAATCCACAAGTGTCGATACATGTATTTGTTTAGCATAAATTCATATCATAAGTTCCTCCCCTGTGAACTGGTTTCATTCTACTTTAGAGGTTAGCATACCTATATGTAAAAGTTTATAACTATCTCGTGGGAAAATTGACACGTGATGGCTATTAATGTTGATTTATTACTTGGCGTCACTTTCTCCTGCAGATAAAGTGCAATTATACAGCATTCTTTCTGGTGTTCACACATTCGAAATTTCCCTCCTACTGCTGGCTACAAAAGTTGAAGTGTTGAGACACTTAAAGCAATGAACAAAGCTATGACATAATTATAAATAACTACAAGAAAAGGTGTACCAGAATGTTTGTAGAGTAAGTAACTTCCAGACTGACCTAATAACAGCATAATTATAAGAAGATTTAAACCTCATCTTAAGTTAAAGTTATGTACCTTATAAACAGGTACATCTACTTGTTCATTCGCTGATTTGTATAGTCCTATTAATTTGTCTGAATTTTGTTGATTACTACGCAATGTTGTGTGCTTCCTGTAGTTTTTTGTTCTATCATCTGATTTAGTATATGTACAGTTGATTTTATCGAAGGGACAACTTTATTCTTTAACATAACAATACTGAAGGGAAAACTGAAGACATCTGACAAAGCTGTATGACAAAAATCACTAAGGACATGCACATAAAACATGATGATAATAGAATTTCCACTGAAAAACATTACAAAACTATTCAATTGTGCTACGGTTACGATACCGACTTAGGACGGTCAATTGAAGCAACAAACGTCATTCAATTGGTGTGGTTAACCGGTTTACGGGCGCCCACCTTCCCACTCACCGCAAAAGCAGCACAATTAAAGGACGAACATTTAAAAATTTATCAATTCAAAATTCAAAATCCATGGAAATTCAGCCGCCTCAACAATTGGAACAATTTGTCTTATGTACGTCAGTTTCATATTGATTTCAATGCATCGTATATGTGATACAAATTGACAGATTCTAGATCATTTATATCTACCTTGGCCTATAATATGTCAGGCTTCATAAAGACTTTTCATACCGCTTCCCTTACCTTATGTGTTATGATATTACTATTATTCGGTGCTGAGTGACATAGCTGCCTTACTAAATATACAAACATGCCATGTTTTGTAAGTTGTTAGAATTTCAGTACATAAATTTTATCATCGCATTTTTACAGTCGTAAAAAGAGTATCCATTCAAATGAATGCCAACTATAATGTGCTACATATATCGTTTATTTTGCCTAATCTCTTAAACTTCTGAAAAGAATTATACTTATATAACACGAGTATCATCTGATGTTGTTAGGTCAGATCATATTGAGGACAATCACATGTCTTAAACTACTGTCTTCACAAATATATAACTCAACGATAACATGTGATATAGGTACATTGCATTTCTCATGTCACATTATTATCATGATTCTATTTATAGCTTGTTGTTTGGAGGTACTTGATACGATGCTGATAAAGTGTTGCTATATTTAGACTTTTATCCTCCTTTATCGCCATCTGAGTATTGTGTACTAAATAGTGCCACTAGGGCATGTTTCAAAGATCGCTATTGAAAAACAGCATTGCCCCTGCGTCACCTTAGGCATGTATTTACATATTTATAGTAATCGTATGAGGGTTTCAGCATCTGTTCGATTAAAGATTGAGCGTATTCTTTCTTTTCAATATGAACAATTTTACAATATGAGATAGAAATTACAGATGGTGACTTATGTTTAATGTATTACACAAATCAGTCATCAAATTAAGTAAATCACTCTAAAACTAAGGAGTATCTCCCTCATGCATAGCTCTGTCCCTAGATAGATTCTTTGGTTCACTTTTCGGTCATTTTGGTTTTAACATAATTATTTGGTTTTAAATAATAATAATAATAATAATAATAATAATAATAATTATTATTATTATTATTATTATTATTATTGTTATTCTGTATTAATATAATTATTTGTTTGTTTTGTCTTCCTTATTGGTATCTCTTTTCTTTTCTATTTTTGAAGAGCAGTTTGTAATTACGACAAATGTAAAAAACAAAATTATCTTTGTATATGCAAATAATTATCATCATTGATACTGCTCTATCTGAACCCATGCACCTCTGTTGATAATGCGCTGGGCTCGCAGATATTACTCTTAACATGTCCTTCATAGTGTAAAGCCAATTCGTGGTGCAGAACTGAAAATTTATGCCGAGCATTAGGTCGATACCATCACTATGAATTTAAACGTCATTGTCCTGGAGTTTTTTTTAGTCAAGACGAAATAAACCCCAAGATTGTCCTACCTAGTATTTTACTGGTTCATTATACATTTGAGCTTGTTAGATTAATATTAAATCAAACATGTAACAGCTGAATCTTCAGATGTTATGGACTGGTGTGAAATAAAACAGCTATATGTACATTTCACTAACTCTAAATCTAATAAAATCTTATTGAAAAAACAGCAACAATATAATTCAGACATCTAGCAATCTCTAGAGAGTATGCTGTAAGATTAGACACATTAAAATGTATAGATATAAGTGAATATCATCTGATACTGTTTCTATTATAGTGGGGTGGACAGTCTGCATCGGGCTGGACTCTGATGAGATCTGTGGCGTCATGAGACAGATTAACTGTGGATCCCACTATCAAGCTATCGGAAATGAGGAAGTATGCTGCACAGACGGACAGACATACCCAAATAAGTAAATATAACTTCTCTTTAGATTTTGATAATTAAAACATAATCAATTGTAGTGACGCCCACAGTGTTCAGCATATTCATTCAAATGAAACCCTTTTCCTATTTGACTGGGTATTCGAACCAGAATTCGATCCCCAGCTTTTTCATAAAGTATAATGTTTGGTTTAAAAGTAACATGAAGAATAGGTTCTTATTAAAAGTATGCGTTACCTTGACTACATCCAGAGCTTTATTATGTCTGGATATTTCTCACTTTCAGATGTTTCTACGTACAAGCCAAATGCATAAATATAGATCTCAACATCTTGCATGATGGGCCGTGTACATCAACATTGTCACTCATGAAAGTCTTGACCGGGAGTACTACTACACACTCTCCGGACCATTACGTGGTCAGCGAAGCTTTTTGCAAAGATACAACACCATGTCCAAACACGATGGACCCATTGTGTGGGAAGGACAACAGATTTTACCTTAATTTGTATGTATATTTCGAGTATATACAAATATGCTACGATAATTTAATAAAAACAAGAATAATATCAAAACACAAAATAGTCTAACTGTTCCAATAAGAGGGTAAAATAAAACAGGCATTATGATACCCTCGGGAACTGACAGTCCACAATTAGCAGCATCCATCATGTAGTAATGAAAACAACATGTATAAAAAGATGTATATCAGTATTAAGTTTTTGCACTATACACGCGTTTTGACATTTTTTCCCCTTACTCTGAAAGTCCGACATATTTGTAGAGCAAAGTAATAACCAACTTGATTACAAGAACAAAATATAAAATATACAAAAAACAATTTAAGAAATATAACATATGAAATAATATACAAAATGCGGGATAATCTAATAAAGTTGTTAGAGAACATTAAGAGTTATCTGTGTCGAGTCAGTACTGAATCATCAGAAATTTAGTATATGACACAAAAAACAGTACAGTTCACCAATAGCACCTACGAAAATGGTATTTTTATCTGTCAGTAAGGCACTTACAGCAGAGTAACATTCCGGACATTTTGGATCTTTAAGAAGCTTATGTCCTGATTTAAAGCATAAAGAATTCTGCTTAGCTGCTGTGAAGCTAAGATCTAAGAGAAATTTACTTGGTGATAAATACATACATGTACATCAGTCGCAAAGATGAAAGCGTACAAAATGGTCATAAACTACAATCAAAAGTTGATAAAAGTCGTATATTATAAAATTCATAAAATATACTCAAAATGTTCATTTATGAACAACTCAAAACTATGTTTCAGATGCGAGTTCAACAAAGAAAAGTGTATCAATAGAGACCTGCAACAGCAAACTCTCAGTAACTGTAAAGATAAACAACGACGGAAATGACAAGTTCTATAGAGCTTATGACGTCTAAATATACCACAATGCTATGACAGCACAATTATACTACACAAAGACGTCATAAAGATGACATGAAGTGATAGTTGTGATACACATATCAGATGTTACGTCACATTTGTTTACAGTGTGCTTTTGAAAGTCAGCAGAAATATAGTCGTGCTTGTGTGCGCCTTCTGTGTTCCTATACGACAGATATCCGGATGGATATGGCTTCGACTTCCTGTCTACAACACTGTCGCTATTACTTTCATTCTTATAAACCTTTATTTATCATAATGTCTTTCTGTAATAATCATGTGTCCTTTTGTAGCGATAAACACATGTCTTCATGTGTATATATTATATACAGTGTTGAATTATGTTTGTTTCGTCTGTATGTAAGAGTATTCACGGCGTGGCTAGCCAAACAGGAGACGCTCACTCACCCGGGCACCTGGTCTCATCTCTGAAGTTCAGGGGTCTGTGAATGTCCACTGTGGTACATTGTTGTTAGTACCATAGCTATGTGACACCAGTTTCTTTCGTCTTTTATATTATAATAGTGACCTACCACCACAAACATGCGCCTTGTCATAGTGACTTACCATGATAATCTTGCCGTGTTTTATTCAGTTTAAGAAATGTATGTTCATAACATCTACAATGACCTGTTTGAGGTTGCTTTAGCATAATACATAATGTGTGGATTTGCATTGTTACGTATTTTTGTTTAATAAATTCTATGATATACACCTATCCTCTCAGCTTACTAAATTAGGTATGTTCCACATGTTTCCACTGCCTCTGACTTAATAAATACAAAATCTGGTATCTACTCATTTAGGGATCTGAAGTAGTATATATATTTTGAATATGAACTGAAATGTAATGTAAGATGATGTATGAATATCACCCAACTTCTTCTATTATCAATTTACTTTCATTACCTTCTTGTCCTACTCGACTATCATGTACAAACAGGATTTATCAAGTGCACAAGAAGATATAAACATGATCGGCTATGGATTTCCTACTATACATGTACCGTTAGAGGACAATGGTCCTACACTACCATGATATAGTTTACTATGTATATTTATTTCTCTATTTGTTTTATATTCTAAAGCCTGTATTAATGTTTGGACTTTCTTTTAAAATATATCCAGATTATCTTCAAACTTTTCACAGATGCTATGATATTTGGAAATATGTTTCAATAATTGTATAAATCCGTATCAGATCAGTTCGGAACATTTGAAGGCAAAGATGCCAATGGTCTGATAACTTCTGGCTCAGACATTTTACACAGAAATACTTCAGTTCTGTCTTACTTGTATAAATTAATGTTGAAAGCCTTTTTATCCTATGGATATTATGTGTATTCTTGAGCGTGTAGCTAGCAAAATAGGTTACATTTAGTCCTTTCGGGTGCATGGGTCGGGCGTCATTTGTTTAAGAAATACCTCAGACATGTTTTCAAATTCTTTTAATTAACAATGAATTCAGAAGTGGAATTAAGCGATTTTTTAAAGTTCTGTTTTATTCATAAAAATAAAATAATATCATGGATATTCATGCTGAACATTTAACAATGCAATAATCAAAATGTAATAACTGACTTAAATATTATCTCTCTTTGAGCCAGACTCTGTCCTCACGTGTTCCTATATACCTCTCCACCCCAAGACTTAATCAAAACCACATTGTTGTCTCTCATACGCTGGTGTTTTATATTAGTCAATTGGTTCGGTTCGCTAGAGCCCGCACTAACGTTTTGGATTTTCACGCAAAAAAAAAAAACATTTGATTACTTTTAAATTTCTAACTCAGGGTTATAGATATCATAAACTTCGAAAAACTTTTGGTAAATTTTACAGATCTTATTCAGACATTTTGTCAAAATTTGGAAATGTGACTTTTCAACAATACGTATCCAGCGGAATATCCCATCCCAATTTCTACGGTGATCTAGTGTACAAACTAAGGAGGGTCAAAGGTTCCGATAATTTAATATTGGCGGGTTCTAAAATTATCAAACGCCTTCGACATCGACAGTATGACCCCGTGATAATCACTAAGACCATGGTTTTTGTATTGGGTCCCTCTACAACCTTTTACTTGAGTGTTGCACGCTGACTAACAGGGTGTTAGGGACTCTATGACGGGCCATGTCCAAACCTTTTCAGAGGAGACAAGTCCTGATCCTCCTCCACTGACTTTCAGTCTGGACTCCTATTGAATAAGGATCTGAGCTCGCTTACAGATGGGCAGAGCAGGTATGTTGATGTCGCCTTACATATTTTTGAAAGCAACATAATATTCTATTAACATTTCGTGTATAATAAAGTTTTATGACCTTTCTTCTTGAGAACCCTGTTGATCCTTGTTCTCTGTTTGGAGGATTGTTTATAAATTTTAAAATGTGTGTCCTGATTGTGCTGCTATTGCTTGTTACTTCAACTGACCGTCCCACGTCGGCATCGTAACTGCAGCACAATCGAATACTTTTGTATTGTCGTATATATATTTCTTTTTTTAAATTCATATCATTATTTACACAGTTAGATAAATATCAACATTGCCCTCTGTATTCAACAATAAACATCAATCTTACAAAGTACTTATTTGTTATAGATCACTCACTATATTCACTATACAATGGCAAATTAAACGCTGTAAATCTCTCTATTTATAATGATTTCAAAATCCCACAAACATCTAGACTGCCGGGTAGTCTTAGAAGGAGACCTGTTTACCCTAGTTATCAATTTAAGAATAGTCAAGTGTTCTAACAAGTGTTTTATGAGTTGAGATGTTTACCTTGGGTCCCAATTGTACTGTATTTAACATATCAATGCCTAATATATTTAAAAGGAATGTAAAACACGATGAGCACTGAGACTTAATCTTGTGTGTAGCTGTACAATGCAAAATGCTCGCATTTTATGCATTTATATTCGTACTCCAGTTCAAATATTTCGTAACTTACGCATTTATTTTCATCGTTTGTTCATATGTAAGGGGAGATATATTTGAGTTACATGTCATTTTTCAACGTGAGTGTTTATTCAGCAAAATCATTTGACAAATAAAACATAAAGAAAAAGTTTACATATTTAAGAGCTATTAGAATCAAATGTAAAATAATAATGGAATTG
The DNA here is from genome assembly GCA_035048485.1 of Pteria penguin. Taxonomy (NCBI): domain Eukaryota; kingdom Metazoa; phylum Mollusca; class Bivalvia; order Pterioida; family Pteriidae; genus Pteria; species Pteria penguin. The sequence goes on along the minus strand of CM068589.1, from coordinate 5,326,393 downwards.
ATGTATGTCAATGACGTAAACATATATGTGATTGTATTCGTCAGTCTCTATATGAGCTATTGTCCCTATGCGATGTCAATACAGAGGTATGCCTCAATCAATAATTACTTTCAAAGAACGATGCGGAATGTACATTAAATCTATTGCTTATTCATTGTTTAGGACATAATGATACTGACATGAATGATAAAGAATATAATTGGGTGCATCTTGGGTAGACATATAGTGTTCAAATACATGTATCAAATACTTCACCGGAAGGACATGTTAACTTCCTGTACTTTAATAGATGTCAATTGTCCACGCAATAGCGCATCATCCATCATAGACGTTAGACTTTACAGTTACTCAGTGTTTGTTCTTGTAAGTTCATGTTTACACATTTAGCTTTCAGGAAGGCGCACCTGTAACAATTAAATAAAAACATATTTGGTGATGACATCATCATCATCCTCAGCAGCAGCAGCAGCAGCAGCGGCATCATCATCATCATCATCATCATCATCATCATCACCATCATCATCATCATCATCATCATCATCATCATCATCATCATCATCATCGTCACTGTTATTACTATAACTATTATACATACTATTATTATACATAAGTAATAGTAATAACAGTGATGATGATGATGATGATGATGATGATGATGATGATGATGGTGATGATGATGATGATGATGGTGATGATGATGATGATGATGATGATGATGATGATGGTGATGATGATGATGATGATGATGATGATGATGATGATGATGATGATGATGATTATTATTATTATACATATATGGTATTGCATGTAACCGACGAAGAGACATGTATTCGTTGTAGACATCGCCTCTGATACTCAAGGTCTTATATTCAACGTAATGTATTGCTATGAAAGAAAGCAGGAGATATCTTACTCCGCCATATGACAAGAGCCACCACAGACAAAAAGCATACAATAAAGACATAGAAAAACATTACAAAAAATCAATTGTAATGCAGTCGAGGCTATGAGTGCCACGGTAATAATAGAACACAGAAGTTGTAGATCTGGTGGCATATCACTTGACTCCATATCTGCAGAACCAGGTTCAATTCCGCTGGTCAGCTCGGATTTTTCCAAAGCAATTTATCATATTCTACCACCCTTTCCATCATTTGGACAAGACATTATAAACGGAGGCTTAGTGTCCCGCTATACGTGAACTCCTGAAGATCCCCACTGCTTTGAATTGGCCATCATATAAGCGAAATAATGTTGCAGTGGCGTGAACAAAAACAGACAATGGTTTTCATCTTAATTCATATTGTGAAAAAGGACAAGGAGGTGTTTCATTATGTCAAACCAAGAACCGCCTGATGACAGACAAAAAGAGAAAAGAGATGGGAAGAACTTACACTATTACATTGCAACGACTGTGCCAACAGTCGTGTGACATAGTATATGGCTTAGGGAAGTAAATATAACACTGTTGAAGAAGGAAAAAGCTAGGGCCAGGTGCCATAGAAGAGTTAATATCCTCTGCCGACCGGCCACACCCGCCGAAATGCCATAACTCAAAATTAAGAGCAAGCAGCTGTCAGAATCGGTAAAAAGTCATAATGGGTATAAATCATGTGATATTGAATAATACCAACGGTATCGCAAGGACTACATTCAAATAAGGAAGTCAACATGTCTGCCAATGATATCAAGTGCCTGGAATGTCGTTGAATATATACTGATTAGATATTTGTTTTACAATACAATCAAAGATATGAACACGGAAATAATAGTATGAAAACAGACAGAAACATTACTCGAATATACAGAATCCCATCCTGCCCCAGAAGTGAACGTCAGGTTCAAACGCAAGTATTTGATGTAGCATTCACAAGATGACTGGCATGCTTGTTTCACGAACCCGGCACGTTCCTGTCTGTTCCATTTATATTATATATATAATAGGACATATTGCACTCACGAGTTCAAATAGAAAATGTCGTCACTACCACACATAGGATCCACTATATCTGAACATGGTGCAGTGTTCTGACAGAAGGAATCGCTCATGTTGTTATGACTGAGGTCGATAAAGGGTGCCGTGGTTTGTCCAGACAGTATCTTCATTAAAGGGGTATGTGTCTGACAAGAACCTTCCTTCACTATACTCAAGTTGATATTGGAACATTTTGCTTGTACGTAGAAACACCTGTGAATAAAAACAGAGAAAACATAAGACATCTGAAAACATTTTTTTCTAAATCCATAAAGATGTGAACGAGGAAAATAAGAAAGTAATGAAATAAAACATATGAAAAACTACAATTATCATTCATGTATTTGTGATGCAAACAATCTATTTATTGTGTTGAAGTTTTGCATAACGACATGTATCATACAAACATAGTAATTTGGTACCCCTGGAACAGGCAGAGATGGAATGTATCATACAAACATAGCAATTTGGTACCCCTGGAACAGGCAGAGATGGAATGTATCATACAATCATGGCAATTTGGTGCCCCTGGAACAGGCAAAAAACTAAAGAAAAAAGGGAAAAAACCCAAAACAAAATCAAAAGAAAAACAAAGAAAAAAGATACAAAAACAAACAAAACAAAACCAAAAACTTCAGCATTTTAGGTACTTATTGATATATGTGTTTCCATCCGTACAACAGACCGCTTCCTCTCCGATGGCTTGATAGTGAGATGCGCAGTTTATCCTTTGGACTATTCCACATATTTCTGATGAATCCAAAGGAAAATAGCACCACCCTGCTTCAAGAAGTAAACCTGTCGACAAAGGTTAAATTGGTGTGATTACATTCATTTAAATAGAGCTTAATTCTTGTTGTATGTTTCTACGTTCTATTTCATTATTAATATATTTTAAACGTTAATGTTTTGTTTCTTCTGCTGCTGTGAGTTGCTAGGTGGTCTGCAAATCAGGTACCCTTACTTATTGAGTGGCAATTGTCACTTAATTGAAGTCAATCGCGCAGCTGTAATAGAGTCGCGTATTTGCGATGTTTTTTTTTGTGTTTATTCTAGTTTGCTATTCTTTTCTCGGGCGATGTTTATCATACATTTTAGTAAGATTTGTTTCCCTTTCTTTAGCATAACAGCCAACCTACAAGAGTAATCGACGCTATATTATTTGGCACGAAGTCCAGCCATCAGTTTCTTAATCTCTGCAATATCAGAGAGCAAATCATGTGCCTAGAAAGAGTCGTGGTCTCCTGTTTGGCTCGCTGAATCTGTCATCGAGTAATACACTTATGTAGTTATATCTATAATAAAAATTTACATAATATATAATGGTATTATAGAGTAACGCAATGTAAAATATGAAAGAATACGTCTACAATATCCATTTGGCAGTATAAACTATCCAGTTGGTCTTGTTGTATATGTGAAATCAAACGTAAAATAAAATATATCTCACTTGAACGTATAACAAGTGATCAAGTGTCTGTCAACAGGCAATATATCAATTTTAATCACCACGTGAGAAATATGTCGATGTTCAATTTCCCACGACGGCATGCTTAAATGGAATATTCAAATTCAAAGTGTAAAATATAAAAGTGTTTAATATAATTTCCACTGGTCGGAAAATTAGTATGATTAATCTGATCTTTGGGCTCACTTCTGTACTCATCACTAAGACATATGAATCTGCAGGAATATTTCTCCATTTATAGACACAGTAAATAAATAACTAAATAAATAAAAAATAATAAAACGAAAACAATATCTTAAACTCTATACTCACGTTTAATAGTTATCACTAATTTTCCCCAACACTTTGTTTCCCTTGTTAAGAATAAACTTGGGGGAAAAAAGAAAGAAAAAATAGAAGAATAAGAAGACAGACATGTTGCAAATTTAAAGCAGCCCAATTTCATCAACGGCGTATGGTACCAAATGAAAAGTAATAAAAATACAATATAATATGAATTAATATATATTTTCAAAAATATACCACGTCATATATAAATTAAAATTTATCTACCCCCTTTCCAATGCTTTCGATGATCTATTTTTCTATACAGTACAAGCTTTAGAATCACTGATAAAGATGTTCACCTTGATAGAAGCAAGATTTGTACCCAACGTATCGCAAGTGACAACTCTGGACTAAATACCAAAAAAGAGATAACACGAATTTAGATTCTCTTTTCATGAAGATCTTTCAGTTTTAAAAGATTATCATTGTCTTCAATCATATACTATGTCTTTGATGAAAAAAGTGCGAAATGCAAATATCTGTACACAAAATAACCCGTTTTAACCTATTCTGAATTCAATATATACTTTTGACGTCAGTAAAGAAATAGGTAAATAAAAAACTATCAAAATAGCCTCTTAAATCTGCTATCAAAATCTACTGTATTTAATTCACACATAAACGTTATGTACGTAAAGTAGACATGAGCTTACTGTCATTAAATTTGCATGTCGGGTAAACACAGTAACATAGAAATATGGTGGGTATTTTGGACATTCGATTTACAATTTTATTGTTATAACCTGTATAATATGTTGTCATGCAATGTGAATAAAATTTGTGGTGACATAACATTGATATCTTAAAATATATATAAGTGATAATAAATATAAGAACACATGTACTTGTGTAAAGTTTGTTCACTTTATGTATTTTTCTTGTGTATGTCAGTAGTGCTCAAGAACGAAACTGTAGAAAGCTAAAGTGTAAATATACGACAAGCAAACCAATTACCAGACTGACCTTAAAGTAAGACCCACACAACGAAATCCAGTAACTTACACAGTGACGTAACAGTAAGGCCCAAAGAACGAAATCTAGTGACTTATACAGTGACGTAAAAGTAAGGCCCAAAGAACGAAATCTAGTGACTTACACAGTGACGTAAAAGTAAGGACTGAAGAACGAAATCTAGTGACTTACTCGGTGACGTAAAAATAAGGACCAAAGAACGAAATCTAGTGACTTACACAGGGACGTAAAGTAAGGCCCAAAGAACGAAATCTAGTGACTTACACAGGGACGTAAAGTAAGGCCCAAAGAACGATATCTAGTGACTTACACAGTGACCCAAAAGTAAGGCCCAAAGAACGAATCCTCGAGACTTCCACAGTGACGTAAAAGTAAGGCCCAAAGAACGATATCTAGCGACTTACACAGTGACGTAAAAGTAAGGAACAAAGAACCATATCTAGTGACTTACACAGTAACGTAAAAGTAACGACCAAAGAACGATATCTAGCGACTTAAACGGTGACGTATAAGTAATGACCAAAGAACGATATATCTAGTGACTTACACAGTAACGTAAAATTAACGACCAAAGAACGATATCTAGCGACTTAAACGGTGAGGTATAAGTTAGGCCTAAAGAATGAAATTTAGTGAATTACACTACACACAGTGAGTCTAAAATGATTAAGAATTCTTTCCATATTTGTTAACTTTTATGTAGAGTACTAGTAAGTCGTAGAATAGCCGTAAAATTCCCGTTTTGAAAATACTTTTCATTGAATTGTACAGCAAAACACGTTTTCGAATTATTTTGCAACATTCAGTATGTAAACAGTGACGTCCTGTTTACTTTTTACTGTTTTTCAACTTTATAAATCTATTCTTATTTTTCATCTTTCCAGGCACGTTGTCTTCCCTGTTGTGTAAAGTGGCTCATAATTCCTTCGTATTTGAAATCAAAAGGTGATAAAATCAATTATTTTGTTATTGTTGAATAGATACTAAAACAGAGTATGTTTACTTTTGAAAATATGCGCTACAGATTAACACTGTAAGCAAATCCATTATGGTAAGTTCTTGATTCAGTAAAATTCATCACTGCTGTGGGATAAACAGTTCAATAACAATAGCCTTAGTGTTAACAATAATTGTGTAATGTATATCAATAAGTTGGTATATTCACATGATGATGTAGCACCGCGTTGTATTGATTGTAAGATATCTATATAGTAATAAAATACAAATACCTGTTAACAATACCACAACGAATATCTCCCTGCTTAACATCTTGAATAGCCGGATAAAATTAAACTCGACCCAAGGTTCGCAGTATGTACCAGGTGAAGTAATGCATGATATACCACTGCCAAATGACCATTCAATATAATTTTGTCTTCTACTTGACATTTATGGCTATTTACTTCAATATATTAAACAATCGATGAGGCAAGAAATTATTTCGAATTAAAAGCTGACAATGGTCGATTTGTCAGCGATTCAACTGATCAGGCCGACATAAGGTTCGGACGAACAAAAAGGCGTGCGACAGGTCAGACTAATCTGATAAGTCAGGCAGGCCGACATATTTCTCTGCTGACAAATCCATTATAAATAATCTGACAAGCGAATATTAGAAAAATACTATTATTTTAAAACATGGAATTAAGTGTGTCTTCTTCTTCTTCTTCTTCTTCTTCTTATTATTATTATTATTAGTAGTAGTAGTAGTAGTAGTACTATTAGTATTATTATTATTATTATTATTATTAGTAGTAGTAGTAGCAGTAGTTATATTTTTATGTAGTTTATGTTTCTTCAGTGATGCTCATATCAGCTTGATTGGAATTATGTATTACTGTAATGCTTTTATGATCGAATATTTGTGTGATGTTTTTCAAATGATTATTCTTCTTTAATTTGAGAAAAAGGGAAAGAGACAGAAATTGCACATGAATGATTTTCTTTCTGTGTGGACCTCCTAAAAGCTCAATTCAACGTAGAGGATTACATTGAGCTATCACTACACTCTTCTTGTGATGTCGTGTGACGGTATATCGGACAACACTCTTCTTGTCTACGAATAATTTGAAATAATTGTAAGACTTCCTTTTGCTTCAGGCGGAGTCACAGCAATATATTTGTCAGATGATGCCAATACCAACATAGAACAATTTTAGATAATTGAATTTCTAAGTGTGAAGTAAACTGAGAAAGTAATAATTCATCCAAAATTAGAATGCTGAGTATTAAGAATTACTGCACGGTAATCCTAGGATTTAACAGAGATCCCTACTTGTGACTAAGATTAAACAGAGATCCCTCAATATCTACCCTGTGATTGGGATTAAAGAGATCCCTCAATATATGCCCTGTGATAAGGATTAAACAGAGATCCCTCAATATCTACCATGTCATAACAATTAAAGAGAGATCACTCAATATCTACCCTGTGATTAGGACTAAACAGAGATCCCTCAATATCTACCCTGTGATAAGGATTAAATAGAGATCCCTCGATATCTACCCTGTGATAAGAATGAAACAGAGATCCCTCAATATCTACCCTGTGGTTAGGATTAGATAGCGATCCCTCAATATCTATCATATGATCAGGATTAAATAGAGATCCCTCAATATCCACCCTGTGATTAGGATTAAGCAGAGATCCCTCAATATCTACCATGTCATTAGGATTAAATAGAGATCCCTCAATATCTACCCTGTGGTTAGGATTAAAGAGAGATCCCTCAATATCTACCCTGTGATAAGGATTAAATAGAGATCCCTCAATATCTACCATGTGAGTAGGATTAAAGAGAGATCCCTCAATATCTACCATGTCATTAGGATTAAACAGGTGATTCCTCAATATCTACCCTGTGATTAGGATTAAAGAGAGATCCCTCAATATCTACCCTGTGATTAGGATTAAATAGAGATCCCTCAATGTCTACCCTGTGATTAGGATTAAGCAGAGATCCCTCAATATATGCCCTGTGATTAGGGTTAAATAGAGATCCCTCAATATCCACCCTGTGATAAGGATTAAGCAGAGATCCCTCAATATCTGCCCTGTGATTAGGATTAAATAGAGATCCCTCAATATCTACCCTGTGATAAGGATTAAACAGAGATCCCTCAATATCTACCCTGTGATTAGGGTTAAATAGAGATCCCTCAATATCTACCCTGTGATAAGGATTAAATAGAGATCCCTCAATATCTACCCTGTGATTAGGACTAAACAGAGATCCCTCAATATCTACCCTGTGATAAGGATTAAACAGAGATCCCTCAATATCTACCCTGTGATTAGGATTAAGCAGAGATCCCTTAATATCTACCATGTCATTAGGATTAAATAGAGATCCCTCAATATCTACCCTGTGACTAGGATTAAAGAGAGATCCCTCAATATCTACCCTGTGATTAGGGTTAAATAGAGATCCCTCAATATCTGCCCTGTGATTAGGATTAAAGAGAGATCCCTCAATATCTACCCTGTGATTAGGGTTAAATAGAGATCCCTCAATATCTGCCCTGTGATTAGGGTTAAATAGAGATCCCTCAATATCTACCCTGTGATTAGGATTAAAGAGAGATCCCTCAATATCTACCCTGTGATTAGGGTTAAATAGAGATCCCTCAATATCTACCCTGTGATAAGGATTAAAGAGAGATCCCTCAATATCTACCCTGTGATTAGGATTAAAGAGAGATCCCTCAATATCTACCATGTCATTAGGAGTAAAGAGAGATCCCTCAATATCTGCCCTGTGATTAGGATTAAACAGGTGATTCCTCAATATCTACCCTGTGATTAGGATTAAAGAGAGATCCCTCAATATCTACCATGTCATTAGGAGTAAAGAGAGATCCCTCAATATCTACCCTGTGGTTAGGATTAAAGAGAGATCCCTCAATATCTACCCTTTGATTAGGATTAAACAGAGGTCCCTCAATATCTGCCCCGTGATAAGTATTAAATATACATAATAACAACAACACAAAATATTTTATTTTTGTTATCATTTAATTGTTCTTTACACATATCAATATATAGATTAGAGTCCATGGTCACATCGGACGAATCGTGTAAATGATCAAATATTGTCTATTTACATAAAAAGCCCTTGTTGTAAATGCATAAAATTGAATCAATTCTGTTCGAGAGAATTTTAGTTTCGTTAACATTTTCGGTTATAGCTGTACACTATAGTCCTCATTAACTATATATTAAATGACGACTTTTAGTGTTTCTTAGGAAAATTACACACCTGAAAACTGAAATGTAAAAATAAAGCCATACGAAATATGAGTGAGGTTACTTAATGTCAAAACGAATGATGTAAGAAACGATACCTGGCAAACTTGTGAGTGTCACGGAGGATACCTGGCAAACGTGTGAGTGTCACGGAGGATACCTGGCAAACGTGTGAGTGTCACGGAGGATACCTGGCAAACGTGTGAGTATCACATGTTATTGGCAAAGTGAAATTGAATAATGTAAAATCTTAACAATGACATCAAAGCACATTACAAAAAGTATGAAAGTATATGATACAATGACAGTGTAGCACTAAAACAACAAACACTTATGTACCCCTAAAATCCTGAAGTGAGACCAAGAGTCTGATAAGGTTAAGCCACACTCTCGCCTTACATAACCTGAATAGCAAGAAAATACAAAACAGTTTAAAACTGCTCAAATAAGATCCCTGTAAACAAACAATAGAAAATGGCATAGTTATATAACATCAGGACATGGATATAAACACACACTTGTGATAAACAAGTATATTGTATTGTTTGTTTGACTCTTGCTGACGTCATACCAAGATAATTTCACATGTATAGTTACGACATTTATCATATGAGTCAAGAAATGTGTATCTACGTAAAGAGGTCCAAACGAAACAGTGAATGATCCCTTACGTTTAACGGATACCATGACACAGACCTAAGTTTTGCCTGTCCCGACCGAAATAAAGGTCACCGACGAACCATCAGATGGACTCGAACACGGCGCATTTAGTTCACAAGACAAATGCGAATTAATAACGCCAGGTCGCATATTGTCTGTTTCAAATTCTATAAAAGACATAATTCAACATATAGTTATATGGAGTTCCCTTACAGATATAGCTTGATTTCACGTACATGGAATATTATATGTATACAAAAGAAAAACAGAAGACAACTGACCAAGCTGTATTTCACAAATCACCGAGGACATGCACATAAACTTGATAATAGCAAAAACACCGAAAACGACATAACAAAAATATAGTACTGCAGTTACCACACCGAATGAGGACGGTCATCAATTAAAGCAACAAACGTGTCACCCAGTTGGTGTGGTTATCCGGTTTACGGGAGCCCATCTTCCCACTCACCGTAAAAGCAGCAATCAAAGTACACACAAAAAACAAACAATAAATTTACATCACACCATTCTAAAAACTGAATGACATTTGCATTGACATACAATACATATTGATATCAGGATATTGTCACCTTCACTTGTTACTTATCTCCATCTGTTCCTCTCATGTCTTTCGGATGAGACAGTAAAAACCGAGGCCCCGTTTCGTGATATGCATGGTACGTTAATGATCCCTTACTGCTTCGGGTGGGTCCGTTGCAAAGGTCAAAATTTGTATAATCCGCATCAGGCAGATGTCGTCACCATATACGTGAAATATTCGTGGTGTGACGTTAAACAAAAATCAATCAATCCATCTGTTCCTCTCTGCCAGATATAAAAATCGACAAACTGCAGACTTATAAGGGCAGTCTATGTTAAACAAAATCCTGAATGGTACTGGGATTGTGTTTCACGGTTTTTTTTTTCATTTTATACTAAAGAAGCATCACAATACCAAAAATGAATGTGACATCAAATATTCGAATAAAATATGTAAACAATAACACCTTTATAAAATGTGTAAACAATAACACCTTATTAGCGGTCACCTCTGTTAAGTAGTCACCTGTCAGACAATAAGAAACAACGTCCTGTATACAGGTAACATCTGTCAGACAATGAGATACATTACCTCCTAGATACAGGGAACACCTGTCAGACAACGAGAAACATAACTTCCTGTATACAAGTCACACCTGTCAGACAATGAGAAACATAACTTTCTGTAGACAAGTCACCCCTGTCAAACAATGAGAAACATAAGCTCCTGTAGACAAGTCACACCTGTCAGACAACGAGAAACATAACTTCCGGTTTACAGGTAACATCTCACTTTTAGTCCAAACTCAAGTTCTAATGGATATACAACACAAATTCACAAAAGCAAAATTGACAATATAACTAAATATGTCTGATAAGATATATTCCCTCTTAACTCGGATAGAACATGATTGTCAATAACCTGCGCTTCTTATCATTATTGCATATCTGTTCATATTGCGTAACTTTCCCCAGAAACTGTGTTTGTCTCCTTTTGCCATTTATCCAGTGTCTGAGTATCAGTCGCCCGAGTTTTGTATATAGATGTTGTATCTATTCTGGGTGCAATGCTGGAAAGTTCATACATTTGCGAGCTTGCATCTGACACTCTGTTTGATTTATTATCGACATTATTTACTCCTTTGATTGTGCTGCTATTCCTCCTCTTCATTTCTGAAAAAAAAATCAAAAAATACTTTTTGCGCTCGTTAATTACCATGCGAAGTATAAATATATCCACGAATTAGAAAAAGGAGATAAAGAGAAGAAATTTGTTGAAAGAGAATCAATCACATGCAGATTTATCGGGAAGGGAAACCCTCGGTTCCCATCGCTGGATCTGCGAATGAAGAGGAAACTGGCAAATTCAAGGAATTCCGCCAGTCTTCATGTCATGTAATTACTCATCCGGAAGGAGAAATGATGACCCTATTATATACTTCCTAGTTCAGCATGTATAATGAGTGACTTTACCGCCTATCCCGAACGGCACACAGAGTAAACTGAGCTACTCACGGAATACCATCGGCCGTCTACTAGCATACTGACTGAATCTTATTATCACCCTTATCTGAATGTGATGTGTCTCAAAACTCAATGACAATGGAGAAGTTACGATGAATGTTTAACACAGATATTTGTCTATTACTCGCCAAATTCGCTTGCATGATACATTGCTCTACATCGTGGTTTATAAATCTGGACTTTCATGCCCATTTTATTACATTCTTTAATCCTAGATCTGCTTGTGCTACAATATCCCGTGGTCACTTACGTTGTATGTTCCCCTTCACAAAAGATTTTAAGGAGAGCTGAGCACGAAAAGACGTAATGGAATACGAGAGATTCTCTTATGAATTCCTAATCCGGCTTTCACCCACTTTTTATGAACATAGATCCGCCCCGTCAAATATGTCATTTATACATAATGAGTATTAGATATTACGTTCATCGGAGATATTTCTTACCTTTGTATTCCCCTTCAGGTTGAATCTCGGTTTTATCACTGGAGTTTCCATGATTAGTGTACACCGTATATCTGGTGACGGATTCCTCATCTAGGGAGAATATTTATAATAAAACGATTAAATAAATTTCATTTAATCCAAGACTCTTATCTACAAAGGGGGATTAAATGGAATGTGCATCAGTCTCAAAGAAAGAATATAGAATACAACAAAAATTACATCAAAACTGTACTTCTCATACTGACTGGTATTTTAATCAATTCTTAGATTAAACACAGAACTACATCCACACACTTCGTGAATAACACGAGTGTGAACTGTTTATAGAGAGTGCCACAGTAACATGTGTAACTCACATTACACACGTTACCTGAGAGGGAACCAACTGTTTATAGATAGTGCCACAGTTACAGGTGTAACTCGCATTACACACGTTACCTGAGTGTGAACCAACTGTTTATAGAGAAGGCCACAGTAACAGGTGTAACTCACATTACACACGTTACCTGAGTGTGAACCAACTGTTTATAGAGAGTGCCACAACTACATGTGTAACTCACATTACACACGTTACACACAGATGGATTGACTTTACTATTTCGAACTTCGTTTTGAATTATATATATTTTAAGTTACTTTTTTGACTATGCTGATACAACATTTCCTTTCAAATAAACGATGGACGCAAGTCTTTAAAAATCCTTACTAAGTTCGCATATCGCGGATTTCTTTATTGTCGGTTCTTCGCTTATATTGCAATACCTGAACATCAATCTCTTTAAATCGACCGATACATATATCTACTTGAGATGAAGCAACATACATTTTGTCAAATCTCCAAGGGAAGTGTATGGATTTTCTTCTTTGTTTGCAACATCCGGTTGAGAAATTCTTGTATAACGAGATCTACAAAAAATGTACCCAAATAAATCACAAGTTTCCAAGCATATCTTTTTAATAAGTGTAATTCAACTTTTATGAATGAAATACAAGGACCTAAAGATCTAGTGACGCGATCTAGTATATAAAACAAAATCAAAGATAAATGGCAAATACGGACTAAAATGATAGGATATTCTAAATACTATATAGCAATGAAAATATACTTTACCTTGTTTCATCATCTACAAAAGAAGGCATACAAGACATTAATACGGGTGGTAAAAGAATACTATATTTAGATGGTATAAGTACGTTTATGCAGTTACTGAACACTCTTGTCATTATGATATCAATAAATAATAAAATATTCGAGTGTATGCATATTGTCTACCCTTCTAAGTAACAATATAAATAAACTGCTGCTATGTCACTGCGGCGGAAGCCATAGAACCCATGAGAAAGTACACAGGGGGAACAGCACAGCAGAATGAATGCCCTGACAAACAGAACACACAAATAGTAAATTATTACCAAAAACTCAATATATTCTGCATCCATAATTATTTCAAAAGTTACGAAGTTACAACAGATGCTTCTCATTGACTACCGCGCTGTTCGTAGCGCGTTATTTACAACAGTATTCAATTTTCACATACCTATCTTTGAGTATGATATACTTTCTTCACCTGATATTCTCTTGCTTTGGAGACGGCTAGAAACAAAATTATTTCAATTAAAAAAATGCTCCAGAACGATAGCGTTATGCATGTACGACAGTACACAGAACGGGAGGTACTGATGCTGGAAATTGGGTTGATGAATGTGTACAGTCATTGCTTAGAAATGTATAGCGTTAGGTAGTCAAAGAATCAAAAAGATATTGTTACTGGATTTCTTTATTCTTGACAAAAAGAACATTCTGGTGGATAGGTTACGTTTTCAAATTATAATTAGTTAAGATGCAAAACTTGTACAAAGAGTATTCATATGGGGGTTTTTTTGGGGGGAAGGGGGGGGGTGCGCTCATATCTTACATAAAAATAAGTATTGAGAATAAAGTAAAATTGCACTTACCTTTTCTCTAGAATTTCTGAAAAAGTGACATTATTTACTAATTATCAAAACTGGAATCAATTACTGTGCTATCGTTTGCAAATTGTAGCATAAATTTTGCAAAAACTTGAATGGTTATTATTATTATTATACTCATTTTTATTATTATTTTGCGAAAAAAAAGCAGCAGCATTTTTGTTTTATTTGCCAGAATTGTCCAATAATCGAACATGTGAATTTATTTAAATATCACGATATTTGCTTATTTTAAGTAGATTACCTTGGAGTGTCTTTGCTTTTCTATAAATACATGATGCCAGAATAAGTGACGCTGTTCCCGAAAATGCGAGGATAATTCCTGCGATTAAGTATCTCCGCTCATTCAGCCCTGATACAAATACAAAAATAGCACTTATATATTAAACAGTCTTGAGGATCAAACGGAGAATTCGTAAATTAACTTAAACTTCATTTGTAGTTTTGCAAAATATTATAGCATATCTTAAAATCTGATAATAAAATTTATAGAAACGTGTAATATCCAATGTATTAAATCATTAAATGGCATTTCAATACACTGGGAGTGGGTGCAAGAAATAACAAGACGACACTGATATATATATATATATGATTTGAATGCATGCTGTGTTGTCACATTAATACTTATACAATGTTAATGCCCAGGAGGCGTTAGTGTCTCTAACTGTATGGCTTTACTACACCCGCCATAAATTCCCGAAACGTACAGGTGATACAAACTTACATGTATCGCATGGCTGCCTGTATGAAATGAAACTAAATGTTGTAACAGTAATATTGTGTAGAAAAAAATTGTAAGACACAAGTAAACATTTCGTGTCACAGTGTTAGCTGATAATTAGATGTATGATAGGACAGACTTTGATATTTTGGCCCTTATTCTACACACCCCACTTAAAGAAATAAAAAAAAAACCAACTAAAAAAAAACACTAGACAATGAAAGGGACAAACAAAGTCTAATGATTGTCTGATAGATATGCTGGAAATAAATCCCATGCTATTAATATCAGGCGGAAAAGCACATGCTCTCACTTACAGTTTGTGTCACATTGATCTTTTTTTAAGTCCGATGTTTCTTTTCCGTTTTCCGCTATGATAGCTGGCGTTGTCGGTTCCTTGCACATATCAGTTGTATGCCGTTCGGTATTGCGTTCTGACATTGCGCCTACATAGTCGTCAAGATCTAGAATGAAACGGAAATGTGTTACTACACTGTAACGTTTAATTGTCTAAATAGAAGATAGGGCAAAAGTGCTGTAGCACATATAATTGTGCACCTAGTGAACTGCTGAGATACTGAGCATCGTCAAATAGAAGCATCTCTTATACAAGACAAAATAGAAATTATGGGCCCCTGGAGAAACTAGAACAATTTAAAGTATTAATTATGGGCAATCACAGGCCCCTGGAGAAACCAGAACAATTTAAAATATAAATTATGGGCATTCACAGGCCCCTGGAGGAACCAGAACAATGTAAAATATTAATTATGGGCAATCATAGGCCTCTGGAGAAACCAGAACAATTTAAAATATTAATTATGGGCAATCACAGGCCCCTGGAGAAACCAGAACAATTTAAAACATTAATTATGGGCAATCACAGGCCCCTGGAGAAACCAGAACAATTTAAAATAGAAAATATGGACAATCACAGGCCCCCGGAAGAACCAGATGTAGAACATAGAGGAGTATACTACTGACCAGTCAGTCTTCCCTGATCAACTAGCCACACCCGCTATATTGTCCAAAGGATACGAGTGACACAGGATCATTTTGTATTGCACAAATGGTTTGAAATAAATTCCTATCCAGACAACCTCAGAACAGTGTAAGTTAAAAATGACTCACAGTCCGTTTACCTGTGTAAGCATATATATTTGATTATGAATCATGAATGTTCAGTAAAAAATAATTGATATATCTTAAAGAAAGACTGAACAATAACATGTCAACTGATAAAACACCTATTGTAAATAGGTAGAGCATTGACATTGATAAAAGCAATAATGACTTATGGCTGTTCAAGTTCATTGTAAATGACAATGTCTTTTATATCGAAGCATTTCCTTATACAATGATTTTATTGCACGTGTATCTCACATTAAAGAATGAGATTCTTATCATCATATTATAAAATAACGATCACCTTACAAAATAACGATCACATTTCAAAATAACGCAAAAATATGTCCATAACCATAACGATCGCCTTACAAAATAATGCAAAAATATATCCATAACCATAACGATCACCTTACAAAATAACGCAAAAATATGTCCATAACCATAACGATCACCTTACAAAATAACGCAAAAATATGTCCATAACCATAACGATCGCCTTACAAAATATCGCAAAAATATGTCCATAACCATAACGATCACCTTACAAAATTACACAAAAATATGTCTATAACCATAACGATCGCCTTACAAAATAACGCAAAAATATGTCCATGACCATAACGATCACCTTACAAAATATCGCAAAAATATGTCCATAACCATAACGATCACCTTACAAAATAACGCAAAAATATATCCATAAACATAACGATCACCTAACAAAATTACACAAAAATATGTCCATAACAATAACGATCGCATAAAAAATAACGCAAAAATATGTCCATAACCATAAGGCTTACCTAACAAAATAACACAAAAATATGTCCATAACCATAACGATCACCTTACAAAATAACGCAAAAATATGTCCATAACCATAACGATCACCTTACAAAATAACATGAAAATATGTCCATAACCATAACGATCACCTTACAAAATAACGCAAAAATATGTCCATAACCATAACGATCACCTAACAAAATAACGCAAAAATATGTCCATAACCACAACGCTTACATTTTAATTGTCATTAATTACTTTAAGGCATTCCTTTTTAAGATTAACGTGTCTGAGAGAACACCAAAATTTTTCATTAAAATTGATATAGAAATCAATTTCACTCTAGGTTTATCAGAAAGCGTAGGATGAGTTAAATATTCATATTCATATTCATACACTGTTCATTTCACAACATCAAATGTAGAGGTGTAACAGTGTTTACATACTCACCATCTTTCTTTTTCTTTATTTGAAAATTATTTTATTTTCAAATCTTTTTATTTAGTATTTGTTCTGTTTTGATTGGTAGGAACAACCAACTATTAGGTCCAGACCTCCCCCATTGCTGTGAAAACAGTGCAATCTAAAGAACACACTATGAAAGGCCCAGACCTTCCCATTTGTCGTAGAAATAATGCAATCGAAAGAATAAACTATTAAAGGCCCAGAAAACATTGCAATCAAAAACCACGCTGTCAAAGACCCACACTTTCCACTTGCCATGAAAACAGTGCAATCGACAGAACACACGTTTAAAGGTCCAGGCCTTCCAATTGGCCATTAAACAACGCAATCACACGAACGCACCATTAATAAACCGACCAAACTTTCCCACTTGCTATGAAAACAATGTAATCAAATGAACACAATATTAAAGGCCCAGGCCTTCCCACTTGCCGTGAAAACAATGCAAGCAAAGGAACACACATTTTAAAATCTGTAGAAAACACTTCAAGACAGGATAAAGGTTAAAGAAGATACGAAGATATAATTAAAGTAGGAGAAGATAAAATATGGCAGAACTTTTATTCTAATTGTGAAGTATGAGGATGAATTGCCACTAAGCTATCCAGGGGAGGAAACAGATGTTTGAAAGAGAAGACTGAAGACTTCCGACCTGGTTGTTTGACACCAACCACCAAGGTGTCACCACATAAAACATGATAATAATCAAATAAAAACAGAAAACGACAATATAGAAATATTCGACTGTTTCGTGCAGTCAACCATTTTTAAAAGAGAAAACAGAAGACATCTGACAAAGCTGTATGACACAAATCACCAAGGACCTGCACACAAAAATTGACAGCAGTATATACACAGAACGACATTACAAAAATATTCGATTGTGCTGCGGTTACGATACCGTCAAAATGACCAACAATTACTTAACCGAGTTAAAGTGTGTAAAAGATGATAGTATCTGGAAATATATCGCTGTGGCACTCGCACCTGGATATGTATAAACCCTAGAAATTGAGGAGTCAGGGGTCTTTTTTACAAAAAAACTTAAGTCTACGTCTAAGAATTGAGACCTAAAATACCATGTGGCATTATTCTAAGTATTTGCCGAAAGTTTGCCTGCGAGTAGCTTGTCAGATATACTGTTTACAGAAACTTTTGATTAATTCTTAGAATTAAGACACATGCTACTATATAAGGTCCCAATTCTTAGACTTAAGTTTCTTTGTGAAAAAGGCCCTAGGCCAACTGACAAAGAGAAGTAATTGTATCCTGCCTGGCTAGATACATCTGTCATTCTATCCAATCCTGCACAGTCTGTTACAATTATATCCCTTTTTATATGACATGGCCAGTCTTCAACTTTCAGTACCTATGTACTCACTCCAAATATATACTTCAAATAACTGAGTGGTAAAAAGTTTGCAAATAATTCCAAACTTGAGAAGTATCTCCCTCATTACAGCTCTGATCTTAGATGGGCTATTTGGCTCTTACTTTTATGTCAATCTGGTCATGAGTTTGCTCTTCAAACGTCTATATTTAGATTTCTACTGTTAGGCCTTGAGCATCACTGAAGAGACATCAGTTGTCAAAATTTACATATAGTGCACCACAGTTTATGCACGTGTATGTATGTGTGCACGTGTATGCGTTCTGATAATTATTATATGGAATGATAAGTCTACTTACCCATGTCTTTATCAACGTAAGTGTGAGCTCTTCCAATATCTGCTTTATAGTCTAAACACAAATAGAAGACATGGTGATAACATCTTGTATTAATTCACATTGTTATATTTTATAAGAAAATTCCGTCCCATAATTTTTATTTACAAGTAAAAGCTTTCTTAAGGACATAATCCAAACTTATGATAAATTTAAAAATTATGTTTAATTGAAAATAGTAAATTTTGACATGATATATATTATATCATTTTTATTTTATTTATAACATTTAAAAAATGCATTATCATGTTTGTACATCATTTCTTATTCTCATTATTATGTTTGTAGATCGTTTCTTGTTCTCTAGAAGAAGACTTACTATGACTCATATTGATGAAATATTTTGAAGACTCTTTTATATCTACGCAATTGTTAAATGCGCACGCAAACCATATGCTTGACGTCACTTCCGGATTGGTTATTCTTACTTGTATTTGGCTTTTAATAAAGAATGTGCATGTACGCATTTGCCTGTAGTTCCGCTTTTCATTTTCGATCTGAAACGAAGAACTCTGACCGGACGTGCCCACAGCACCATAACACCATTTAATTTCTTTACTTCCGTTTCCAGTGAACCCTGAACACGACAAATTAATCGTATTTCCAGGTAAAAGTTGCCCTTTATTCAAAGTGTCCTCTATTTTAACATTCGATACCACTTCATCTATTTCTATGAAATAAAAAGGCACCATTATTAGACAGACAGACAGAGAGAGAGAGAGACAGAGAGAGAGAGAGAGATGCAGTAAATAACATATCGAATGGTGGTGTGCAGCGTTTGGTAGTGAAGTTTACTATCGTGAAGTGTAGTGAAATGTTGTGTAGCGTAGTGTAGTGTTGTATTGTGTATTGTAGTGTAGAGTAGTATAGTATAGTATAGTATAGTATAGTATAGTATAGTATAGTATAGTATAGTATAGCATAGCATAGCGTAGTATAGTATAGTATAGTATAGTATAGTATAGTATAGTATAGTATAGTATAGTATAGCATAGCGTAGTATAGTATAGTATAGCATAGCGTAATATAGTATAGTATAGTATAGTATAGTATAGTATAGTATAGTATAAAAATATCTTTGAATATATATTTTACAAAAGCATAATTGATAAAAGTATAGTTTTCTACCTGACACCGAGATATGGGATTCGGACGATGACGTCACATATGACATATTGATGAGTTGATAAAGCATCTCGCAGCGGTATGTACCGGAGTCGCTGCACCGAATTTCCTCTGCCGGAATTTCCAGCCTCAGATATGCAGACGATATGTCAGATGTGCTTCCTGCCAAAAATGTTCAAAAATAAATGCTTAAAAAATAACGACGCAGGTTTCATGTATGATATTGTACCGTTTATACCTCTATTATAAACTGATAAGTATATGTTAGTTTGTTATAAATAGTCACGTTTTATTGATGGAATTCATATTGTATTCTACAACCACATTTTAGTTGGTACTGTATGGGGGGTTTGCTATGCTCAACTTCACGCTGATCGACACTAATGTATTCATCTATTTATTTTCTCTACATGACATATCCTATCAGATATTAAGATCGGTGGGGATTCTTGAGTATGCGATAAAAAACTTTTTCCAAATTTTCGTTTACAATTTGAAATGTTTAACTTTAACCAAGAGCGTGACTACGGAGAAGCATTGACCTTACAGTCTTGGGATTTCAACTATTACAAATCAGAGTGTAGATATGTCAATTAACTTTTGAGTAGGTATCACTTATAATACTTTGATTAGTAGATATCACGGATTTCCCTATAGCTTGTTCGCGTGTAAGTCTTCATTTAAATTTTGTTCATATTATTTACCCTTATTATTTACACTTCCACTTAAATCTATAAAAAAATCCCCCTGAAATCGAAAAT
Organism: Pteria penguin; assembly: GCA_035048485.1. Taxonomy (NCBI): domain Eukaryota; kingdom Metazoa; phylum Mollusca; class Bivalvia; order Pterioida; family Pteriidae; genus Pteria; species Pteria penguin. Next base: position 5,305,550 of record CM068589.1, on the reverse strand, counting down.
TACACATTGTCATATTGTAAACGCACGACAATAGCAAGGAAACTGCTTATTGTCTTAATTTTTGTTTATTTTCTTTACATAATATTTACTATTATGCAGCATTTTCTCTAACGATGGTGCCGAATTACGGCCCCCAAAAATCATAGATAGCCGACAGAGATCTATTGTCACGTGACTTTAAGAACTGATTTTGAGTTGTATGATCTTAAACTGTTCTAATCTCATTTTAGAAATTTTCAGGACTGATTTTCTGTAAGAAAAAAATTCTTTTCTCAGTTTTAAAAAGAAAACATTCACAATTTTTTTCTCATGTTATATGGGTCTCGCTTTGCCCTGAACGCGGTAAAAATCAAATTTACTTGAGACCTACTCACCAGATATATGGTAGCGCATGTCCATCCATTTGGCATACTGTATGTTGTATTCAGGTGACACTCTGGCTATCTTAGATTTTCTCGAAGCGATTGAGTAGTTTGTGTCACTCCGCAAGCGGATGAATACGATTTTCTGCACATCCGGGTGGAGGTGAGGCTTACATGTTATCGTCAAGTTGGTTTTATTCTTTGTAATGGCATGTGGACCTTGTGTTTCTATCCTGGACACACCTGTATACATATAAAAGAAAAAAAGGAGTTACTTGCTCAGTTATGTGGCAGAAGTCACCATGGAGCTATACAATACTAAATAACACTAAATAAGCAATCAAAATACATGTATATGGCATATCGTAACTGATTTAGGATTCGATTGTTTGGCATTTCAGAGAAGAAAGAAAAAAGAGGAGTTACCGGCTCAGTTATGTGGCAGAAGTCACCATGGAGCTATACAATACATGAATATAAATAATACAGTAGAACATTTAACACATTACAAAAATATTTGATTGTAGTGCAATTACGATACCGACTTAGGAAGGTAACAGAGGCCCGGGCCCACAATGCTTGACATCCTGACGAATCACCTTCCATAGTAACTTGTAAACTTGTAAACCCTTCATTTGACATTTATGGGGAAAGGAATAACACCTCCTTATTCTTCCTTATATATATTTTCATTTCTCTGTTTATTATTGTTTTAGATTTATTTTATTATTATTATTATTATTGTTGTTTTTGTTGTTGTTGTTGTTGTAATCATTATTATTACCGTTTTTTTATTTATCTATTTTCATTTTTTATTTATTCATTTACCTATTTTTTTCATTTATGTATTTATTTATTTATTCATTATTTATTTTGAACTATAAACTTTCTGTAACTGTGTCTGATTTGTGTAGACCTGAATATTATGAATAACATGGTTCTACATACGAGAAAAGACATTAGTTCATCGTGATAAAGATGACAGAGTACTTTGACTGTCATTTGTCACTCGACTGTGTCATTGATACAAAGTCTGTATTTATTACTTACCTACCACCCTTGATTTCTGATATGACGTCGTTACTATGACAATGACGTCATTACTATGACAAGACTAATCGCCATTTACATTCATCTAATGCTTAATGTGATTATTGGTTGTCGTGTGATACATGCTTACCGCAAATGCTGACACATGTTTTGTCTGAAGCTTAAGGTTTACAAAGAGGAGTGGTGAGACACGTGAGCTTCTGTTCCTTAAAGACAAATCGTAATCCCCAATGCGATGGGGGTCTGTGAGGCATTTCTCCTCAAACCTCTCGCTACTCGAACTGCAAGCACCATGACATCCTCACTATGTGCAGCGAGGGTTCTTTGTAATGCTACTAAGCACCATCGCTATGTACAGTAGGGATCTATAGCGTATTGTCAAACACCCTCCCCATATGCTGTAAAGAGTACATGTAATGTTACTACGTCATATTGCTATGAACAGTAGGGATCTAGTACTTTAATGTCACACACCGCCGCTACTGGCAGCAAGGGATTCATGACCTGCCGCCAAGCACTGTTGCTATGGGCAGCAAGGTGTTCATGACTTGCTGCCAAGCACCGTCGCTATTGGCAGCAAGGGATTCAGGACCTGCCGCCAAGGAACGTTGCTAGGGGCAGCAAAGGATCTATGACCCTATCACGATCGACGTCGCATTTGGCAGCAAGGAATCTAAGACCTTGGCATCGTATATATGACCTGCTGCCAAGCACATTCTCCATGTTCAGAAAGGAATTTATGACCTGCTGCCAAGCATTATTGGTATATGTAGCAAGGGTCCGATGAACTGCCACCAAACCCAAACTCCCTTGCCTCTTTATGAGTAGCAAGATATATATAGCCTGCTGCACAGTTCCGTCGCTATGTGCAGCAAGATATCTATGGCCTGCTGCCAAGTTCTGTCGCTATCTGCAGCAAGGTATCTATCTACGGTCTGCTGCCAACGTCCGTCGCTATGAGCAGCAAGGTATCGTTGACCTGCTGCCAAGTTCCGTCGCTATGAGCAGCAAGGTATCTATGACCTTCTGCCAAGTCCCATCGCTATCTGCAGCAAAGTATGACCTCCTGCCAAGTGTCGTGGCTACTAGCAGTAAGGTATCTATGGCCTGTTGCCAACTTTCGTGGCTACCAGCAGTAAGGTAGCCATGGCCTGTTGCCAAATTTCGTGGCTACTAGCAGTAAGGTAGCTATGACCTGTTGCCAAATTTCGTGGCTACAAGCAGTAAGGTAGCTATGGCCTGTTGCCAAATTTCGTGGCTACAAGCAGTAAGGTAGCTATGGCCTGTTGCCAAGTTTCGTGGCTATGAGGAGTAATAGGTTATGGTCTGCTGCCAAGTTCCGTCACTATGTACAGCATAGTATCTATGGCCTGCTGCCAAGTACTTTCCCTATTGTCCTATGAAATATTATAATTTATAAGGATGAAATAGAAATATTCCTAATGACTACAGGAATATTTCTATTTCATCCTTATAAATTGTAATATTTCATAGGACACTATGAGCAGCAATGTACCTGTGACCTGCTGCCGAGCATCTTCGGTATAGACATTTAGAGATGTTTGACCTGCTGTAAGGACTGTCATGATGTGCCGCAATGATTTTTTACATATACATGTATTGGCAAGTGTACTCTCGGAACCCAGAACCATTACGAGGGACCGATGCCCAGTTGGTTACAAGAACCAATGTTAATCTATTGCCAAATATTCTGCAGTGAATCTATTCCTCCAAGCTATCATTGATTTAAATTGTTCTCATATATAAACTCACACCATGGCTGCTTAAATCTAATCTAAATAATTTAATGATTGAACTTGTATTGCTGCTGAAGCCGGCGTGACCTAGTGGTATCGCGCTGGACTCCTGGTCGGTAGACCGGAGTTCGAGTCCCGCTCTGGTCATGCCGGTGTCATGTCTTTCGGATGAGACACGCGAAACCGAGGCCACGTGTCGTGGTATGCATGGAACGTTAAAAATCCCTCACTGCTCCGGGTGGGTCTGTTGCAAAGGTCAAAATTTGTATGCCCCGCATCAGGCAGATCCCGTCACCATATACGTTAAATACTCGTGGTGTGACGTTAAACAAAAATCAATCAATCAATAAATGTATTACTGCTGTATCACGAAATAATTGTTGTCTGTTGTCTTGTCCATTTATCTATTAATTGTTTCATTTTTTATTTTCATTCTTTATATATTTATTCAATGATTCTTTTATTGAAGATGGATAAAGAGGTTTTTCTTCATTTCCGTTCCGAGTATTAAGAATGGAATCCCACTGTGTGTCGTACTTTTTCGCTTCAAAATACTCATCTAGCTTTTGCCATTATTATGCAGATACAACGTACATTTCCGACTCTGTTGTATACACTTGTACTGCACTAACAATAATGTACCACAGGGGACAAACTATGGACCTCAGCGATAAGATCAGGCCCTTTTGAAAAGTAGGAACGCTTGGATATGAATGACTTTTACATCAAAATAAATATTCAGTTGAATATGTACTTACCTTGTTCAAAGTAGCACAGGAAACACAATCCCAACAAAAATATGTCGATCTTCATGGTAATCGAATCCGAAATAAGTGCAGTGAGAAATAACTGCAATGTGATATGTCAGATTATCAACTGTCAATCAACCCTTGTATGGAGTTGAAGAGTGAGACGTCTTTGGGGAAATCGCCTCTCTTGAAAACAAAAAATTATTTCCATGTTAAGTATCCCGACAAGTGTCAACTCCAAAAAATTCTTGATCCATAAGTTTTTTCTCCTTTTTAAGAGTTTTTAGAAGTATATTTTGGTTCGAAAGGCTCTAGAAAAGTTTTTCGTTTTAGAAGAAATGGAGTGTTTGAATAATTTCAAATAAAAAGCGGAAAAATCACATCAAAACCTAATATTTTTTTCTTCAAGTGTGGAAATTTTTAAGATAGTAATGACAGGAAAATTCAAATCAACTGAAGTGATAAAAATATATAAAGGAAGATCCAAGGCAAAAGAAAAAGAGAAGAACAATAATTTTGAAATAGAAAGTTTATATGATTACCTTGAAATGTAGTTTAAGTAACGTAATTGTTGTAAAGCTTAGAAATTTAAATAATCAGAATAGTCTGTAGAAATATGTCTTGCTCTGTAGAGATCTAAAAATGTTGTAAATAATTCCTTTCAAATATAGATATAAGATATATGTAAACATCACGTACGTCCCAGGGGAAAAAATGGAATGATCGATATTTACCAGGAAAAAAATCTTGACTGATCGACTATGGACATGATAATTGACCTTACAAGGAAGTAAAAGAGGTCACGCGAACACAATATATAATAATGAGGTCATTAATATGTCTGACTGTCAGCACAGCGTCTGCGCGGTCGCCATTGTTTGGTACTTAATGGCAATGATCGAAAAACATTAGTAATACATATAATGATACAATAAGTCAGGCGTGAACGGACGTGATGTGAGAGAGAGAGAGAGAGAGAGAGAGCAGACAGACAGACAGAGACAGAGAGAGAGAGAGAGAGATCCTAAGGGTTTCAGGTATCTATCTCTCAAACTAAAAAAAAAAAAAAAATAATAATAATAACAAAACAAACAAACAAAACAAAAAATCCCCAAAACGAAGCAAAACAAACAAACAAAAACAAGCAAACACAAACAAAACCAAACAAATAAACGAGAAAATAAAAGATACAAAACGAAAACTTGGGAACAAACTTAATCATAATTTTTCTCAAACTATGAATTGGAATAATTTTCATCACCGACTCCATGACTAAAACATCTATACACTCAATTAAATCTAACAGAGACATAGACTACGTTACTTTAAGTTTGAAAGTAGTCACTGTCTCTGAATCTATCATTCAATTTCCTCATTTGGCCCCGTTGTCTCTATCAATGACTGTCACCTATAGTGAAGAATGATCGAAAACAAATATTTTAGTACAACCCGAAAATATGCGCCATCATTATAAATTTCATAAGTAGATACAAATTATAATGTCGGTTGGAGCATAGACTGCATTGAATCTTAATCAGACAAGATGAATATTTACATCTATAAAGCCTCCAAATGATGTGCCTGGCACTTATAGTATTTACATCTATCAAGCCTCCATACAGTGCGACAATACCCAATGGGTCCTGCACTTCACGCGGAAGATTGATTGATTGATTGATTTTTGCTTTACGTCACACCACGAATATTTCACGTATATGGTGACGGCATCTGCCTGATGCGGGGCATACAAATTTTGACCTTTGCAACGGACCCACCCGAAGCAGTGAGGGATCTTTAACGTGCCATGCATACCACGACACGGGGCCTCGGTTTTTACTGTCTCATCCGAAAGACATGACACCGGCATGACCAGAGCGGGATTCGAACCCCGGCCTCCCGATCAGGAGTCCGACGCGATACCACTAGGCCACGCCGGCTTTCACGCGGAAGAAGAAGAAGATATGATGTACCTGGCACTTAAAGTATTTATAATCCATATCACACAGATTGAAAAATAGATATTTTGTTTATTACGGATATAGACAAAGGATATAAACGTTACAGGATGTTGTATTTGTCACACTTGACACAATATGAACAGGTACTACACATTACTCTTCTATCTGTCTTGAATATCGCGTGCGTGTGAAAAAAGTCATTGTTTTATATGACAAAAGGATTGTTTCAACTTCTCGGGGGCGGTACGTGTCTGGAACTTTGTATCGTAATGGTTGTTCTGAAATGTAGAAGGCAGCAGGAAAGGTTATGAATATAAAAAAGGGTGTGGCTGGAGCGAGTTGTCTAGACATGTTAATGAATCACGTTGATCACTTTGAAACTCCCATTATTCACTAAAGATCTCACAATTTTTTCAATATGCTTCGTAACATTTTCTTAAAAAAAGAGTATGACTTTAAACTCAAGTATTCAAAATTTGAAATACTTTGTTGTGTTGGGCATGAAAAATATTATCATAAACTTAAATATTTCTAGATAAAGTTCCCCTTTTTGCAATATCTGTGAAAAATTACGCAAATTCCTTTAAAATTTTGTAAAAACTTCTCCAAAAGAACGTACAAGTATTCTCCAACACGATACACTGTCGTTGCCATATAAGAGAAACAATCTTGGCATAGTTTAATACGATAAACCTAGAGTGGTGTTGTAAGATAAACATGGAGTGATGTTACACGACAAACCTAGAGTGATGTTATACGATAAATCTGGAGTAGTGTTATACCATGATCCTGACATAGTGTTACACAATAATCATGATTTGGTGTTATACGATCATATTGATGTGGTGTTGTGTGATACTTATGGTTGTATAGAGCTAACAGAATGAATGAATGATTATTGTTTTACGTCACTCTACAATTATTTCAGGTAAAAGGTGACAGCACAGAAATCTGTATCTGTGACAAAGGACACATCCAAAGCAGTGAGGGATTTTTACGTGCCACGGGACCTCGATTTTTACTTTCTCTACCGATAGACAGAACATCAGTGTGCCCACAGCAGTAGTCGAACACTGGACCTCTCGTTCACGAGCCTAACGTCTCACCCACAGAGCCAAACCTGGTTCATAGTGTTGTAAGATAATCCTGACGTGGTACGGAATATCCATGCCACACTAAATCGTTATCCTTCATAAAGTGATCCACCTGTTTGGTGCACGACCTCATACTAGTAACACCTGTATAAGACGCACCTGAACTTCTGTAACAGACGCATCTGATCTCCTGTAACAGACACACCCGACATCCTGTAACAGATGCACGTGATCTCCTGTAACAGACGCACCTGACCTCCTGTAACAGATGCACCTGACATCCTGTAACAGACGCACCTGACCTCCTGTAACAGACGCATCTGATCTGTAACAGACGCATCCGACCTCCTGTAACAGACACACCTGACCTTCTGTAACAGACGCATCTGATCTCCTGTAACAGACGCATCTGACCTCCTGTAACAGACGCATTTGACCTCCTGTAACAGACACACCTGACATCCTGTAACATGCATCTGATCTCCTGTAACAGACGCACCTGACCTCCTGTAACAGATGCACCTGATCTCCTGTAACAGATGCACCTGACCTCTTGTAACAAACGCATCTGACCTCCTGTAACAGGCGCATCTGACTTCCTGTAAATGACTCACCTGATCTACCGTAACAGATGCATCTGACCTCCTGTAGCAGATGCATCTGACCTACTGTAACAGACGCATCTGACCTCCTGTAACAAATGCATCTGACCTCCTGTAACAGACGCATCTGACCTCCTGTAACGGACGCATCTGACCTCCTGTAACAGATGCATCTGATCTCCTGTAACAGACGCACCTGACCTCCTGTAATAGATGCACCTGACTTCCTGTAACAGATGCATTTGATCTTCTGTAACAATTGGACCTGACCTCCTGTAACAGATGCATCTTCCCTCCTGTAACAGACGCACCTGGTCTCCTGTAACAGATGCATCTGACCTCCTGTAACAGACACAATTGACCTTCTGTAACAGACACACCTGACCTCCTGTAACAGATGCATCTGACCTCCTGTAACAGACACAATTGACTTTCTGTAACAGACGCACCTGACCTTCTGTAACAGATGCATCTGACCTCCTGTTACAGATGCACCTGACCTCTTGTAACAGATGCATCTGACCTCCTGAAACAGATGTATCTGACCTCCTGTAACAGACACATCTGACCTCCTGTAACAGACGCATCTGATCCCCTGTAACAGACGCATCCGACCTCCTGTAACAGACACATCTGACCTCCTATAACAGATGCACCTGACCTCCAGTAACAGATGTACCTGACCTCTTGTAACAGAAGCACCTGACCTACGGTAACAGATGCATCTGACCTCCTGTAACAGATGCACCTGACCTCCTGTAACAGATGTATCTGACCTCCTGTTACAGGTGCACCCGAGTCAGCGAGATAACAGCAGTAATGAATTCAGCCACTCAAATAAGAATTCAACACTATACCACTGGATCAACCTGTCCTTAAATATGGATTCTGATTCAGTAAATGATCATTTAATTCTAAAATACTTTCACTTTATTAATTTAACTATCCTTATTCAATGAACAGTTCTTTAAAGCTTTTCAATGTCCAGTTAATAAGAACATCAGTTGACTACATTCTGACGTTTTCAAAATTCAATTGGCTTTGCTTTCTGACACAACAGCATGACAGGCAAATCAGGTGATAAACTTATGCTCCATTCTTTGCTCTAATCAATGCAAATGATTGTAACATTTGGAAATTAAATCATAACATAACGAAAGTTCATGATGATCATATCCTCCCCATACAAACACCGTGTAAACCTCTACAGACACATCAGTAGGTCTGTATGTCATTATATTGACCTCACTGGAAGGCTGCAAGTGGGGAAGCAGGGTCTATATGACAACAGAACCCAATATATATTATATACTCTTTATTACTTCACAAGAATCAATGTAAACTGTATGGTACAGAGAGATCAGATCTCGGGCTACAAACCAAACAAATCAAAATAAATAAACATTCAAATACCTATACCATACAAATAGTCATGCATCAAGTATCATACACAAATCAACATGAGTTCTATATTGATTATACGATCAAAAGAGAATCCAACATCAGAAATCAGATGCATATGCATTTTGTATTCATTACTCATTATTATACAAACAAAATGTGATACAAATTATTGACATGAAAATGCATTATAAATTTATGAAGACAAAAATGTATGAATATCAATTCATGAAATCAGAATGATTTTCCAATCTCATAGTCAACAAAATTCATAAAACAAAAAAGCATGAGCAATACATGAAATTAAATGCATGATTCATTTTCAGAAAGAAAGCATGTCTCATTTCATGGTATCAAATCTAAACCATATCATGAAATCAGAATGCATGATCAATGGAGGACATAACAAGCAATGTACATTGTTATTTCATGAGTTCACAGTGAACGGTTAGTCTTGAATAAGACATTCTCTCCATTCTTTGTTCACATCTTTTCACCAAAAGTGTACTTTATTTTTGTAGAACAAACTGTATGACAGAAAATTTAAAAGACTGCACATTTTTCAAACTGTATCAACATTCCATTACTTGAGACAGACGATTCATTTTACACATGAATTTAGGGATCTATCAATAAAAGAGTTATCTCCCATATCATACAGTTGTTCAACTTTAATCTGGTATTTGTTCTTTATCCTAGGATGTTCAACCTTAATCAGTTATTGTTCCTTATCATTGGGATGGTCAACCTTAATCAGGTATTGTTCCTTATCATTGAGATGGTCAACCTTAATCAGGTATTGTTTCTTATTATTGGGATGGTCAACTTTAATCAGTTATTGTTCCTTATCATTGGGATGGTCAACCTTAATCAGTTATTGTTCCTTATCATTGAGATGGTCAACCTTAATCAGGTATTGTTTCTTATTATTGGGATGGTCAACTTTAATCAGTTATTGTTCCTTATCATTGGGATGGTCAACCTTAATCAGGTATTGTTCCTTATCATTGGGATGGTCAACCTTAATCAGTTATTGTTCCTTATCATTGGGATGGTCAACCTTAATCAGTTATTGTTCCTTATCATTGGGATGGTCAAGCTTAATCAGGTATTGTTCCTTATCATTGGGATGGTCAACCTTAATCGGTTATTGTTCCTAATCATTGGGATGGTCAACCTTAATTGGTTATTGTTCCTAATCATTGGGATGGTCAACCTTAATCAGTTATTTTTCCTTATCATTGGGATGGTCAACCTTAATCGGTTATTGTTCCTAATCATTGGGATGGTCAACCTTAATTAGTTATTGTTCCTTATCATTGGGATGGTCAACCTTAATCGGTTATTGTTCCTAAACATTGGGATGGTCAACCTTAATTAGTTATTGTTCCTTATCATTGGGATGGTCAACCTTAATCAGGTATTGTTCCTGATCACAGCGATATACAACCTTAATCAAGTCTTGTTCAGCTGCCCCAGATTACCAAATGTATATCAAGATCTCAAATATAGGTACTGTAAATCAGCCGAATTTTCTGGGACTTTATTTTTACATTTTTCTGTTCGTAAATACATGTAAATTCATGTAAAGTACATGTAAATTTAGTAGATAAGACTTTACCATATACATGTGAAAACTTTATATATTTCAAATTTAAGGTAACAAGAACATTACTTCTCAAGTTCTTTTCAAGAGTCAAGATGCCTAGGGAGTGCAAGCATTTCTTGTTTACTTCCCACATCCACAATGAAAGCCCAAAACATAACACGACACAAGAATTACCTCGAAGAACAGAAATTGTCTGAATATGATAAAGACCCTAATCCAAAGAATGAAAAAGATATTTGTGATTTAAATAAATCTGGAATATGTTGATAACTGCTGTACAAATATGATAATTTAACCTTAAAAATCAATATTGTCAAATCTAATACTTGACAATGTATTATATATCACAATACAGCCAGAACAAATGTATTACTCCCAGTGTAATTGCTCTGAATACACCATCCCTCACTGACGAGGAATAAGGAAAGAAACTGTATATCATAGTGCTATCAATGACCATCAAGCATCATCTATCTATGTATTAGATGACCTTGTATTCAATGTCACACCTGTTTTATGTCATCTATAACCAGTGACATGAGGTATTACCAGAGCACTTCTATCTTCATAATTTTTTCACCTTATCTGTAACCTTTACATGCTTATGTTATAAATAAGCATAAATTCTCATGGCTTTTATTCAGATAACATTAATTTACATACCAATTGATTTTCTGGAATAATTGAGATAAGAATTATAGTGAATTTACTGTTTACGTTTTAGGCCTATTTGTGAGGGGGAAAAATGTGACAGGCTGTATCTCACTTTGAACATTTCTTTGGTAAATAAAGGGAATCTTCTGAGAAACTTTCTACTAAAACTTTCAGTCAAAAAAATGGAAAATGGTGATTTGGTTGGAATTTAATATAGTGGAGCAATCTGGCAATCTATCCCTAATCGTTTGCGTCATAAGCCAAGCACTTCACCACTACATTACTACCTTCCAACGGAAATCAATGACCATATTGGTGGAGTGGTGAATCCTAGGAGAAAATTCTAGTTTTCTACCATTAATTTTTTAAGCAGCATCAACTGAAACCAAAACTTCAAAATTATTTCTGAAGCTAGATAAAGTCAACAAAATTGTTTCTGAAGCTAGATAAAGTTAACAAAATTGTTTCTGAAGCTAGATAAAGTCAACAAAATTCCATTATAAGGTTTATGACCCAAACTTCAACAAATTTTACATTTAGAACATTTTGCATCCAGTCTTTACGTATTGTATCTGGGAGTTCTGGTCACGACTGAGCACAGTTGATTCTATTTTGTTGATCATCTGATTCATCGTCAGAGTCAAACTCACTGGAGCTCGAACTGGAACCGTCCTCGTCTGGCTCATTCTAAACAGACAAGAATTTAATGAGAACTTTCTATAAATGCTGTATCAACTTTGTTTCTATGGTATAAAGTCGCATAGTATAAAGTCGCTTTTCTGGCTAGAATATATATATATATATATTAGTGCAAAAAATATTTAAGTAAAGACATTTATAGGTCAGAGTCATAAATTAGCATGCCAGGATAGTTCTAGTTCTGCAAAAATAAAGTATACAGCAGGAAATTTCCACTGTGAAAATTTTCACCCCTGGAAATAAGACCCTTGAATAGTATTTCTCTTGCTTTACAGATGACCCATTTTCATGAAAACATCTCTTTTGCTTTACAGACAACCCATATTCATGAAAAAATCTTAAAATGGTAATCACACTAGAGAATGTCAATGTAACTTTCATTTTTACACTTGATCCACATTATGCATAATGCTCTGTGAGTTCTATACTTATTGTACAAACTATGCATTATATTTTCTCTGGTAATGGCAAGCATCAGTTGATTGAAGTCAGCTAGTGTAGTATAATGTTTAGTATATACAGTAACGTAAGTACAGCAAATGACAACTAATTATCATAGAAGCTGTATTTTAATTCTAATAGATACAAATAATAAACATTATAATTTCAATTTCTTTCTATATAACTGATCAGCACTTCATTCCAAACCATGAATATTTCATAAATGATATTTGAGCTTAACACAAGCAAGAGTTGTCAGAAGACAACAGGGCTTGCCAGTGGCAACCAAATTTAAATAGCAGCAGTTTTTTATAAGTAGGTCAATTTTCAAAGTCAAGGTAAAAACGTATGTCACAAAGAATACACACAATCATGAAATTATAAAGCCCTATCTCTTATTGTTCATAGGTTATGACCAAGGTTAAAGATTTTAAAAGTATGTCAAACTTCAAGGCCAAGGTCTTGAGGTCAAAAATGTTGGTTTCAGATCAAAAGTCTTGGCACAAGGAATATGCATGTGAAATATTAAAGTCCTGTCTCTGATGGTTCTAAAGTTATGATCCAAGTCAAAGTTTTTTTTCTACAGATGACGTCAGCAACATTCGTCCTGTGAAGCTTTTAAACTGGGGCTGTGCAACAAAACAATTCAAGGCAGTGTTTTTCTTTTACGATTCTAAGTTATCTGCCATGTGTTCTGTGACATGGAACCCTGACTATTTACCTGTCTACAACATCTGACACGTCTACTGCGACGTGGAACATTGGCTGTTTACTCTTCTACAATATCTGACAAGTCTAATTCCAAGGACAAATCATCAATAAAACTGCTAGCATTCCACCTAGGACCTATTGACTTCAAGGTGATTATCTTAACAACAGAATCATTACACGTCCTTCTCAATCTACACAAGGAACTCATAGAGCTAACCTGGAGCAATACCTACCCTTCTCCTGGCTCTATGCATTTGTCTCATCAGGTAGTACAGCACAGACACAAAGAACTCACAGAGGTAACATTGAGCAATACTTACCCTTCTCCTGCCTCTATGCATTTGTCTCATCAGGTAGTACAACACAGACACAAAGAACTCACAGAGCTAACGTGGAGCAATACTTATCCTTCTCCTGGCTCTATGCATTTGTCTCATTAGGTAGTACAACAAAGACACAAAGAACTCGCAGAGCTAACGTGGAGCAATACTTACCCTTCTCCTGGCTCTATGCATTTGTCTCATTAGGTAGTGCAGCACAGACACAAAGAACTCACAGAGCTAACATGGAGCAATACTTATCCTTCTCCTGGCTCTATGCATTTGCCTCATCAGATAGTACAGCACAGACACAAAGAACTCACAGAGCTAACGTGGAGCAATACTTACCCTTCTCCTGACTCTATGCATTTGTCTCATCAGGTAGTGCAGCACAGACACAAAGAACTCACAGAGCTAACATGGAGCAATACTTATCCTTCTCCTGGCTCTATGCATTTGTCTCATCAGATAGTACAGCACAGACACAAAGAACTCACAGAGCTAACATGGAGCAATACTTACCCTTCTCCTGCCTCTATGCATTTGTCTCATTAGGTAGTACAACACAGACACAAAGAACTCACAGAGCTAACGTGGAGCAATACTTATCCTTCTCCTGGCTCTATGCATTTGTCTCATTAGGTAGTACAACAAAGACACAAAGAACTCATAGAGCTAACGTGGAGCAATACTTACCCTTCTCCTGGTTCTATTCATTTGTCTCATTAGGTAGTGCAGCACAGACACAAAGAACTCACAGAGCTAACATGGAACAATACTTATCCTTCTCCTGGCTCTATGCATTTGTCTCATCAGATAGTACAGCACAGACACAAAGAACTCACAGAGCTAACATGGAGCAATACTTACCCTTCTCCTGCCTCTATGCATTTGTCTCATTAGGTAGTACAACACAGACACAAAGAACTCACAGAGCTAACTTGGAGCAATACTTATCCTTCTCCTGGCTCTATGCATTTGTCTCATTAGGTAGTACAACAAAGACACAAAGAACTCATAGAGCTAACGTGGAGCAATATTTACCCTTCTCCTGGTTCTATTCATTTGTCTCATTAGGTAGTGCAGCACAGACACAAAGAACTCACAGAGCTAACATGGAGCAATACTTACCCTTCTCCTGGCTCTATGCATTTGTCTCATCAGGTAGTACAACATATGGCCGTCGATCATGTCCTCTAGACCTCGCGGCTCGCTCATTCTCTCCTCACGCTCCTTCTTGTTCTGCTTCACAGTCTGTAATACAGTATATATCATCGAGTTTTATTTAATCAAACTTCAGATTATGTTAAGTAGATGTGTAAAAGTTTCGATTATGATGAGGTACCATTAAAAGAATTTCCAAAAAGAATTGAATTTTATTTAAAAACAAGAGGCCCAAATGGGCCTATATCGCTCACCTGAGCATAAATTGCTTATTTACAATAAAATGACAGCTTATTTCAGTAGAAAATTTTGCTTTTTTTCTACAAGACTTTCTATAAGGTTTGGTGATATTTTGTGCAGTCGTCTTGAAGTGTCCAAAATGTGTCAACCAATCAGAGCCAATGGTGGCCATCTTGGATTACGGATCGGCAGGAAAAACACAAACTTGGTACAGGACCTCGAGTACTTACTTCCTATGAGATTTGGTGGAATTCTGTGCAGCGGTTCTGGAGAAGAAGTCGAAAATGTGTCAACCAATCAGAGCCAATGGCGGCCATCTTGGATTACAGATCAGCACGAAAAACACAGACTTGGTAGAAGATCTTGAGTACTTACTTCCTATGAGGTTTGGTGAAATTCTGTGAAGCAGTTCTGGAGAAGAAGTTGAAAATGTGTCAACCAATCAGAGCCAATGGCTGCCATCTTGGATTACGGATCGGCACGAAAAACACAAACTTGGTAAAGGACCTTGAGTATTTACTTTCTATGAAGTTTGGTGAAATTCTGTACAGCGGTTCTGGAGAAGAAGTCGAAAATGTAGAAAAGCTAACGATGGACGACAGACGGTGATTGATCACAATAGCTCACTTGAGCCTTAGGCTCAGGTGAGCTAAAAACTTGAAAAAAGGTCAAAAATTTGATCTCAGAATGGAACCAAAAACAACAGCACTTCTTCACCCATGCCTCTAGATCATTCCTATGCATTCAGTTTATCTCTGTATGCCTCCAGTCTGAAAAAGAAGTTTGTCAAAGGAGGGTACCCTCTGTGACCTACTTTTGCCTGTAGTGGCGCCATCTGCTGACTGATCCACACAAAAAACAAAACCTTTGAAAAGGACTATGAGTACTTGCATCCTACCCAGTTTTATCACAATCCTTCAAGTTGTTCTGTAGATCAAGTTGAAGATATGAAAAATTGTCCCCCCCCCCCCTTTTCTTGGAAGTCTTAAAAAATTCATAAAAAATTCAAAAATCGAGATATTGAAAAAATTCCTTCGCACCAGCATTCCTTACCATAGAAATGATTAAATGAAACCAAATGAATGCATCAATGTTTACTAAAAGAAAATAATAACTCTTGAATGCATTAAAATAACAAAGTCCAAAATAAAAATGAAAAAACATCAAAAATTTGATTTCGGAATGGAACCAAAAATATCAACACTTCTTCCCATATGCCTCTAAATCATTCCTATGCAGTCGGTTTGTCGCTGTATGCACCCGATCTGAATAAGAAGTTTGTCAAAGGAGGGTACCCTCTGTGACCTACTTTTGTCTGTGGTGGTGCCACCCGTTCATTGATCCTGACAAAGATGACCACATTTGTCGGGGACCTTGAGTATTTGATGCATGCCAAGTTTCATTGAATTCCAGCAAGTGGTTCCGAAGAAAAGGTTCAAACTGTGAAATTATCACCACCAATTATCCCACCCCCCTTTTTCTTGAAAGTCTTAAAAAATTCATAAAAAATCCAAAACATAAAATATTGAAAAATTTTCTTCACAGTAGTATTTCTTACCATCAAAATGATCAAATTAAACCAAATTAATGCATCAATGTTTACTAAAAGAAAAAAATACCTCTTTTCTGCATTAAAACTACCAAGTACAAAAAAAACGTCAAAAAAACGTCAAAAATTTGATTTCGGAACGGAACCAAAAATAACAACACTTCTTCACACATCCCTCTAAATCATTCCTATGCATTCGGTTTGTCTCTGTATGCCCCCGGTCTGAAGAAGAAGTTTGTCAAAGGAGGGTACCCTCTTTGACCTACTTTTACCTGTGGTGGCGCCACCTGTTGATGAATCCGGATGAAAAACAACAACACTTGTAGGGGACCATGAGTACTACACGCTTATCAAGTTTCATCAAATTCTGTTCAGTGGTTCTGGAGAAGAAGTCGAAAATGTGAAAAGTTAACGACGGACGACGGACGGTGATTGATCACAATAGCTCACTTGAGCCTTCGGCTCAGGTGAGCTAAAAAAAACGAAAAAAAACAAACAGGATGTAATGCAAGACAGAATTCTTTTTGTCAGAATTTTCATAATGACATTTAAGTTCAAACTGTTATACCACAATAGAATGACTATACATCTAGTAACAATTTGTTAGGCATTTCATGAGAGATGAAACTGATATTAAACAAGAGCAACGCCGAGCGTGGCATAATACGCCCGTCGCTTAATTCGGACAGGATCAATTCTCATTTGGCATGATTTTCATGAAAATCATCTGACGTTTACTGAAGTTAATTGCATTTCATAGCATTTTATCATAGGAATAAGTCCAAGGGCAATAACTCCTGCAGAAATGGTCCTATCCAACCCATCTTGGAATTTGACCTGCAAAAAAAAACTTGAAATTTTTTAGAACTAGCCCCCTCTAACACCCCCCTCCTAAAATTATAAATTTCTCAAAAATGAAAAATAAGATATCAATACCTGTAAAATATGTGGAAGTTGGCACATTTTACTTGTTTCATGGTAAATTTCATAATGTTTTTACAAAAATTAGATTTTTAATGAATTTTCCAAACAAAATCTTGAAATTTATAAGTCCAAGGACCATAAATCTGTCAAAAGTAGGTCAATCGTAACAAAACTCGAACTGGTACTGACGCCGCTTGGAATAAAGCTATATACCAAATTTCAACACAATATCTTGAAAGACGGCAAAAAAAAGTCCGGAAAACATGACCTTGGACATCTGGTCAGCCCCTCCCTAAAATTATAAATTTCTCAAAAATGAAGAAAAAGATATTAAAACCTGTAACAAATGTGATAGTTGGTACATTTTACTTGTTTCATGATAAATTTCATAATGTTTTGACAAAAAATTGATTTTTAATGAATTTCTGAAAAAATCTTGAAATTTATAAGTCCAAGGGCCATAAATCCGTCAAAAGTAGGTCAATCGTAACAAAAGTTGAACTGGTACTGACACTGCTTGATATAAAGCTATATACTAAATTTCAACTCAATATCTTGAAAGACAGCAAAAAAAAGTCTGGAAAACATGACCTAGGACATATGGTCAACCCCCCTCCCCTAAAATTATAAATTTCTCAAAAATGAAGAAAAAGACATTAAAAACCGTAACATATGTGATAGTTGGTACACTTTACTTGTTTCATGAGAAATTTCATAATGTTTTGACAAAAAATAGATTTTTAATGAATTTTTAAAAAAATTTTGAAATTTATAAGTCTAATGACGGGCATATAAAAAGAATTCCCACAACTGATTCAGGTCCCTTAGTGTACCAGTTACCAGTAGCGAATTAGTATATAACACAAGTGTTTTGTTAAGTAAATACCTTTTTGAGATTTGGTAGAGTTGTGGCCTCCTCTAGTGTGGGAGCCCAGATTTTGACATCATGATCAAGTCCACTTGTGGCAAGAACAGGAGCAAATGGGTGGGGCTCCAATACATTGATCTGAAATACAAATGTGACATCCTATACTCTCTAATATTAATATACTCTTAATTACATCCTCACCTGTCCTGTATGATAAACACAGACTCCTGTCAAAGGACTCAGATTGCATTGTTAAAATATACACAAACTGGACACTGATTCCTTTCAATGTTATAACAATTATTAATTGGCCACTGTGGAAACACTCAGATATACATAACAAGAAGATTCCATCCTCAACATTCTGCAATTCACTTGCAACACTTCCATATTTTTCATTTTCCTCTTGACTATAATTTATTTCTGAAATAAATTCCAAAATTATTTTTTTATACATGATATAACTTATCATAGAAAATCTCAGCTCAATAAGTAATGTTGTCTGTTACTGTTTGCAGTATGAGGGTATCAGGAATTTATATAATACGAAGAAAACCAGTTTGTTAAATTCAGAATTTTGTCAAGCATCTGATATGCTAATAAGCAATTCATGTCTCATTACAACAATTTCATGTGCATTAAAAATTTTGCATATTTTAAAATATGATATGCACTCTCTGAGAAGCCTACATTGGTTTAATTATAGCGGAGTTGTCTCTCTCTGAAAAGTGAATAACGGTATTCATACAACTCTTGCTGTTTATTGGGGATTTAAATTCAGCTGTACCTGATAAAGACCAAGTAGTCCACAATGTATAAAATTAGGGAAACTATTGTGAATAAAACTGAATTTAGTTCGCAAACAATTTATTAAACATCCAATAGCACTACATTAATTATTTTCAGCCCTTATCAAATTTCTGTTGTGTGTGTGGCATATTCTTTAAAATATGTATGACCATGAAACTCCAATACCCTTTAGAATTACTATCTCTAATTTATCTTCAACACAATCGAAACTGAGAAAGTCCAAATTCACCACTTCATTTTTGATGCCAACATAATCTTGTCATTTTATTTACCACTGACCATGGGTCATTAAGCAAGAAACTATATGCACATAACTGATCATTTTAAAGGTGTCAATCATATGCTTTACACATACAACAGGTAAAAAAAGTATTCAATGTGTAATGAGCCATAATTAGATCTCTGAAGATATAACTTTCTTCTTTAAAATCAAAATAGCACTTTGAAGGATTTTAGAAAAGTAGGCACCCCCTTTTGTTTTTAAATAATGACGTTCCATTGAAATAGGCATAAATAGAATTTTTATTGATCACTGTAGGAATTTCGTTTGTTCTGTTTATAATGAATTTTGAGAAAAGATGAAACTTTTGAAATGTTATCAGTAAAATTTTTGTAATATCTTAATTCATGAAGTATAAAGTAAAAGTAAAAACCACAGAGCAGAATGCCTCGATTTCAAGCTTTTTCAGATCTAAACAAAGAGAGATAACTCCTCTAATATCAGTCATATGGTTCAATTTCAAACTTTACAATCACTGACATCAGTATCTTCTAAGACAGCATAGATACCAGTGCTATTAAAATAAGTAACGGTGATGCAAAGTTACTATGTTTATGTCTTGTTTTACCTTATTAGCTGATTATGAATACACCTCTACTGTTTTTACCTGGTCAGCTAACATGTTAATCCTAAACACAAGGTTAAATGTATATAGATGGGGAATTTAGCTAGTTGACATGCATGCTCATCAATTTTAGAAGTCGCCGTGACATCACACTAAAGTCTAAATGAATATAATCCCCAAAACATTTCGAGGATGAACTGGGGGTTAAACTTGATGTTTATCATAGACCGTAATACAACTTTGCTGAATTGTATTTTGAGCACAAGAGCTATATCAGTCATAAAACTGCCGAAATTCATTAAAGAATGTTACAAAGATTGGTCCCTTTTCTTCTTTTAACTTCATATGACAGCAGCTTAAAATAATTAGATTTCAAAATATTCGATTCTACATACAAAGCAAACATAAATACCGAAACTCATCCCCCAATAAATATGGCGCATATTGGGTCATGTGATCAGTCCGACTTCGAGAATAAATGCTAATTAATTATGCAATCAATTTAACATCAAAGACATGAGGGACGAGTTAGAACAGTGGTATTCTAGTTTATTAAACAGTTAAGTCTTTAAGGCTATAAAGTGTTTCCATTATAATGCTCACCACGCCTCCTTCATCCCCTGGTAAGAACTGCACTACCTCTTCTGTTTCCTTGTCCCAGAGATATATGTGACCACAGTCACTTCCACTGACAACAAACTCACTTCGTGGACCATAAAAGTTCACTCCTTTCACTAAAAGTAGGAAAATTACTTTCAGACATTTTATAATTTCAAAAATATTGCTGTTTCTATATTATAAGAAAGAATTTCTATGATCAACTTTCAACATTTCTTACAAACTCTTTTTCCCAATCTACCTCCTCCCATTTCTAGTAAGCAGAAAGGCTACATGAAACAGTTTACCTACTGCACTTTATATTTTATTCCTTTTAAACAAATAATATCTTTCTCCCCTTACTATGGAATATTCCTGTTTAATTCAATCAACGTATATGTTATCATTGAACTCTCGCAGACCTCAGTTTATAATCTAAACTGAACAGGAACAGTTTGTGACAATACATGATGATACCGTGTTATTGTTATAATGATCTGAGTATTCAAGTACATGTATGCATTACCCCTTTTGACTACACAGATGACTTAACAATGAGCTACAATAGGTGATCACAGTATATACTATATAAACCCATCTCCCTATTACTTACTCGTGACTTTTCAATAGACGAAAGTACCTTTGTAAGTTCCCGTGGCAATTTTTCAGTGACCACAATGCATGTAAATGTACTCCCTTATCATAACTTACCTCAGGCATTGTTGCAATGAACAGTGTATCTGTGTATGTGCCTCCTCATCACTTACCTGTGGCATTGTTACGGTGACCAGTGTACCCGTGTATGTACCTCCTCATCACTTACCTGTGGCATTGTTACGGTGACCAGTGTACCTGTGTATGTACCTCCTCATGACTTACCTGTGGCATTGTTACGGTGGCCAGAGTACTTGTGTATGTACTCTGCCTCAGACGAGTCTTGACTGTTGAACAGATAAATATCATCATCATTATAGGAACCCAGGATCTCTGAAAATGTGTATGACAGAAATAAACAACAATCTCCTATAATCATAGAATTACATGTGTATGACAGAAATAAGCAACAATCTCCTATAATCATAGAATTACATGTGCATGACAGAAATAAACAACAATCTCCTATAATCATAGAATTACATGTGTATGACAGAAATAAGCAACAATCTCCTATAATCATAGAATTACATGTGTATGACAGAAATAAGCAACAATCTCCTATAATCATAGAATTACATGTGTATGACAGAAATAAACAACAATCTCCTATAATCATAGAATTACATGTGTATGACAGAAATAAGCAACAATCTCCTATAATCATAGAATTACATGTGCATGACAGAAATAAGCAACAATCTCCTATAATCATAGAATTACATGTGTATGACAGAAATAAACAACAATCTCCTATAATCATAGAATTACATGTGTATGACAGAAATAAGCAACAATCTCCTATAATCATAGAATTACATGTGCATGACAGAAATAAGCAACAATCTCCTATAATCATAGAATTACATGTGTATGACAGAAATAAGCAACAATCTCCTATAATCATAGAATTACATGTGCATGACAGAAATAAGCAACAATCTCCTATAATCATAGAATTACATGTGTATGACAGAAATAAACAACAATCTCCTATAATCATAGAATTACATGTGCATGACAGAAATAAGCAACAATCTCCTATAATCATAGAATTACATGTGTAAGGGTTTGTTTTGTTCCTCATACTCTGATTATTTACATATATAGTAGCAGACAGCATTTACTGGTAAAGGTATACAGAGGAACTGCCGACCCTCTGGTCTGACCTCACAAGTTATCAAGTCTTGGCTGAACAGAAATATAAAGTCATAGGAAGTTCTTATCCACTGTGTTTTCCCCATCCCCATAGAATTAAGTACCTTCTGAATGTAACAAAACCCTACCTGCACCATTAAAGCTGTAGACTGCACATGTGACATTGGCTTTGGAATTGCTGTCCACCTAGGAATACACATGAATGAGAGTCAGTACTAGGATTATTTATTTGTTAATAATGACAAGGTATGAAGTGATATTTGTGTTTCTGACCTTCCAGACGTGACTATAATATAGTAACTAAGTCAAAAACCTGAACAAATTCTTAAAAAGTTTAGCATTTCAAAGTTGTTAGCTCATGAAATATCATACATGTGAAGGACTTTGATCTTAAAAACTCAAGAATCTCTGTACATCACATGACCATTAAAAATCACTGCATTACATGCTCAAAACAATTAAGTCTATATAAAACTCTAAGTGTTACCAATTTACAATGTAGTAGTTACACATGAAGGAAACTGAACAAGCAATTGTGAGTCTATATGTAATTACAGTAGAACCTGGTTAAATTTACTATACCACAGTTCACTCTATTGTACATACCAGTTTGTGCGGACAGTATTTCTTCAATAAACCGCAATTCTAGAAATAGAAATAAAATGAACTTCCTATAAATACATAGCTTAGAATTTGAAAGTTTAGTGTATGAATTTCTAATGTGGAAAATCAGGGTTTACTTATCATTCTGTTTATTAAACTTCATGTAACATTCATACCTCCACAAATTACATCAATACAGTGACAAAATAATTGATGTCATCCATTAATCTATGTACAACTCTGCTTTTCATCTAATATACAGTTCTGTCTTTAATCGTGTATATATATCTGATTGATTGATTTTTATTTTACGTCACTCCACGACTATTTCACGTATATGGTGACGGCATATGCCTGATGCATTGCATACAAATTTAGACCTTTGCAATGGACCCACCCGAAGCAGTGAGGGATCTTCTACGTGCTATGCCTACCGTGACACGGGACCTCGGTTTTTTACGGTGTCATCCGAAAGACAGAACACCGATGTGCCCAAGGCGGGAGTTGAACCTGGGATCTCTTGATCACTAGCCCAGTAACTTATCCACTAGGCCACATTGGCTTTATATAAATTTGTCTTTAATAAACATCCAAATAGAATCCAAAGAGGAAATACCCAGAAGTAGAATTCAAATTAAGATTTTTATTTTTGGTTTATTTGTTGTTTTACACAATTCAAAGATTATTTTACTAAATGGCGGCAGCAATTACTTAATGCATGGCTTCTAAATTTTGTCTACACAGCAGATCAAACTGAGGCAATGAGGAAACTTTTATGTCCAGTATACCTGACGCTGGACATTGCTTTACGTGTCCAGTATACCTGACGCTGGACATTGCTTTAAACTGTCTGAGTGATAGATAAGGCAGCAGGATATATCATGTCAGAAATATCCCAGCAGACATCCAGGATTAAACCAGGTTGTCAGACTAGAAAATCATGTGTGATATCCCAACTTATATCGCAAGTTTAAAATGAGATATTCCAACTTATATGGCAAGCTCAATACTGAGATATCCCAACTTATATGGCACGCTCAATACTGAGATATCCCAAATTATATTGCAAGTTTAAAACTGAGATATCCCAACTTATATGGCAAGCTCAATACCGAGATATCCCAACTTACATGGCAAGCTCAATACTGAGATATCCCAACTTATATCGCAAGTTTAAAACTCAGATATCCCAAATTATATGGCAAGCTCAATACTGAGATATCCCAAATTATATGGCAAGTTTAAAACTGAGATATCCCAACTTATATGGCAAGCTCAATACTGAGATATCCCAACTTATATATGGCAAACTAAAAACTGGCATTCACTGCTGACAGAGGTGTGCACAATTTCAACAATCTATCATGGTAGCTTCCCCTGGGCTGTCCACACCACTCGTCATCTTCAATGATCCCCTTCTCCTGGGACATACAGACCATTCATCATGTTCATTGCTCCCCCTACCCTAGGGCATACACACTGTTCATCATCTTCAATGCTCCCCTTCCCCTGGGGCATACACACTGTTCACCATCTTCAATGCTTCCCCTCTCCTGGGACATACAGACCATTCATCATCTTCAGTGCTCCCCCTCCCCTTCGACATACGCACTGTTCATCATCTTCAATGCTCCCCCTCCTCTTTCTCAATATCAGCAATCGACTTCATCAGAACTAATCAGACTTACCTCCTCTGAAATCTTTCTTTTATCATAGACCCTGCAATCAGAAATAACATAGTATACAATGTTAAAAGAATGATCAGTGAGTCATGGGGCATTATCAATGTTAATTACAAAACTAGAGCACTAGCAAGAACATTTGTGTTACCTGTCATCTATTTTGTGAGGCTCCAACTGAAAGCTGGACATCTACTAAGACACCAGACAAACACAGACACCTATCAAGACACCAGACAAAGAAAGACACCTATCAAGACACCAGACAAAGAGAGACACCTACCAAGACACCAGAAAAAGTGACCTTTATGTTTCACATTGCTTCACAGTATTACAAAATTAATTTTAATTTTCTTGAACTCCAAAACAGAATCATATAAGTTTACCAGATTTTAAGAAATATAATATAGAGATTACTTTGTCATATATTAACAGAGTTGTTCTCATAAAACGATCAGTCTGTCATCCATAGAGGATGGAAGACAAGCTACATGTGCTTTACTAGAAATGACAAGGATCTAGTTACTGGCTTAAAACTGACATTACTGTGTATCAATGTGACATAATGCATTGGTGGCCTAGTGGAGTAAATTTGGTAAAATACTGCAGTTGCAAGTTATCGGCCAATGTGCACAAATATAGCAATGAGTTGGCTCCTCTGAGAAATGGGTCAAACATTTACTACTATGCACAAAAAAAACCACGTCAGCATTTGCAAAGAAGTCTTGTTTGTAAGAGTACATACAGGAGAAAAATAATTAATCTCTGCAAGTCTCTAAATGGACTAATATAACCTGAGACTCAGGTTTAAGACTTTCTCAATCATCACCAGACAATATATAAAGATCCTATTATTCCATCATCACACAGAACTCGTAGAAGCTTCACCAGAGTCTGTAGTGTAATGAGGAAGTTTTGTGTCATCCTACCTTATGAAGTGATCTCTTCCCCCAACACAAAACTCATAAGAGTTCACCGGATTTGAGTTGATACTGTATAGTGGCACCTTGCGGTCATTCTCTTTAGTCTGTACCAGTCTGAAAGTACAAAAGCCCTTAATCATTATAGGTCATGCTTTCTACTGAATGCAATTGCTATAATGGGATGTTACCTTTAAATAAAAACATAGCTCAGTCGGTCTACAATTGAAGCCAATGTTAAGAATTTTTCAGCTTATATTGCTGTGACACTACCTGATCAGAGAATCAATAAATTTCTTGGCCAATCCTTGATACAGGCTATGGTTTTATTTCTTGGTCAATCATTGATACAGGCTATGGTCTTATTTCTTGGCCAATCATTGATACAGGCTATGGTCTTATTACTTGGTCAATCATTGGTACAGGCTATGATCTTACATGTATTACGTACTTGGCCAATCAATGATACTGGCTATGGTCTTCTTGCTTGGCCAATCACTGATACAGGCTATGGTCTTATTGCTTGGCCAATCATTGATACTGGCTATGGTCTTATTACTTGGCCAATCATTGATACTGGCTATGGTCTTACTGCTTGGCCAATCATTGATACTGGCTATGGTCTTATTGCTTGGCCATTCATTGATACTGACTATGGTCTTATTGCTTGGCCAATCATTGATACTGGCTATGGTCTTATTGCTGGGCCAATCATTGATACTGGCTATGGTCTTATTACTTGGCCAAACATTAATACAGGCTATGATCTTAATGCTTGGCCAATCACTGATACAGGCTATGGTCTTATTGCTTGGCCAATTATTGATACTGGCTATGATCTTATTGCTCGGCCAATCATTGATACAGGCTCTGGTCTTATTGCTAGGCCAATCATTGATACAGGTTATGGTCTTATTGCTTGGCCAATCATTGATACAGGCTATGGTCTTATTGCTAGGCCAAACATTAATACAGGCTATGATCTTAATGCTTGGCCAATCATTGATACAGGCTACTGTCTTGACCAATCATTCATATTGCTAACTTGACATATTGACTATTTTGCTTGTACCTTATTCCAGTTATTTTTTTGGTTCGTTCCTATCAGTTATTTAACTTACTTATTTGGCTTGTTTTATATCACTTATTCCACTTAATGATTTGGTTTGTTCCTATCACTTATTTAACTTACTTATTTGGTTTGTCTTCTCTTAGATCCACCTCATATACCAGGGCATCCTCTCCACAGCTCAAAAACACATGGGGAGAGTCCAGCTCTAAAGCCAACTACAAAAAGTTATATGTGATTGAATCAGATGAATTAAACTAATAAAAGCATTGTCATTGGTATGAACATTAATGATCTACTTTTTTTATTTGCTATCCCTGTTCATATATTATCCTCATATGTTCCTCTGCAAGATCATACTGTAAATAAGGAATTTTTAGCTATATATTTCCTATAGTCTTTAATAGGTACTGTATACCAATCACATTAAGATCTGGAATCTTGTTCATATTACATACATAAATTTTATTTAGTAACAATGTGAAGGCAATACTGCTATATAACTTCTGAACAATCAAACATAAATATCTTGAATCCAGGCTTTCTCAGGGTCAAATGCTGGTCCCACAATTTTATTGCAATAACATTATTATGTGTTGGATAGGAATTTGTCAATATGATGCTGATCTGGAATACAATTTTACATCCCAAAACTCTAATTTATCTGGTTTATCTGGAAGTTCTTACAGACAAATTGGCTGGTGTTTGCCTCTGACCAGTAGCATACCATGATCAACTGACCATTTCAGCACATACACAGAGCTTGCTTAACAATACATGAATACTTTGCTAGTTTGCATACTTTGTATTTCAAGATGATCATTATGAAATTACAATAGGTGATTAGATAAGAATTTGAATAAATCAACTAAATTTTACCGAACATTTCAAAGTGTGAAAATGATTATAAAAATGTTGATATTGAAATGTAAAACATAATAATTTATGCTTAGCCTCTGTACCAAGTCTAGCTCTACTCAACAACCATGACTGCAGATAATTCAAGACTGAAGAGCAAATTCCACTGACAGAAATCAAGTATTCTATTTACCTTATGTGCAGCTCCTTTGTGTTGGGCTAACTTCTTTGTCCCTTTACAGATGCCGGTCAATGATAATTCTCCAAGACGAATTTGACCGTCTCGAGCACAGCTGACCACATGGCAGTCTCCACTAAATGGCATGAACTTGGCCTGAACAGAGAAGTACACATGGTAATATAACATATTTATTGGCTGTTTTGCTTCTAAAACGCCCTCTATCAAAAGTCAAATATTGGCAGGTCCTATGTTGAGGAAAGTTAAAATGAAGCCAAAGATTATCTCATAATTCAAAGTGTGACTCCTAACAAGAAGACACAAGGACCAATGGATGGACAGATGACAGAAACACTGGTGCCAGGCACACAGATGCCAGATATAGAGGTGCCTGAGACACATGTCCCTGTATGCTGTGATGCTTGGCATGCGATGCATGGGTTAACAAGTGCACTTTGAAGAAATTGCAATACTATTATTTCCTTTTGTTAGAATCTGACCTGGAAGACATTACTCCGATGGCCACTGTCGTACACGAGGGTAGGTCGATTCCTGATCCAGTTCCACAGCACAATGTTCAGGTCATCAGAACCACTTGCCAAAAGAGTACCTGAGAAAAGAGAATCACATATTCTTAAATGAGTTCATAATCATATGAAATGAATTTAAAATTAATCGCAACACTCGTTAATAATAATTAATAATTAACTGTAGACGGTATACCACTTTCTGTTCTTTCAGATCTACAGTGTTTATACCATTTTTGGTTCTTATATACCCAGAATGTATATACCACTCTAGAATCTAACAGATTATTACAATAAGAGATAAGAAATCTTACCAGCTGTACAACACCGTCCATTACCGATAAAATCATAAACAATGAAAGTGTATATAACTGAATTCCTATGAAAGTGTCAATAACTGTCATTTTTGTCCTTAAAGTTTGATTTCCCGTAGTCTTGTATCGGTTTCCATAGATTTGGTTTATGTCATACCAGTAATTTTGTATCGGTTTCCGTAGTTTTGGTTTATGTCATAGTTTGTATCAGTTTTCATAGATTTGGTCTATATCATAGTTTTTCTATGTCAGATATCTATTCAGCAGGCAGATAACACTGTATTAGAAAGTACAACAAGACCCAAGATATCAAGTTCCAACAATTTTGCAATTGGCTTTACTGACACATCTATAAACCCTTATTTCCTCATTACCGCAGAAAGAATGTAATTTACATGATTAAAGAAAAAAATTTCATCCCAAAGATTTCCCTCACCTTAGAGCTCATTCTTTATTGTACAATCCAGGTGTTTTTACAATCCAGGTGTTTTGTTTTATTTCAGGTAGTGAATCCTTAAATTCCTTAACCATTTTTGCATTTAATTCAACATTCATAATTATTATTCCTACATTACTCATAATTACCATTCCTAAATTATTCCACCTATTCCATGACTCAAATCCATCTGCACAAAACTCACAATCAGTATTCAGTTCATGTAGCTTTCCATTTAAAGCCATCTTCCAATCTAATTATTTTGTAGTGATCTTCCCATCTCGTTATTTTGTACTGATCTTCCCATCCCATTGTTTTGTAGTGATCTTCCCATCTCGTTATTTTGTACTGATCTTCCCATCCTATTGTTTTGCAGTGATCTTCCCATCCCATTGTTTTGTACTGATTTTCTCTTCCCATTCTTTTGTAGTGATATTCCCTCCCCTCTGTACTTTGTAATGATCTTCCCACCTCACTGTGTTTTGCAGTGATCTTCCCAAAACACTGTGTTTTGTAGTAAATTTCCCACCACACTGTGTTTTGTAGTGAATTTCCTACCACACTATTTTGTAGTGATTTTCCCACTTCCCATCTCACTGTGTTTTTGTACTGATCTTCCCACCTCACTGTGTTTTGTAGGGATCTTCCCACTACACTGTGTTTTGTAGTGATCATCCCACCATACTGTGTTTTGTAGTGATCTTCCCACCACACTGTGTTTTGTAGTGATCTTCCCACCTCACTGTGTTTTGTGATGATATTCACATCCCAATGTGTTTTGTAGTGATCTTCCCACCACACTGCGTTTTGTGGTGATCTTCCCACCCCACTGTGTTTTGTAGTGATATCCACATCCCACTGTGTTTTGTAGTGATCTTCCCACCACACTGTGTTTTGTACTGAATACACTGTGTTTTGCAGTGATCTTCCTACCTCATTGTGTTTAGTAGTGATATCCACATCCCACTGTGTTTAATAGTGATTTTCTTTCCCCAATCTGGTTTTCAGTGATTTTCCCATCAAACACTTTTTTGTGCATTTTCTTCCCACAGCACTTGCACTGTATCATACTATTCTAGAATTACTCTTACCTATTCTGTTGAAGTTCAGTGAGTTTACACATCCCTCATGATACTCCATTTTATACTGTAGCTTGAATCGCTGAACCATCTGTAGACTACCATGCACTTTTTCCCTGAACACTGCCGGAGGGGTCCTAAAGGTACATAACATAATTTCAAAATCATTTTCTATTTTCAAAATACATAGTAATTATTTAACCAGATTGATTACTACAACAAACGTGATATATTTTGCAAAATATATGCAAAATAGTATGTTTTAGTGTATTAAACTTCGACACTAATTATCTTCAACTGCCAGCTCTGCTAACTAGATTTTACACACCAAGTATATGTACAAAATGTAAGGAATCTTAATGTTTTACACTAAAGTATATGCTTACAATGTTAGGACTGAATCTTATCTCTTATTTTCAGTGGAGAGCATTCTTACATGAAAGAAAGATGGAAAACTTCATCACTGTGCATTGTCATTAAGCATACATGTATGAATCACTGTTTTTCATTTACTTTTTTCAAAGTATACCTCTATTTTAATGAAAATATTTCTTAATTTGTTCTTTCCTTTCATATTTTCTTACAATGACATTAAAAGGAAGTTTTTTGTGGGAAACTTGAATCCTGAGCTGGCATTAAAAGTCTATAGATATATGACATCAGGTAGAAATTATGTTCATTGGGTCAGACTTAATTATTATAATCAGTAATACAGAGATAAAAAAGGCTGTGGCCAGAGTTATACATGTATAAATACCTGTTGTTTGCACCATACTCTCTACTTCTCAAGTCAGTCAATGCTTTCCAAGTATGCTTAGGGGTCTTCCTGCTTTGAACATCATCGTCATCATCAGATTCTGTGTCACTCTTGCTTTCTTCTGTTTTCTCTTTCTTTTCTTCCTCGTTATCATCATCGTCATTGTCATCAAAATGGTCTGCTGAATAATCATCAGAATCCAGTTCACTCTCGTCATCTTTTTTTTCGACATCTGCCGTTACCTCTTTATTTTCTAAATCTTCTATGTCTGAATCACTATCTGATGTAATTTTTGGAATTCGATACCTTCTCTTTCCCTTTATATAATGACGTCGAAAAAGCTTTGACGAAGTCCCTTCATCAGAGTCACTTAGTGTTGCCATAGTAACATCACTGTTTTGTTTATTATCTTCTGGTTTTGACATACATCCAGAAGCATCTTTATCACAGTCATTGTCAGTGGAAAGCTTCATAACATCTGATGTGTTTTTCTTATCACAGATGGAAACTGCATCACATGAATGTTTAATCTCAATGGAATCTATTCCAATCTTTTCAATTTCATTTTTGTTCTGACTGGATTTATCTAATTTGCATATGTGTTTGGAATCTGGATTCTGATTAGATGATTCACTTACAGAATTAGTTCTTGAGATGGCGCCACTGTCAGTCTGCGTGTCACATGCACATTCACTGATGTCCAAGTCAGATATAACTGAACCATCCTTACCACTTGATGGAGATTTTTCACTATCAATACACAAGCCACTGTCGTCTTTCTTCATGCTACCAAATGACATGGAACAGTCATTTGACGACATATTAAGATTTAAACTGATCAGCGTGTTATCAAATTTTCCATTTTCCACTCCAATACCCGATTCCTCATGATCACTCTGGAGGGAATCCTTGCACACAAAATCATCACAAATCTTTGTCAGATTCAGACTTGATTCTCCAGGGTCTTTGATTAAATTTGATTCAACTTGAGATTCATCCACTGACTTCACATCGTTTTCCATTTCCGAGTCCTCATGGCTACTTAAAGCCTCAGCCATGTTTATATACCCTACTCCTACTCTTAAGGATTCTACCTAACGTCCTTCTTTACTCCTCTACTGTTGGGTAAGATGAGAGCTATACCTTATTTAAAAGAAAATAAATTTTAATGAGATGCTTATGTTACATTTTATGCCATATCATAATCAAAGGAAATACAGTACAGACCAAGTGTTCTGGAGAAATTGCACAAAACACAGTTGGAAAAACACCCGAAATCACAGTGGGAATCCAGCTGAAAATTTACCAGTGCTCATTCACACCTTTGTATTTACATAGTGTACTGTATTAATCTTGAATTTACACCTGAATGTGGCCCACTGTGGTGGGTGGAAAAAATTACAAAACACCTGAACTGTACTGTGATTAATAATGAAATTCAAATCTGATTGTAATAGGAGTGAAATGTCCATTGACAGGACTGAATGGTTTTCCTTTTCTGTGTATATTTTACTATTATCATGTTTTGTGTGCATGTCTTTGATGATATGTGTCATATAGCTTTGAGGGGCAGGCATGGTGTAGTGGTTAAGCGCTTGGCTTGCGGTGCCGACAATCCGGGTTCGATTCCCGGGTTGCGCCACTATGTTTAAGAGGTTGGTAACGTCCTGCTTCCATGTCGCGATATAACTGAAATATTGTTGAAAGCGACGTAAAACACCAATCAACCAACCATCATATAGCTTTGTCAGATGTCTTCTGTTTTCTCTCTTCATTACAGTAATTCAGGACTAATAGGCTAGCATGCTTAGTTATGGACGACATAAGGTATAGATAATAAATGTAGTCATATAATTATCAAAGGGTTTTTTCACTTATTATTATTCGATTAAGTGGTCAAATTACTATAAAAATGTACAAAGTGATTTTAATTTTCAATATATTAAGACCTGTAGAAACTTGTATTACATTTTATTTTAGAAAAACTAGACAATCAGATTAAACAGTATCAGATTCATTGTACTAATCATCGATATCAATTGTTATAGTACTTGTATGTAATAATGAACATGATCATCTTGATTCCATAACAAAACATTAATTAATCAGTATTATCTACTATGAATCATATATATTTCTTTCAGTTATAAAATTTTCATTTCTAGCCTTTTAAGGAATAACATACTTGCGTTTTCAAATTTCTAGCATATAATTGGCAATTTAGTCCAAAAATGGATGTTTGCGACCTATAAATCAGTGATTACATGCCAAAAATTTGAAAACACTACCATGTTATTGACATTCTAATGTACACATGCATATTACAAAGAACTTTTTGCATTCTACAGTCGATGTCTTTAACAAGAATAACTTAAAAAATGTTTGAATAGAAAAAATTTCATTCATTTCCATAATTCTCCATGTGTTGTCTGCAGGTCTGCTATGATTATCTTCACAAAAACTTTAACATATACACCTATAAAAGTTCAAACTCCACTAGAGCTCTACAAGCATGTTTTTGACATCCTTTATTTATGTTGTTTACATTGACAAGTATCCACAGTGAGCAATAATACAAATTTACAATTTGAGGTGTGTAATGAAGAATTTACATGTTGCCTAAAATTTACTATTGTGACGGGCGGGTATTGGCATGCATAGCTCAATGATGATAGCGTCATCCTTGAAAGTGGAAAGTTCTGGATTTGATTCCCGGGTCCGCCCACATCTTTTTCTCCTACCTATTACATATGGTGCCATGGCCAGCCCTCATGGGTTGCATGTGCACTGTGAGGATATGACCTTTGGGTTGTTGTGTGTTTCGGTTTCCAAGGTTGGAAACCTCTGGCAGGGGAAGAGTGTGATGGACAAATATCTGCCCGGATAGCTCAATGGTCAGAGTGTTCTGCCTTGATAGCGGAAGGTTCTGGGCTTGATTCCTGAGTCTGTCCACATCTTTTTCTTCTGCCTGCTACGCTATCATCAACCAATCAGAATCTGTACTACTTATATGTTTGCAGTAGAGTTACATTATAATCAGCTACTGCACCGATTAACACATCTTTTTCTCCTACCTATTACATATGGTGCCATGGCCAGCCCTCATGGGTTGCATGTGCACTGTGAGGATATGACCTTTGGGTTGTTGTGTGTTTCGGTTTCCAAGGATGGAAACCTCTGGCAGGGGAAGAGTGTGATGGACAAATATCTGCCCGGATAGCTCAATGGTCAGAGTGTTCTGCCTTGATAGCGGAAGGTTCTGGGCTTGATTCCTGAGTCTGTCCACATCTTTTTCTTCTGCCTGCTACGCTATCATCAACCAATCAGAATCTGTACTACTTATATGTTTGCAGTAGAGTTACATTATAATCAGCTACTGCACCGATTAACACATTTATGTGCATTTCTATATATATTTATATCCGAGTGTGGTGACTGCAATACAGTATGGAGAATTGACTTCGAGAAGACTCATATATAATTGTTCTAAAAGGTGGAATAAAATAGGTAACGCTACAGTCCCAAACCAATTTCACAAACAAGTCAGCAGGACTACATCATCTGTACACAACTATTCCTGGTTAATAGAATGGTCTGGGATGATGTTTGAGTCCTGGCCAAGAATTTGTTCCCTTGACTCATGCATTGTATTTAAATTTAGATTAACAACAATGCTAATATTTCCCCCACTTTTTTCAATGAAATCTATTGAACTTATTACAATATTAGTGTATGACTTTATGATAACTCGAGTTTTTTTTTAACTGTGTAACGCTTTAAATCAGTCAATTTCATTGATAAAAATATACAAATTTATCAAATTCAAGTCGACTCAGGAATCAAAGTTGCATATCAAGAAAACCTAAGCACTGTCAGTATGTTAAACAGCTACAAGGCGTACCATCTTATCTTTTGTTTTTCTTCCTGAGCTTTCTTTGATAGATGAAGACTAATCTCAATTTCTATTGGTCAAAATAAAAATTAAAAGATCCGTATATGTATAAATATTATATATAAATAAATATTTGTTATTGATTCTTATTGATGTCAAGTATGCTTTCATGATTAAGTTTTTAAAAGTATAAAATGTTTATATTTTAGAAATTTGTTTTAAGGAATTTTGTGCGAGGCAGTGACATGGCGAAGGATGTCAACAAATCTGACAAGTGACAACGGTGGAGAACTGACAGATGAGTCACAGGATGTTTGGTACTCTTTTTAGAGATTTAAGATCATTAGCAGTCAATAATATTGAATATTTCCAGCACGGAACAAGTAGCCATCACGCTAGATTCCACCAGGCATTCTGTATACTTCACGAACATCTGGACAGGTACTGTACATAGAATTTCCTCTGACTGACATGCAATGACAAAATTAAATGATTTATAGTGGATCCGGCCCCAGTACATATACGGCCCCAGTAGACCTGGTCCTAGTCGGTTCCGTCCCTATTTTTTCATTGCAATTTTAACAATAGTTATTCTTTATATTTAGAGAGGTAAGGGAATGAAGGTAAAAAATGGAATAAAAAAAATTGTCTTCTGTCTTTCATGAGATTAATTATATCAGTTGATTCACAATCCAAGCTGACATCTCATGACCACTTTCTAGTTCCACACCCCCTAGTGGATTTCCCGCAATTCCAAAAATAAAATGGCTGTATAAGGGGACATACGCTACTATGCGTGAGTATCATCGTTCATTACGGGAGGGTTTTTATGAATAAATAACCGTTAAACATAGATCTGTTGAAGTTGAAGTATTCATATGGGTATGTTTACGTGTTTTCATGAATTGTAGTAGTTCTACTACTAGTAGTAGTAGTACCAACAGATATTAGTCAAATCTGATCTTGTTCTGTGACAGGTGTTAAGCCTGTTTGTCACCTGTATCAACAAAGTTGAAGTATTCATATGGGTATGTTTACATGTTTTCATGAGTTGTAGTAGTTCTACTACTAGTAGTAGTACCAACAGATATTAGTAAAATCTAATCTTATTCTGTGACAGGTGTTAAGCCGGTTTGTCACCTGTATATCCCCAGGTAAATTCATCTGGCAAAAGTCAAATGTGACATTCCTTAAACTGTCGTCCGTACTGTATTAGGTAATTGGCTTACTGGATATATGTTGGCTGTTTGACCCAATGATTCGTATTTTCAAGTGACATGTGTTACCTTTGTGGTGACTCAGCGAGACATTAGATATGTACATGTAAGTGTTTTAAATTTCAATTTTAAACCCTCATATTAGTATAAATTGTAGATTTGTGTACATTTGATGTATATTTTGTAGAGGAATCCAGCCTGCACTAGAGGGTATAGCACCTATACTACATAAATATGACTTATCCCCAGACACACAAGCCAATGGTTACAGAAGCCTTATTAAAGTCATCCACAAATGCTGCATACATCTTCTACAGTTGTCAAGGTTAGAATTTCGTCTGATGTCTTATTAAGTAGCTTTTATATTTCATATATTACATGCATGTAACAGTACAAGTTTTTGTGACTGTGTAAATATTTACATAGATTTATGTCATGAAGATTGGTGTAGTGAATTACTGTGCTATCACTCACTTCTGCTTTTTACCTCTGTTACATTTGTATCTTTGAAATTGATTCCCAGATTATTAAGCAAGCAGAAATGCCAAAGTGATTGATTAATCACACAAATTGTTGATTTAATTCAAAAGAGATCGTTCAGACAAATGTGCATAAACTATTAAACATGTATGTTGTACATATAACATATATAAGATTTGTGTTTGTTGGTACATGACATTGTTTGGCTTTGTCAGAGTAAATTTTTCTCTCTATGGGCAAACTTAGCCAGTTCAGCCAGTTGAAACCATACTTAATTAAACAGAGCATGATTCTTAAAGTTATGATATCAATAAGTATTCATATTTGCAATGATACAGTGTGCAGAAATTTGACTTCTGCAACAAACCTAGCCAAAGCAGTGAAGGATGTTTTGTGTAGCAGCTGCACGTGGTATATGTTGTTTACCATGACATAGGATATCGTGTTTTGTTGTTTACCATGACATGGGACATCATGTTTTGTTGTTTACCATGACATGGGACATCATGTTTTGTTGTTTACCATGACATGGGACATCAAATTTTGTTGTTTACCATGACATGGGACATCATGTTTTGTTGTTTACCATGACATGGGACATTGTGTTTTGTTGTTTACCATGACATGGGACATGGTGTTTTGTTGTTTACCATGACATGGGACATCATGTTTTGTTGTTTACCATGACATGGGACATTGTGTTTTGTTGTTTACCATGACATGGGACATCATGTTTTCTTGTTTACCATGACATGGGACATTGTGTTTTGTTGTTTACCATGACATGGGACATGGTGTTTTGTTGTTTACCATGACATGGGACATTGTGTTTTGTTGTTTACCATGACATGGGACATCGTGTTTTGTTGTTTACTATGACATGGGACATCATGTTTTGTTGTTTACCATGACCTGGGACATGGTGTTTTGTTGTTTACCATGACATGGGACATCATGTTTTGTTGTTTACCATGACATGGGACATCGTGTTTTGTTGTTTACCATGACATGGGACATCGTGTTTTGTTGTTTACCATGACATGGGACATCGTGTTTTGTTGTTTACCATGACATGGGACATCGTGTTTTGTTGTTTACCATGGCATGGGACATCATGTTTTGTTGTTTACCATGGCATGGGACATTGTCTTTTGTTGTTTACCATGACATGGGACATCGTGTTTTGTTGTTTACCATGACATGGGACATCATGTTTTG
The DNA here is from genome assembly GCA_035048485.1 of Pteria penguin. Taxonomy (NCBI): domain Eukaryota; kingdom Metazoa; phylum Mollusca; class Bivalvia; order Pterioida; family Pteriidae; genus Pteria; species Pteria penguin. The sequence goes on along the minus strand of CM068589.1, from coordinate 5,268,107 downwards.
TTGTTTACCATGACATGGGACATCGTGTTTTGTTGTTTACTAGGACATGGGACATCGTGTTTTGTTGTTTACCATGACATGGGACATCGTGTTTTGTTGTTTACCATGACATGGGACATCATGTTTTGTTGTTTACCATGACATGGGACATTGTGTTTTGTTGTTTACCATGACATGGGACTTCATGTTTTGTTGTTTACTATGACATGGGACATCGTGTTTTGTTGTTTACCATGACATGGGACATGGTGTTTTGTTGTTTACCATGACATGGGACATCATGTTTTGTTGTTTACCATGACATGGGACATTGTGTTTTGTTGTTTACCATGACATGGGACATCATGTTTTGTTGTTTACCATGACATGGGACATCATGTTTTGTGTTTACCATGACATGGGTCATGATGTTTTGTTGTTTACCATGACATGGGACATCGTGTTTTGTTGTTTACCATGATATGGGACATCGTGTTTTGTTGTTTACCATGACTTGGGACATTGTGTTTTGTTGTTTACCATGACATGGGACATCATGTTTTGTTGTTTACCATGACATGGGACATGGTGTTTTGTTGTTTACCATGACATGGGACATGTTGTTTTGTTGTTTACTATGACATGGGACATCATGTTTTGTTGTTTACCATGACATGAGACATCATGTTTTGTTGTTTCATCTGAAAGACAAGACATCAACAATCCTCCAGAGGGAGAGCTGTGCTGGCTCTTAAAGTATATTGGAAACAAGTTGTGTTTGTGAAACACTAATGCCCCTGGCGGCAAGAAAGTCGAAAAAGGTATTTTTAGCACGAAAGTAATTTTTAAGGTCATAAGTTCATCAACCTTGGTGTCATTTGAAAGGGCTCATTTAGTTGAGTATGCGTGTGAGATATGAATTCTCTATCCCTCACGGCTCAAAAGTTATGTCCCTCATGGTTCAAAGGTTATACTAAGGTTAAAGTTGATGGCAGACAAACAAACACATGACAGACAGACAGGACAAAAACAATATGCCTCCGATCTATCGATCCAGGGTCATAACAACAAAGAATGACCTTATGTAGGATGTTGAATTAAATTGGCCTACTAATGTTTTGTAGCTGCCTGTACTTTGGAACTTGGCAACACTTTCAATATTACAAATCATGCACATAATACTATTAAACATGGAGTTATATGTTGATATAATGCTTTTAAGTTATTGAAATTTGGAATGAGGAATACTCAAATAATTTTTCGAGACTGTGGAAAAATTCATTGCTAGCTAAAGCTATGTCATGTTAAGTAACAATCATTTAATTTTACATGTAACACACATTTTGATTGGTTTAAATATTAGTGGTATACCTATTAGTGGATTACCCAAGAAATTTTTTCTGTTATGACATACCCCAGTAATTTCCTGCGTTTTTGTAACTGTGAGGTCAATGTATTGACACCACCACAGCAGAAGTTTAGAGATGTTGAGAAATAGTGCAGATATAATGTACCAATTTCTGAGAATATAAAACATTATTGTTTGAAGGAATTAAATGATACAGAATGAATCCATCCAACAAAAAAATATTAAATTCATTCCTTAAATAAACAATTGAATATACTACAGTAACAACTACATCATTATAGAGGTAAACTATTAATTCTTCTCAAGTTTTTCTAAGATTGCTGCAGAGTTTATCTTTCTATTGGAAATTAGATGACGGTGAATGTTATTTTCAATATTTTAAATGTATTTATTATTACAGTATGTATTGTTTGAATGAAAATCAGGGTTTGCATTGTTTGATTTAGGTTTCAATCATGTACATTGAAACTATACTTTTCAGGTACATCAATGTCAATCGTAATTCCTTGTTCTTCCGAGGATCGCACTACAGTAAAGAACTTGACGCATATGTTACAGTTCTGGGTCAGTTGAGAGCTTGTATTCACTGTGCCCAAAATCTCGTCAACTACTGTGAAGAGGGATCATTGTTTGCAAATGAAGATGAATTAAATAATCCTATAGCAGAGAAATTGATGCAGGAGGTGGAGATGCTGAATCAAGAGTGTTTCTATGGCAGATGTTTGGGCTTCCAGGTGAGATAACATTTGAGCTTCCAGGTGAGATGTATTCAGGCTTCAAGGTGAGATATCAGTTGGGCTTCCAGGTGAGATATCATTTGGGCTTCCTGGTAAGGTATCATTTGGGCTTCCGAGTGAAAATCGTTTGGGCTTCAGATTAGATTGCCTACACTATAAGACACATTTCTGTTGATAGAAATTGGATTGCCTACACTATAAGACACATTTATGGGGATAGAAATTGGATTGCTTGCTCTGTAAAATGCAGAACCTGGCTTGAAATTGTACTGTGAAAAGAGTTGATTGATTGCACTCTAAGACACAATCCAATAATAAAATTTGGACTGACTGCCTTATTAGTCCCCTGCCAGTGAAACTGGAGAGGACTATAGTGTTTGTTGTTGTCCATCTGTCTGTCCATCTGTCAATCAGTCCATGTGTCTGTCCGGATGATTTCCAGACAATAACTTAAGTAAGGTATGACCAATTTGCTTCAAACTTTATACAGTGTTAGCTTATATAAAGATCTAATATGGGATTGATTTTGGGGTCAAAAGATCAACTCTAAGTGTCACTCTTACTAAAAATAGACATGTATCATTGTATTTCGGTTTCCAGATGATAACTTGAGTTAGGAAAGATTGATTTCAATTAAACTTCATATAAGGCTAGCTCATGTAAAGGTCTAGGGTTGGATTGATTTTGGGGGCAAAAGGTCAATTCTAAAAATAACTTTTACTAAAAATAGACATTTATCACTGCATTTCATAAAATGATGCTATATTTTTGCTGTCATTTTCACTAGAACTTGATATAAACTTCACAGAATTCAATGTTATGTCTTATCAAATCATGCAGAAGGTTACCAAGTTCACATAACTGTTTCTTGTTGCTAATAAGGTCTAGTCACTTTGAAGGTACAGGTTGTGGCAGGGGACACGTGTTGTATGCAACACTGATTGTAAGCTTGTTAGACAAAGTCTTTGGATAGAAATTGGATTGTGTGTTATGGTGCAGGCAATTCAATTTCTGTTTAGGGATTTTGTCTTTATAATGCAGACAATCCATTTTCTATCCCGGGAATGTATCTTATGGTTTAGGCATTCCACTTTCTTATTCTATCCAGGGATTGCATCTTATGGTTTAGGCATTCCAGTTTCTCATTCTATCCAGGGATTATATCTTACTCTATCCAGGGATTATATCTTTTTCTATCCAGGGATTATTTCTTATAGTTTAGGCATTCCAATTTCTCATTCTATCCTGGGGTTATATCTTATTCTATCCAGGGATCATAATTATCTTATTCTATCTGGAGATTATATCTTCTTCTATCCAGGGATTATATCTTATTATGTAAGCAATCTAATTTCTATCGACAGATTGCATAACTTTGTTAAAAAGAAATTCAAAGAAAACCTCTTCTTCATGTTGGAGTGTGTGTAAAAGCTATTATGTGATGCAAATCACTGTCCACCCAACCAAAATGAAGACACAAATATACATTGCATGTTTTTCCCATTCTTAGTCAATCGGATATTTATTGTGAAATAAAACATTGGGAATTATTTCTTTCACAACTTTGAAAATAAAATAAAAAACAAAAAAACCAAGGAAAAATTTTCCTTAGTTTAAATTTATAATCTTAGCAGATCCATGCATTGTTATAATTATAAGGTTTGAAAAAAGACAGATATGTTATGAAATTTTTATTTTTTCAGTTCTGCGAGTCAATGCAGCGCCCTCTACTGTCAGTCGGTGTTGCTATGGCATCCTTCAGTGAGGGTTATCAGGAAGCCTCAAACGTGATGCAGCTTGCCACATCAGTGTTTAATAGTGGAAAGTACATTATGAACCCAGAACTCAGAGCTCAGCAGGTAAATAGCTAGAAATGTATACAGGTAATGGGGATCAGAGCTCAGCAGGTAAATAACTAGAAATGTATACAGGTAGTGGGGATCAGAGCTCAGCAGGTAAATAACTAGAAATGTATACAGGTAATGGGGATCAGAGCTCAGCAGGTAAATAGCTAGAAATGTACACAAGTAATGGGACACAGAGCTCAGCAGGTAAATAGCTGGAAATATGTTCAGGTAATGGAACTCAGAGATTAGCAGGTAAATAGCTAGAAATGTTTACAGGTAATGGGACTCAGAGATCAGCAGGTAAATAGCTAGAAATGTATACAGGTAATGGGACTCAGAGCTCAGCAGGTAAATAGCTGGAACGGTATTCAGAATATAGAAATCAGAGATTAGCAAATAACGGTAATGGAACTCTGAGATTAACAGATAGATGGAACAAATATACTCAGGTACTGAAAGTGGGAGCTAAACAGGTAAATATCTCGAAATATTGAAGGTAGAGAACTCAGCACAGTAGGCAAATAGCTAGAAATATATGTGGACAATGGAGATCAGAGCTCAGCAGTCAGAGCTTCTTAAATTAATATCTACTGCTGGATATATGTTTAGGTAACAGAACTCAGAGCTCTGAAAAGAAAATATGAACTAAAGATATATGCATGTCCGTAGCTCAGAATTCACTTGGTTAATACAGGTCTGTAAATGGTCAGTGTATTAGCTAAAATAAACATAATTATATTGGTCAGTTACTTAAGATTCAATGAGTACCAGATATCTAGCCAGCACACACTCTAATATATAAAAATCAATGAGTAAGAAGCCAAGAGTATGAAAAATTCAGTGTGTAAATAACCAGAACTATGTAAGATTCAATGAGTAAGAAGCCAAGAGCATCTAAAATTCAATATTTACTGTTAAATTGGTTTTGCCAAATAAGTACATGTTCAGTAGTTATACATATCTTCTGATTTATTTTCTGCCAGATTGTGAATGTTACTCGCACAGCAGATGTCCAGTTCTGTAAAGCGTTCTGGTCCATTACGGAGAGTGACATCATGCAGGTTAGTAGATCCAGGACGCTCCTGTATAGCTCTTCCTCATCCTCTAATAACACTGGTATAGGTAAAAATACTTATGTCACCATCAATTTTATTCATCACACAGTTTATTGTCAGATATCAAATTGTTATCTCAGTGACAGGTTTTTAATACCAACAGTTTGTGACCAAATTAACACATACAATGATCTTGGTATGGAAAGGAACTTGATTGACTTTATAGTTTAAATGTTAAGTATAAGTTATAAAGTGATGGTCTTTTTTCTTCGTGTTTGTAGAAATCCTTCATGTAACCTGATTTTCCTCTAATCAACACAATCAAATCACCATTATTCCAATACCTTTTTCACAAGTTCCTTTTCATTTTTAAACACCATCTGATGATTTTAATGATTTTGTGTACATGTATTTGTCTCTTGTTTTACCGTATTGATGATTTTAATGATTTTGTGTACATGTATTTATCTCTTGTTTTACCATATTCACCTCAAACATTATTTTACTTATCTGGTAACAACACCAGTACTATGATTTCCACTGAAATGACAACCTTTGCCAATAAACCCACCCGATTCAGTGAGAGATCATTATCATCGTCTACCATGATCACACAAAACTCTCTCGAAAGACAGGATCACAATGAGCTTCCTGTAGAACCACAGTGAGCTTCCTGTAGAACCACAGTGAGCTTCCTGTAGAACCACAATGAGGTTCCTGTAGAACCACAATGAGCTTCCTGAGGGACCACAATGAGCTTCCTGACGGTAGGACTCAAGTCAACAACCCGACCTGAGAAAAAAAAACCTGTAGACAAAGTTTAGCAAACTCCTCCCCTAAACTTGTTCCTGCTAGATTTAGGATAAAGGTTCTTAGGAAGTCTGTTGTGTTTGATTTTTTCTATTCAAAATTAATGTTTCCTGTTTTATTCTCTCTGAATTCAAAGCTTTTTTAAAATGTTTTTTTCAATTTCTTGTTTTTGAAGTTTTTGTATTTTTGTTTTAGCAAATGCCATCTTTCGTTTCTCCAACTGTCCAAGTCAACGAGGTACTTTCTCTTCCTCCTGAAAATTTTGATCTGCCACCAGAAGACCCTGAAGTAAAAGAGATGATAACAATTACACCTCCTTGTGCACACACAGGTCATGGACCAGTCCATTGCAGGCTCATCTCATTTGAGAGAAGGGAGGGACAGGTATGTTTCAGAATGTAATTTACATTATTGTCCCGTGCTTTTCGCAAAAGCCTGGGGACATTAAATCTCATTCATCTGTTTGTCCATCTGTCTTTTACCTTGGTCATAACTTTTTAACCGTAAGACTTAGGGCCTTCATATTTGGCATGTGTGTCCCTAACTGCAATACCTTTTCGTTGGTACCAAAATTTTTTATCATGTGACCTTGTCCGTGACTTTTGACCTACCTCATTGTAATTCTTTAACCGTAAGATGTGGGGCCGGTGGAACACTATGGGAGATATTGGGGAAAATTCTCAATCATGTAAGAATCTAGTATAATGTCATCAAACTTTACAAGGTTCTGCTGCAAACACATGTAGTACATGCACAACCATGACAATATGTCACAGATCACTGCACCCTTACTGATAGAACTCCAAAAGTGCCGGACCACAATTCTCTGAATTTGCTTGTTGTGGCTTAAAGTAACTTAGTACGGAATGAAGTATTCTATTTTCCAATCAGAATGATTCAGTTGTATATATCATATGATTCTGTATTTTCCTATCAGTATGTAAAAGGAAAGTCTATAGAATTTCAGTGTAAACTGTTCTCTAACCTTTGTCTCAAATCACTAAACAAAGCTAGAGGAATTCAATCTCTTGAACTTAGTTGAAGTGGAGTTCCTCAGTTGGTAGCATGCTTAGGGTGTTTGGGTCAAGAGGTCATAGGTTAGAGTTCAACCATCCACTAGATGATATCCTGTCTTTTAGACATCTGGTGATAACATGTAGATATAGTAAGCGAAATAATCTTGAAACAATATTAAACCAGATTTACTAAGAAATGCATTTTCAGTTTCTCATCGACTGTTTTCATTGACTGTTTTCAGGAAGTAAGTAAGACGAAGCGAGTCCACAGCAAACCCATGCCGATGTCTTCCTGCCTACTCATACACTGCCATGGAGGAGGGTTTGTTGCCCAGTCTTCTAGGTCACATGAGGTATGTATAGATAATAATATGCCTTGTTCTAATATTTTAAGTTAAGTTAAATATTCATTATTAAAGTCTTCTGCATTCAAATCTTCATTATTCAACTCATCAAATATTCTTTACTGAAATTTTCTTCTTTGTCTATGTTTAAATTTTTCATGTCCTCCTTGTTTATTTGTTTTTGTCTTGTAAAGATTGACTTATCAAATTATGTAAACCAAAAAAGGTTTTTTAATACTCTCAAGTTTAAATACTTCATAACTTTAATAATTCACAAACTAGTTGTGTTGAATTTTTTCAGGTGTATACCAGACATTGGGCCAAGGATTTAAATGTTCCCATCTTGTCGTTGGATTACTCCCTGTCACCAGAGAACCCCTTCCCTAGGGCACTGGAGGAATGCTTCTATGCTTATGCATGGGCAATCAAAAATGCTGAAAAATTAGGTAATATTGAGATGCATAGATACACAGTAGTTATATATTAGGGGCCTGTGATATGTGAGGAGCCAGTGGGTCAGGGGTTTAGATGTTGTACTTATATCTAGTTATAATCAGAAATGGATGGACACTAGTTAAGATCTTAATTTGCCACTCAGTTTCACCTTTTTTCCGTAAGGAAAGATGTTTAATCCACATGGTCTTGTCTGCCTGACTGTAACTGAGTGCTGGTTACAGAATGACAACCTTCATTGTGTTAGCATCTCATCCTACTTGTATCTATCTGTATAAGTCATTGTGGTATGGAAAAGAGTTCATCTTTACTAAAGTAATATGTAATAAAACATGATGCTATGCTTACACTTAAGACTCTTCTTCGTGAGGAACTGGTATTAATCAGTCATTAAGGTGCTGGGTTTGTGACCAAAACTGACTGAAAAGTTATGGGTTTAAATATCCCAGTGGTCATTGGTTTCAATACCCCCAGTGGCTTGTATATGTCAAGTCTTTAGGTGGAAAATAAACTTGGGTCCATTGTAACTGTAAACATGGTACATAAAGATCTCTCACTACTCTGGGTGGGTCTGTCACCTGGGTCTAAATTTGTGATACATGAAAGATCCCTCTCTGCTGTGAGTGGTACATGAAAGATCCATAGCTGCTCTGGTTGGGTCTGTTGTGCAAGTCTAAATCTCTACAGTTCTGCATGGAATACTCTCAATCTCTACTACGTGGAATGCACTCAGTCTCTACTATGTTGAATGCGCCCAGTATCTACCATGTGGAATGCGCTGAGTCTCTACTACATGGAATGCACTCATTCTCTACCACATTGAATGTGCTCAATCTCTACTATGTGAAAAGCACTCAGTCTCTACTACAGGGAATGTGCTCTGTCTTCACTATGTGAAATGCACTCAATCTCTACTTTGTGGAAAGCACTCAATCTCTACTACGTGGAAATGCACTCAATCTCTACCACATTGAATGCTCTCAATCTCTACTACGTGGAATGCAATCAATCTCTACTATGTGGAATGCACTCAATCTTTACTAGGTGGAATACTCTCAATCTCTACGTGGAATACTCTCAGTCTCTACTACGTGGAATGCAATGAATCTCTACTATGTGGAATGCACTCAATTTCTACTACGTGGAATGCAATGAATCTCTACTATGTGGAATGCACTCAATCTCTACTACATGGAATGCAATCAATTTCTACTACGTGGAATGCACTCAATCTCTACTACGTGGAATGCAATCAATCTCTACTACCTGGAATGCGATCAATCTTTACTACGTGGAATGCAATCAATCTTTACTACGTGGAATGCAATCAATCTCTACTACGTGGAATGCAATCAATCTTTACTACGTGGAATGCACTCAATCTCTACTATGTGGAATGCACTCAATCTTTACTACGTGGAATGCACTCAATCTCTACGTGGAATACTCTCAGTCTCTACTACGTGGAATGCAATCAATCTCTACTACGTGGAATGCAATCAATCTCTACTACGTGGAATGCAATCAATCTTTACTACGTGGAATGCAATCAATCTCTACTATGTGGAATGCGATCAATCTTTACTACGTGGAATGCAATCAATCTCTACTACGTGGAATGCAATCAATCTCTACTATATGGAATGCAATCAATCTCTACTATGTGGAATGCACTCTTGAGTCATGTAATCACAAATATGTTGGTATATACAGAGTTTGCATTAAGAATTATTTGAGGAGGTGATTTAGAAAATTGAGGCGTATCCTTTTGTTCACTGTGTACGTGAATGTAAGTAATAAATTCAAGATCATAGGAAATTTGAACCGGTGAATTCCATCATTTGAAGCGGCAGTGTTTTGCCAAGTGCTGCCTCTTGTTTAGATTCCTGTGCATATGCTTTTATGAGGTGAGAAAACTTTTAAAGTAACATAATGTTGTAATTGCGATGATGATATGTTACCAGGTCAATATTTTATAGTAACTGATTCAATATCTGTTTGCAGGATGGACGGGTGATACAGTGTGCTTGACTGGCGATTCAGCCGGGGCCAATCTCATGGTCTCAGTAGCCATGAGGGCTGGATCATATGGCATCAAGGTCCCAGATGGCATTGTAGCGGTGTATCCTGCAGTGATGGTACGATATGCCCCCTCCCCTTCCAGGGTGTTAGGCTTGATGGACCCTCTCCTTCCTGTAGGAATATTAGCTAGGTGTTTAGCAGGTAAGAGAATAGTATTACTAAATATATCTCTAACCTTTCGGCAGCCAACATAACACAGTCAGTGGTGTGCATGGGGGCCTCTTAAACAGTAATTTGAAAGAGTGCTTGTGAAAACTTTTGAAAATAAATGTGTTTGAGAAATTATTTAATATATATAATTATATATACCATATTTTATGGTAATTAGTATGATTAGGATAATGATGGGATTAAAAAGTAAATCTAAAAGTAAATGTAATGTTATTGTAATTAGTTTCTATACTCCCTCTGCTAGACTGGACTAGACCGTTAACGTCACTGTCCGTATCATCTATACTCTCTCAGCTAGACTGGACTAGACCGTTAACGTCAGTGTCCGTATCATCCAAGTTCATTACATTGATAAGAGTGCTCAAAGCAAGTTCTGTGTGTACATTTTTTTACATGTTCACTCCCAGTATATCAGTGAAAATGAAATGTCGTCGGTCTGTCAGAAAAGTATGGTTATAATGATGCCAGTCTGGTAAATAATCTTAAATTTCTGAACCGATTATCTGGTGTTTTACAGAATAAATTTCGGTTTCAAACTTATTTCTAAGGTCATCATGATGTGCATTTTGCTTTCAGTCTTGTAAAAATTGCTTCAGTCTGGTGAATTGTCATAGTTTACCAGACCGAATGTCCGGTAAATATTTTTACAATTTCATATTCACTGGTATATTCCAATTTGTTACCTATATGTAATGCTCCCTATTATAAATGTTATCTGGGGCCAGTTGTTCGAAAATTTAACCGCTTGTTAAGCTAACCAGTGGTTAAGGTTTGATGGACAATTACTTTAATTTATAACATTTCTGCATAAAACTCTAAATTACTTTACAAAGTTTGTTTCATATGCTACAAATCAGTACACATATTAATACTTAAAGCCTTCTCATTTCAAAGATATAGTTAGATGAATTTTAACCATTGGTCAGCTTAACCAGTGGATAAACTTTCAAACAACTGGCCCCTGGGCGTTATCTTGAGCTTGAGGGTTTGGTTTTGCATACCTATTTCAGTATAGAATTGTTTGGGTCCCAAACATCTTGGTGGCTTTAGAATTACTTGTTGATAGTAGATTATTAATCTGCTTACTTCAGCTCATGTTCTGTTTATGTTTAAGTTTTCTGACTGGTCTCAAGCACTTCCTCGTAATTTACTTTAACCTGAGGTCTCTTTAACTCTTAATCACAACAACTTAGAAGGTCTGCTGGTGTACTTACTCATGGTCGGTTCAATCTTTTGTATGCATTCCTCTATCAGTGTATATGGCTGTTACAAAGAAATGATTGTAGTGTTGAGTACAAGTAACACAACACTTCTATCAACACTATGATTTGCTATATTTCAGCATATGCAGGAGTAGCAGATAAAATTCCCTCAGTAACAACGCCTCCTGAGCAACCCGAGTTAGATATCGACAGCTTTGTGATATTAGATGCTGATGACTTCAAGGATTTGCCATCGGATACTACAGAACAAAGTTCTACCTCTTGTCATGAACAATCTACAAAGGAAGGTCAAGGGACATGGTCAAATGATCTTGCCACAAAACACAATGATATGTCCTTGACCTCAAAATGCCATAGTTTAGATAATTTAACTGAAGAGGAATATCAATATCAAGCAATGGACACCACAGAAGCTAATGGAGAGTCAGAGTTAAAGAGTGACCTTACTGCGAAATGTAATAATATGTCCTTGACCTCAAAGTGTCATAGCTTAGATGATTTATTAGAAGAGGAATACAAGTATCAAACAATTGATTCCACAGAGATGGAGTCAAATCTTAATGGGAACAAGTGTAAACAGGAAGTCAAGGATGATTTAGAAACTCCGAAAGAATTGGAAGGTACTGAATTCCATAACATTTCTTTAGACAATGAAAGAGAAAATAACCAAATGTCTGAAAGTGAAATTAAACAAACAGTAACCAGTCAGAATTCTGAAGACCTTCCTGACAGTGGGATCAACAGTGACAGTGAATCATGTAGGATAGAGAAGCATGCATCATCTGCCCCACCCCATCATACATGTCTATCAGATCCTGGAGATCTCCAGTCAGGTCATGTGACAGAAAAACAGGACTGTACAAATAGTGACATGAAATTCCCAGTCTCGGGTGAATCTACATCGAATCAGACACAAGACCTTAAAGCTCCTTTATGCTCAGACAGTATGAATCTAGATTTAATTAACCCTATTACTCACCTGCATCAAGATAAAATCAAAACGGGTGTAAAATCTGAGTCGTCTTGTAATCATCAGGTGAAAAAGGTGGTACGCAGTCCATCTGTACCAGAGATAAGTGTGTCTATGAGGTCGGGACAGAGTAAGGGAAAGTTTTCTCCTGTCCTTAGCAGTCCCCGCCATATACAGTACAGTCCTATAGCAATGTTCCGACACCTTCCTATTGTGAAGAATCCGTACATGTCGCCATTACTCGCTCCTGAAGACATGTTGAGACGATTACCTCCGATACATCTTGTGGTGAGTAGTACTCACATTCCTATGATGCTGGGAAATGTTTTACATGCATTAGTTATATAATCTGTATTTCTCATCATGTCCTTCCAAAACCATAGGTACCTTATTACTATGATGTAGCATTCAATGGATCTGAAATACCGACAAAATTGGCTGAGGTTAAAATTAACTCTTATTCTGAAATTTTCGGCCAGGAGGCCAGGTGGCTGAAAATTTGAGAATAAGTCAGAGTTAATTTTTTTCATTGGATTCAAAATGATTAAGCACTGCCACGATATATAGTATAAGAGCAGTAATCATAATAAATTATGATATGAAATAAAATATCCTGCTTAATGACAGAAACTCCTAAATTTTAATAAAATGCAAGTATTAGTATTATTTCAACCTTTATATTGGCATTTGATGCACCTGGAAATGCTGTTTCCATTTAGTAAAAATATATTTAAAAGTTTTACACTTAGTAAAAAGTGCAATACTGGAGATTTTTTCCAGCACTGGATTACTTACAGTGTATTACATATTTATGCATACTTTGTATGCATGAGGAATTTTCAAATTCCAACAAAATTTTATACATTTTTTAATTTGCTTTATTCGTTTCCTTTTTAAAGAACCCATTTGTTCTGTGGTTGAATTTTTGCTTTTTATTTGGAATTCATTTGCCCTGGGTTTTAATGAATTATGCACTGCCAGGATTTGTTTTTAAGTTATACATGTATGAGTTAATGTCATATAAATTAACACACCTTTCAGAATTTTTGGATAACTCATGAAGTTTTCCATGTAGATAATAAAAAAGAAGTATTCCAAAACTTTTTCAGGCTTGTCACCTGGACCCACTCCTAGATGATGCTGTTATGTTTGCCAAGCGACTTCGTGGCCTTGACCTTCCAGTTGACCTTCATCTCATTGATGACCTACCTCACGGATTCCTTAACTTTGTTGCTGTCAGTAAAGAAGCAAAGCTAGCAGCTGATGTGTGTGCGGGAAAAATTCGTCAAGTCTTGGGACACTGATGAGAGCAAGTAATGGATGTTTGCTTCATTGTTGATAAGTAGAGTATGGTGTATCATCTGTGTTGATAAGTATATGACCAGCCATTTAATCATTGTTGATAAGTAGAGTATGGTTTATCATCTGTGTTGATAAGTATGTGATCAGTCATTCATTGTTGATAAATAGAGTGTGGTGTATTATCTGTGTTGATAAGTATATGACCAGTCATTTAATCATTGTTGATAATTAGAGTGTATTTTATCATCTTTGTTGAAAAGTATGTGATCAGTCATTTAATCATTGTTGATAAATAGTGATCAGACACATTGATACGTTTATGGTCAACCATCATGGTATGCATGTTGATAAATGGTGTGAGATTTACCATGTATGTTGGAAGGTGTGTGATAGAATGCTGTCCATGCTGGGAAATGTCCATGTTTAGGAAATCCAATCTATTTTTCAAATATTAGAAGATATTAAGATAGATTGAAAACAGTTAAGACAATAGTTATTGGCATTATCATTCTCTCTGACATGACAATGCTGTCACAGTGCAGTCCAGGTGTTTTTAAATTTTACATAAAACACATTGGCTTTTCACCATGTGTAAATGTAGAAATTACCCAAAACACTGTGATATCATTCAGAGATGTGAACCTAGCACAGGTAAATTTATACCTGAATTTTCACTTTGTTTTGTGTAATTTTTCCTCTGTGTTTTGTTCATTTTCTCCAAAACACCTGAGCTGTCACTTGATTCCATGTGTGATGCTATTGATTTTTTTTTTCATTATACTAGAATTAAGAATTTATTTAACACTAGGCAATTTCTCTTCTAAAGGTTTTTCGTAAATTGTGAAGATTTTAATTTCCTGAAAACCACTAAGTAAAGACCAGGTGGCCTATAAATTCTGGAAATGGAATGGAATTGTTATCATGTAGTTGCACCTTCTCCATATGATGGAATATAAGGAGGGTTTTCCTTTAAATTTAGAATCTAAAACTGTACGAACACACTAGTCTTTTGAATGGTCCATTGATTATGATTTACTTTGTTCATATGCATTTTGTAATTTGGTTATAATCAGGGGATATAAATGTTTGCTTTTGTGAATTACTTGTAAAAATTTATTTTGATTCAAAATGTTATATAACACAATTGATTATATTGAATAGTAAGCCATTTATATATACAAATATTAAGATTTGCTATTTTTTCCCTAATGGTACGTATTTTAATAATTATAATGGTTTTAAAGCATTCCAGTTTTAAGTATCTTCAAATATAATTTTAGATATTGTTGTAGTTACATATAAGATACAAATACCAAATTATTGGTGTTTTCTTTTTTTCCAAAAATTCTTAAACTTTTAAACAAGATCATAAAATGTTAACTTTTTAAATCTATTTTTAACTGTCTAATGGCAACTGCATAACAATATTTTAAGCCTTTCAGAAATTTTTAAATTGGTTTTTTAAATCTGTTATGTTATTATATATATATTCTAGTCCTTAATGCCATCCCTGTGTGTAAGTCTGAACGTTTTCACCGTCTTCTCAGTATGCTACTACTACTGTTACTGACATGAGTTAGAGTAAACTTTCTATGCTCCAAAAGTGCATATATATTTATTTTTCTAGTGTATCACTACAACTTTAACTTGTAAATGGCTGGAGAAAGAGCCTTAATACTTTATGTAGCAGTGTAGTACTTGTGACAAGACCTTTCAATGGGTATAAATATGTAAATTTTCATGATCATATATTTTTTGATATTGATGTCAAGGGCATCAGTGTTTCACCAACCATCTAGTTCAGATCTTCTAAACAGATTCATAACTGTAATGATTTAGAAATATTATTGGCTATGTGGTTTTGAGGCATTGTATGTTATCTATAAGCTTCCATGCTGTGATATTTATGCCCTCTATGTGCTTCCATACATTGTTATATTTTCTGATCCTGTTTTCATAAAGACTTTTTGTGATATTGAACATTAACACATGATTAATTCCTGTTTGTCTTTCACCATATTGATTATATGAATATAATCTTTCTTCAGAATATGTATAAATGTCATGCCATGAAAATGGAACTTTTAATTTTTATTAAAGCGTCGAGCATTTGCTCGACAGTCTTCTAGCGATCGTAAAAATTTTACCTCTACACCGCCTTTTTAATCCACGTAACAAAGTAGTACCTTCTTTAAAGTACTAAACATAGTAAAAGTTCTTGCAAAACCGGCTTTGTTATCCTTGTTATTGAAATTTCATTGCACAGAAATAGGTTAAAGCATAGGTCTGCTTAACTTAAATTATGAATATATTGCCCTAAAACACGTATTATTCTGTCGCTTATTGTGTGTGTTAAAATATTCATTCGCCGTAATGACGCAAGCCGATTATGAATTACAATCGCACTTCATGGGAATTTTTCCAAATACGGGTTAGACCACGTGACATATTGCCTTATTTGGAGAACTCGTAGTAGAACGCTTGTAACACGCGATCAAGGCCATTTGACATTAAGCGCCAATATGGAAATCGATCGTGCGATCTTCGAGATATATATAATAATATAAGTAATATAATAATAATATCTGTAGATATAAATTTCAGTCTAAAAATGAACAAATAAAATATTTCATAGAATCCTAAATATAGACTGGCAATGCGTATCACGAAGATATCTAGACAGGTGACCACTAATTCATAATGAGGCTCACCTAGGTTCAAGTGACGCGTTATCGGTCATTTTTATTTCACTGGATTTCGCATTGTTTCATTCAGAGACATATATACAGTGTATATATGTCTCTGTTTCATTCATTTAACCCAGAATCAACAAATATCGACAAAATTCATTACATCCTCAAGGCTAAACATCACGGGCCTCTCGTAAATTACATCAGGTACTGTATACCTATGCTGTGTATGCTACTGCAGACGAATTTTAAAAATAACTACACGCAGTGTGTACAGCTTCTTATCTGCCCTTACCGTCTGTGCTATAAATAACACTTGCTGGACAGGGAATAGCCTTTACAAAATGGCGGTGGTCACTTGTCTCTTCGCGCAGCGATAGCAAGCAAGAGCAGGTAACTCCAGTCTATCTTAAACAAGCATAGCTTTTTAAAAAGTTTAAGTTGTAATCGGAATAGCATTAAATGATCAAGATGTTGGTCACAAAGCCAAATAGCTTTATGTTAATGGCAATTACTTGCTTGTTTTTGCGCAGTTGTGAATTTTCCCGCTAAAATTTCTGAAGCCACGCCTCATTTTGTCCTTATTAGGGAAGTAGCATGTGTATATATCACATGGTCTTTCACATATCTGGGAAAGTTCCCAAGACGGCATAAAAATTGGCAGCCGAGAAAGTTTTCAAATCGCCTACAAAATTTAATGCGGATGTAATGGATGATAGCATGGATAAAGACAGAATTTTAGATTGAATGCATGAAAAATAAATTACGTAGAACTTACATGTGAAGATTTTATTCCATATCAACCGATAAAGTGTGATTGTGATGCACATTCGGCTTGCGTCATTACAGCGAACGGCATGGCGTTGTAGCCCTTACACGTGCACATACAATAAACGACCGAATAAGTAGTGTTTTTGGACCATATATAGAAGCTGTTGGCCCTAGTGTCAGTGTTAGCGTAGACAAAAACAGAAACCTAGACCATATCTTAAAACAAATTAAACATAAGGCCCCCATATTTTACAGGCAATGGTAACAACTCGTCCATTTCTTTGTAAAAAAATGGCAATGGTGTTCGATTGATTTCACATGTACATTCTTTGTGAAAAGATATTTGACATATTTCTGCAAGAATGACGTAAAGAACGATAAAATGCTATGATGATATATTCTATGATATACTGCAGTATGGCTGTTGGTCCTTAAGCTTTTATTTTTACTCTATTCAAAAAATTATCGGAATTCAACAAAAAGATGAACACAACTGGTAATTTCTGCTACTTTTGACAGCTTTAAATCAAATTTAGCTCTTTTTTTGTGGCTCTTCAAGCCTTTGATTATTATACCAAATGTCTCCTTGCTCTGTCACCATATGGAACTCTTTAAACAGGATATTGCAACACTTTCTCAAATTAACCAAATAAATAACAGTAAATAAAGGTGTCAAGGAAGACTTGCATGGTCTCCATATTTGTATTTAATATTTGGATGACTTGTGTACAAATTTTGATCCTATTAATTTCATGCACAAACTGGGTGACATTCATGAGTTTCAAATGGTGATAGGCCAATCAAATTGCATGAATCTTATATATGAAGTATAGTAATACTTAGTGTTCAGGGAAACTTATTATTCTCCACATTGGTTTATATTTACAGTTTGATTTAAATTTGTTGATTACCATGAATATTATGTTTTGTTGAAAAAAGTTGGTTGATCACAAGATACATACACATCACACCTGTTGACACACATCGAACAATCACCATATACATCACACCTACTGGCACACATTGAACAGTCAACACATACATCACACCTGTTGGCACACATTGAACAGTCAACACATACATCACACCTGTTGACACACATTGAACAATAACCACATACATCACACCTGTTGACACATTGACCAGTCGAAACTTACATCACACCTGCTGGCACTCATTGAACAATCACCACATACATCACACCTGCTGGCACACATTGAACAATCACCACATACATCACACCTGTTGACACACATTGAACAGTCACCACATACATCACACCTGTTGACACACGTTGAACAGTCACCACATACATCACACCTGTTGACACACATTGAACAGTCACCACATACATCACACCTGTTGACACACATTGAACAGTCACCACATACATCACACCTGTTGACACACATTGAACAGTCACCACATACATCACACCTGTTGACACACATTGAACAATCACCACATACATCACACCTGTTTACACATTTCTGCATTATTACACCAGAAATAAGGGGCATGTTATTGATTTCTTTGTGATGTATGATGTAATTACATGGTGGGTGTATCTAGAATGGAGCTGTCCTATCTCAGTTGTTGGTTTGATACCAACCAGAAACTCATTGGCTTGTTGTTTTGGTCTCTTTGACCTTTCTTTTATTGACATAGGATATTATTTGTTTTCCTGCTCTTTACATTTGATTACAAGTGACAATACTGGAAGCTTGTTTAATGTTTAGCAGCTGTGCATGTATAAACAATCATTTCATGTACATTGTGAATGCTGTTCCTCATTTTCTTTGAACTTGTATGTATGTTTCTCTTTGTTTTGAACATTCCATCACAAACTATTACACAAAACAAATGTATGCAAATATATATTTATATATATATATATATATATATATATATATATACATATATATATTTGTAAAATTTTCTTAGGTCTCCGGATTGGTAGATCGGGAGCATACTGTTTTCACTGTCTATTTGTTTATTTGTTTGTCTGTCTATTATCAACTTTAACCTTCACAATAACTTATAAACTGTGAGAGATAGAGACTTCATATTTGGCATGCATACATTTTCTTCACTTATAAAGCCCCCTGAAATTAAACTAAGGCCATTGACCTCCTGACCTTGACCATGACTTTTAACATACATTTAATAACATTGTTTACAATTTTTGCCATTTAAGAAGCAGGTACTACCATATTTCACATGGATATTCCTTGTGACAAGACCATCCATCACTGCAATAATTTTTGACCTCTTGACCTTGAACATTGACCTACATTTGGAGGGCATTTGTGTTTCACAAACACTTGTTATTTTCAAATTAACAATATACAAAATGGTTCCACACTACAATATAGATATTGATATATGTGGCCATATAGCGATATTTGTTACAGTAATAGATTATCGGTACTTTTAACAATAACAATTATGATTTATATGCTTGAACACTGCTAACTCACATTTCTTGTTAGCTCAACCTGCTTAGGAGCCATGATTCTATTTTCTATATATAATTTAATATCCTTCACTCAAAATGAGCCCTTCAGGTTTGACTTATAGAGTGTCAACTTTACATTTTAGTTGAGTATTATCAATGGTGCTATAAGCTACTCATAGCTGCTCATATTTTGCTACCGATGTATATTCCAATGGTTTCTTAGTGATTGAACGTAACTTATACAGATATTTACAACAGCCATTTCGCAAATTGTAGGGACCTAAATATGTGTCTTTTCATATTTCTCTTTGAATCATTAAGTAGGGGAGACCATCTGATAACAGAGTTCACCCTGACTTCTTCCTTCACCACCAGGGTCATTCCTTTTTCTACATCCTCCATTCACACTGACCATGACCTGTATCATCCCCCAGATTACTTTCTCGGTCACGGGTATCAATCCCGTTCTTGGTTCTCCATTCTTTCTCGGTATCTCAGGTTAATCTCCCCTTTTCCAGCTTCTTATATCCCACTTCCTGTTTTTCTACTCACTTTTCAGGAGGTCCCGTCCTGCCTGCTTATATCCCATTCCCTGTCCTTTTACTACCTTCTCCCCCCTCCCCCATCTGGGGTTCTTCCTCCTGCCTCATTCCATTCCATGTCTCTCTGCCTCCTAATATCCGACTCCATATCCTCTTGCCCGTTTTCCAGTCTTCCGTCTTTTTACCCCACTCCTTGCCCCTTTTGCCGCCTCTTTCTACCCTTTTACCATTTTCCGTCTTCCCTTATCTTGTCCACGCCATATAAAATAAATGGAAAAGCACGTTAAGTACGACATTCCATTTTTATCGATCATAACATTAACACAGTAAACATTATTTCAAAGGATGGAAAGCTGCAGGTGCTGTTTATTTTTTTTTTTCTTATATTTTATTGAGATTGTTATGTATACACATATATTTTGTAAATCAAGGCGACCAGTAGGAAGGTTGACTGATTGCATGATTGTGTTACTTTTTAATTGTTCGGCTATATTTTTATTCTTTATTCTGATTTGCAATTTGAAATTCCTTTTTGTCTGAACAAATCATTTGCATGGCATTTGCCCCACTTGTATGCTTTATTTTGTATTTTAACAGTAATTGATGCCCGTTTTAATTTATTGTCCTGTGTTTCCTTTTTCTTGAAATCTCTTGCCCTCAAAAAAGTTTTATAAATGTATGCATATATTGTACTTTGGATTATCTACAAAATAAATGTTTGTAATTGATTTGGTGTAGTAAGTATCTGTAAGGTTTCGACAGTTTAATGGAAGTGGCATGCTTTAGTGATTAAGGTGATCGAGTCACAACTGGTAGATCCTGAATACAAAACCTGTAGGTCTCCAGTCTGACTCAAAAAGGAACCTAATGTCTACACACACTACGGACTGAGCTATGCCAACTCAAGAGATAATGAGCATATGTTGGCGTGAACATATCATTGGATTATGAACAACGTATGTGTGTGAATTTTGGTCATTCTTGGTGGATGTTGTTAGCAAAAAACGCTTATCATGCTTAAGCAACTAGTCTAGCATCTGATTTCAGTAGTACATGAATGCCCACGATGATGCCACACCATACATAAGTATGATATGAAAATACCTAACGGCCGTCTAGCAGGAATAGGTAATGGTATGAGACACTTTGAGAAAAAGACAATTACGGACTCTTTAGAACAACAATTGGAGGAGTTAGAGATCCCATCTACTGGTTATTCTATAGGTTAATCTGAGCTATTTAAAGTCGTAATGGTATCAAGCATTGGTATTACAATGCATTCCTGACCAGTACTCGGTCACAATATGAGAGTTGCAATCTAACTTTATCTCCAATCAAATAAAACAGCCAACTGGCCAAGCAGTTCTTTTGATATTTAAGTAGACAATATCTGAATATCGACAGTTAAACTTATGGAATGTTGAGATAATTTCCGTATTCCTATTATATTAAGTAAGCTCTGTTCTTAGATAGATTCTTTGGTTCACTTCTCGGTCATTTTGGCTTCAACACTGCTCTTCAAATATACTCAGGGACTTAAAAAACGCCTATATTTTTCATGTAAAAACAAATGTTTTGAAAAGAAATCGATTTCAATATCTGCTTGATATTGCGTGATTGCGGTAACTTTCACGCTATCGGCAAGACAAATCACTCAACCATAACGTAATACTGCTCACCCGTGCGCTTTTCAAAAAGTACTCGACCATGTGCTCTACATTGAGTCATTTTCTTCAGAAATAACGTATGCTGGTACCTAGTGCCTTTATCTATCCTGATTTCAAACTTTGCTTCATTAAACCTTAAGCGTGAAATGCCGAGACTGTCTTAGCAACAGAGGTATGCTGTTCTTGGCCTTGTAGACGCCGGCGTAAATCAAGGTATCATTGCAAGACGCTTCAACGTCCATTTGTCTACCGTCACGGGACTTGTACGGAAGTATCGGACCACAGGAAGTGTTAAGGATCGTCCTCGAAGTGGCCAGCCACGCGTAACGACAAGACGCCAAGACGTTTTCATAAGGCAACGTCATCTACGTGACAGGTTTGCGACAACCGTAAGCACGTCAAGAGATGTGATAGGTCGTCACGGTAGGCGAATTCACCCCAGGACAGTACGCCGAGGATTGAAAGAGCAAGGTTTGCTATGCCGTCACCCATTGAAAGACTTGATCCTAACTTTTCGCCACCGAAGAAATCGTCTGACCTGGTTCCGGGACATGCTTGCTAATGGATGTAATTGGCATGACGTAGTGTTCAGCGACAAATCAAGATTCGAATTTGTCCATGGCTGACAGAAGACAGCGCATTTATAGGAGACGCAATGAACGTTTTGCCGCAAACTGCATAATTGAGCGTTACAAATTTCCCGGTGGTGGCGTCATGGTTTGGGGAGCCATCAATCAACATTTTAAGTCATCAATAATTATTTTCAGGAACACTCTTACCGCGAGGCACTACATCGATGACGTTTTACAGCCTGAGCCCCTTTCATTAATTCAACGTAATCAAACTGTCAACAATCCGTTGACGTTTCAACAAGACAACGCACGTCCGCACACGGCTAGAGTCTTCCTAAACTTTCTAAACATCCTGGGAAGTAATGTAATGGATTTCCAAGCACGTTCACCCGACCCCAATCCTAAAGAGCACATGTGGGATGAGTTAGGGAGACGCTTACGTAAACGTCACCGTCAACCAAGAACTGTGGATGAGTTGGCACGTGCCCTTCAAGAAGAGTGGAATAATATTCCTATGAGAAAAATTCGAACTTTATGTCAATCCTTGCAGTCCAGATTGCGTGCATGCGTTAAAGCAAATGAGGGGGAGGGGATACTCGTTACTAAACAAAACACATAAAATTTTGGACGTGGTATACATAACAGATGAAATTAAATCATTAAAAAACGTAAGACAGTATCAATTATATTGTCAGATATAACTCAGATTTTCGAAATAAATCAAGTTTAATGCAATTCTTTACCCTAGTTGTTGATTGAACTATAATGATATTAGATAGGCATTTTTAAAGTCCCTGAGTATATTTATATATTATGAGAATTCCAATCATTTGGCCACGAGCATCACTGAGGAGACATAACTTGTCAAAGTGCGCAAATGGTGCACAAGATTAAAAGGTATATATGCTCTATATTTATTTTAACCACTAGGCCGGTGTCACTGTTGGTGGACTATTTTTCAGTATTTTTTTTTTACTGACATGAAATATATACTTCAAATTTTCAGTCATCAAATTAAGTAAATCACTCTAAAACTAAGGAATATCTCCCTCATGCATAGCTCTGTCCTTAGATAGATCCTTTGGTTCACTTTTCTGTCATTTTGGCTTCAACACTCCTCTTGAAATATTTATATATTATGAGAATTCCAATCATTAGGCCACGACCATCACTGAAGAGACATAACTTTTCGAAATACGCATATGGTGCACAAAATTAAAAGGTATAAATGCTCTATATTTATATTAACTTCAATTTGAGTTTGGTTCCGAAAATAAAAAGACTGTACATAGAAAAAACTCTAGCATACGTGATTAGTTGAGAGACATCCACACCAATTGCGAATTATTATTTAATCATAAATAATTGATAGTATACGTCATAGGAAGTAAGAAGTGGATAGAAGTTTCTGTATGTCATAAAGTGAAAGAGTAATTTCATCCTCTTTGTAAAGTATGAGGTGCAAAAACCAGTGTCTACTTTATCGTTAGTGTTTGTAAGAATGTAACAATGTGTCAGAGTTATCCATGTACATAAGTCTGAATGTTAGAAGTGGCGGCAGTCGGATGCCTCTTTTGTTGACTCAAAAACTTTTACATAACAACCCACGGTAGTTTTCTCTGCATATTGTTCTATATAGAATGTAGAAGTTTAAAGTTAAAGATTATTATATAAACCGAGATGCATTTACTTAAACTTAGAAATGTGGAAATAAACGCAAGGAAAAAAAGATCTGATTCCAATTTATGAAAAGCTTCGATGTGCAAGAGCCTGCACTAACGTTTTGGACATCTGTAACCAACCCCCCCCCCCCCCCCCCCCCCCCCCCCCCCCCCCCCCCCTTTCAAAAGAAATTATGAACAACGTTGTAACTTTTAATGTATGGAAAATTCTGTAGTTCTTATTAAGAACTTTTATAAAAATTGGGAAATGTTACTTTTCAACAATACGTATCGAACCTGCGGAATTTCCCATCCAAATTTTTGCTGTGATCTTTTGCACAATCTTAGGAGGGTCAAAAGTTCCGAACGTTTATCTCCTAGGATTCAAAATTAGTGAAATGAATTCGTCATCGACAATATGACCCGGAGATCATCGAAAAGACTGTAAATCTTGAATTGCGCCCATTTAGAGCATTATACACGTTGACTAACAGGGCGATGAGGACTATTATAACGAGCCTTGTTGAACCTTTTTCATAGGAGGCATGGTCCTGACCTTGTCCCCTCTGACTGTTAGTTGGAATTCCTACATATCAAGGTTCTAAGCTCGCGTCCACATCTGCAGGGTACGGTTTACTCATGTTGATGCCAATTTATAAATTTTTCTTATCTTGGTCTTGTTCTGCATTACTGTATGTCTTCATATTTTAATAACATCTCCACTTGAGCAACTTGTTGATCCTTGCTCTCTATATGGATGATATTATTTATAGATTTTTTTAATGTTTGTCCTTTGATTATACCACATTCGTGGTGATTGGGAAGATGGGCCTGTAAACCGGTTAACCACGCCAATTAATTGACTACTGTCATATCAATTGACCGTTGTTGGTATCGCAACTGCACTTTAATCGAATGTGTATGTGATATCCCTAGGTGTTTTTTTTTTAATTTTAAGTATAATATTAATATCTCACTCCATCATAAAGGTTCACATATGCTCTTCAAGTAGACATATTTTGTCATTTTCCACATGGTTTTCATTTTCACTGATTTTGTATGTCCTCTAGTTTCATGATTTTCAGACTTATGGTTTGGATTTATCCATCATCTTTACATTAATTACAGTACATTTCCGTGGTGCCGTGTGTCTTACAGCTGAGTCAGAGGCTTTTATCTTTTCCCTTGGCGTTTACCTCTATGTCAGTCTGTAGTAAGTTTACTCGTATTTATTTTTCAGATTTCCACAGAAACGACCTTCAATAGTCATTAAATAAATAAATAAAAAAAGAGTAATGCTCAAGAGTTATCCGAAAGTAATACACATAGATATGTTCTAACATTTATTTCGTGGTAACTGCATCATAAACAATACTAAAACGTGTAGAGAAATAAATATAAAAATTTGACAGAATAAAACTAGATATACAATGGATGCACGATTTAATAAACCAAATACGGTTTGAAAGAAAATTAGCCAAATCAAGACGTATTTGATAATTGTGTGATGTTTTTGTATGTATTTATGTTTATGTAGATTTCAAAAATTTGATGGAATATTCATATATAAAGTACCTGAGATTGGAAGTTAAAGATATAGTACTGTAGTGTCTCCCTAAGTTTATGTCTTTTAATTACTTCATTATTTACAAATATGAAAGTTTGTATCATTAATTCAGTCGATCAGAAGCGCTTATTTATATGGATCTTAATGATGACGACAAAGGAAATGGATTTATGTTTACTTAAATAACTCAAAATGAATACTCTCAACGCAACCCCAAAATGGAAATAGATTTTATGTAAAGTGCTCTGGCATGTGTTCAAAAATCAGTCTAATAGTTTGAAAGCTTTTATCGAGTTTATTCAAAAGCATTTTGGAGACGAAATTACTGTGATAGAATGAAAGCTTTCATGGTGTTTGTTTGCAAAACTATTTCTGTTTTAAAAACAGGCTAAGTAAAGTTATAAGTGGTAATTTTTTAAATGTTAGGAATACTTCACCAAATGCCTTTTCCGGATATGGCTATTTCTATAAACATTCTGCGAAATTGGGGATCTTATAAAGAATTCATTTGCAAGTACTTAGATAACTCTTTGTCAAGAATTTGATATTTGAACGCTTCAGAACAAGCACATGCATGTTGAATTTGATATACATACTATACTTACCGGAGGTTACTGAATCAATAACTCAATCTGATTATACCCCAGGGCTAATTACATACTCACTTTTTTACTTTTTTCTTTCAGTGCCATTGTACTGACTGAAATATATACTTCCGTTTCACTATAACAAAAGTTTGTAAATTAATCCTAAATCAAAATGTATACGGGGCAAAACTCTGTCGTATTCATATTTGTCACAAATTATGTCTCTTAAAATTCATACATCTTCATTCGCACATAAAAAATTATTCTAAAATTAAGCATTTCTCTCTCATATACAGCTTTGTCCTTAGATTGTTCTTTAGTTCCTACTTTTAAGTAAAATTTAGTGATTAGTTTGTTCGTCAAATATTTACCCCTTATTTCCAGTATCAGCCTTGAGTTTCACTGAAGAGACATAAGTTGCAGAAATGGAATATGATGCACGAAATTAATACAAGTGCATACGTTTAAAGAATTATTATTATGTGTTAGAGTACTTTTTCTGGTAATAATCTGGTCACACGATTGACCCTATACCTGTATTTTAGTTTTCATGATTATCCATCGTAGTAACACCTTTCGAAAAATGAATTATTTCCAAATTAAATTTGAGATTTTTGATTAACAATTCAAAGTATTCATGAGCAGACTAATTCAATTATAGATTGAGATCAGTTTACATGGTTTAGCAGGATTTCTTCATTATGTCCTATCAGGTCGCCTTCACCGTATTTAACAGTTCATAATTTGTGCCGTGTCGACAAGGAATACCGCTTAATTCCGATTTTGTATTTTAATAACTGGTTTTATATTGTTCGTCTGTATGTCAGGGCATTCACGGCGGGTGTAGCTAGCCAAACAGGAGAGGCTCACTCCTCCCGGGCACCTAGTCTCACCTCTAAATTTTAGGGGTCAGCGAATGTCCACTGTGGTACATTGTTGTTAGTGCCATAGTCATGTGACACCAGTTATTTTCGTATTTTATACTATATGGAGCACATGACTATATTCTTGTTGACCCGTTTTCATTTTTTTTTTCACCCCAAAGGAAAGAAAATACGTTTATATGTTTTTTTTTTTCAATGATAGACACAGTAAATTCTACAAAGATATTGTTTTAGTAAGATCACAAATTGCCCATTTATTGATTGCATAACACATTAACACAATGAATGCCTATTGCTTTTGTTTTTGCTTAGTCTTTTGTATTCTGTTTTGTTTTGTTTTGTTGTTTCTGTTTTTGTTTGTTTGTTCTTTTTGTTGTTTTTTTTGGGGGGGTGGTGTTTTTGTTTTTGTTTTTGGGTTTTTATTTTTGTTTTTGATTTTGTTTTGTTTTTATTGCTTTTCTGTTGGCTTTGTTATTGTTGTTGTTTTTATTTGGGGGGTGTTCTGGGGGGTTGGGGGTTTTTTGGTTGGTTCTTTGTTTTGGCCTTTTTTTGTTTATTTTTTCCTTTGCTTTTCTTAACGTGTATAAATTTCCTTCTATGCATTATTATCAAGAATATGGTGACGGTCATGGCAGTTACCTTGTGAGTTAAACAAAATTTTATACAAATACAGCGGACCTAAAGAGCTGGGCATTTTAGAACAGATGTTGAATCAACACTATTCTTTCTTTGTTTATTTCCACGTGCTCAGTTTGAGAGTGTTTGTCATACCATTTGCATACTGTATGGGGCGTTGTAGTGCCTTGAGCGGCCTATGAAATACTATGAAATATATATAATTCCTGACATACATTTTCTGAAAATTGTAGTTGCTATGACCTTGTATGCGATTTTCCTTACCTTATTGACTTATTGTTTAGTAGCTGCAGATGCCAAATCGTCAATCATTATAGCACCGAGGACCAATGAGGAGACAAAAGTCGTCGAAATGCGCATATGCTGCAACAAATTTTAATACATATATGCTCTGATTTATTTTTTATTATTATAATGATTATGAAAATAAACTGACTTGTTAATATTTTAATATTCATTGCAATGTTGAAGTGTTTATATGGAAGATGCCCAATGTACCACCTTCATTTTGTAGCTATCATAAATCTCATTCACTCATATAAATTTGTGATTCCAGCAGAAAACTTTTTGCAATTAAGATCCTACACTCAACAATATTAAACAAACTTTATTTAAAAAGTTATAAACTACCCTCCATATAAAGAACAGGGATCAACAGTTTATTCAAGATGAGAGTTACTCATCAGAGGTGATTTAGATTTAGGACAAAGTTAAGACAAGACCCGCCGTATAGTTCCTGTGGCCAGCTTAGACTGAGGGCAACGTTCTATGTTATTTATGTTATGATGTCGTAGTTTGGTTTTGGTCATAAATCCAATTTAGTCGATTACTATGCTCTTTGTACAACATTAATAAGTTGGTATTGAATGTTGCATTGATTTAATACTTGTTAACATGAAAAAAGAAATTTTATCTCATTGAACTGTACAGCTTGAAAATATATACGATGGGATCGTGAAAGATGTAAACATGGGCAAGTCCGCAGTTTGAAAACTTTTATCAACAGTGTTTGTTTTGATTTTATGGGGTTTTTTTGTTTGTTTGTTTGGGTTCTCTCTCTCTCTCTCTCTCTCTTTGTTTGTTTGTTTTGTTTGGTTCGTTTGTTTATTTTTTTTTTCTATGTATGAAATGCTCTAATTTATTTAAAATCTCCGATATTATAAGCAATTTCCAAAATATTCTGAAGAGCTAATGATATCTCAAACGGGAATTTAGTCAGTGCTGTGATTAACCTAAATTAGAAAGAAAAAAAAAGGACTTACTGGCTCAATTATGTGGCAGAAGTCACCATAGAGCTATACAACACATGAATATAAATAATATACTAGAACATATATCACATTACAAAAATATTTGATTGTAGTGCAATTACGATACCGACTTAGGACGGTCATTCAATTTGACAAAAGCCAAACAAATGGTGTGGTTAACCGGTTTACGGGCCCACCTTCCCACTCACCGAAACAGCAGAACAATCAAAGGACGTACATTTAAAAATTTATAAATAATCCTCCATGTAAAGAACAAGGGTCAACAGGTATCGCATATTGAGAGGTCATAAAAATATAAACACGTAAGGTATTGTAAAATACATAATGGTATAAAAATATATGCGACATCAACATGATAAACCGTGCCCTGCCAGTCTGAAAGCGAGCTAAGACCCTAGATCTGTAGGAGTCCCGACTAACAGTCAGAGGGGACGAGGTTCAGGACCATGTCTCCTCTGAAAGAGGTTTGGACAAGGCCCGTCATATAGTCCCCACCGCCCTGTTAGTCAGCGTGCAACGTTCAAGTAAAAGTCTGCATAAGGCTGTAGAGGGGCCAAATACAAGACCTATAGTCTTTTTGATGATCTCAATATCATATTGTCTATTTATAAGACGTTTGATTATTTTATTACATGATAAAATATCGTTATCGGAGCCTTTTACTTTCCTTAGTTTATATACGAGATCACCGTAAAAATAAGGATGGGAAATTCCATTGGATACATACTGTTGAAAAGAAATATTTCCAAATTTAGATAGAAGTTCTGAATAAGATCTGAAGAATTTGCCGAATGTTTTTCTTAGCTTGTGATATCTGTAACCCTGAGTTAAAAGTTTAGTAGTAGTTTGTAAATTTAAACAGATAGGGCTTGTCAAGTCTGAAAAAATGCTTTACTTGTTTTATCTTACTACCTCATTGTGTCTGTAAAACGGCCGTGTTCCGTTTACTTATTCTCATTATGGAGCTCGTAGATAAATCCCCCACAGTGTTTGGCTTATGTGACACAATACCCATTTCCTTATGCTGTGTGGCTATGGTACCTTATATACAACATTGTTTTCATTTTCCTCTTATGCATACAGTTTTTTGTTAAATAGTTTTGTGTTGGTTAATTATGGCGGGTGTGGCTAGCCAATCTGAGACTTTACTCGCTCCATGTAGCCGTAACGTGTCATATCAACATCCTTTGTAACACGTAAGTGAGAGATCTGCTGCCAAAATGCAGGGAGTATGTATCAGTTACATGATTACATTGAATTTAAAAAGACGTCGCATGACGGGTATTTAAAAAGGATGCTCAACTTTATACTCTGAATGAGTGAATTAAGTCCATAAGGGATCATCGTATTCCCAGATGAAGTCTGTTGGTGTCCGAGAAATTTCCCATCCCATCCCCATCTATACGGAGTTTTTAAACCGTCTTTGTTTAATTTCAATCGAACACACTACGTTTCTGGCATATTTCTGTTGTCAGTTCAAAGAGAAATTAAAAAGAGTCGTGATTGGCTGATCTTCTGTCGGGACTATTATGTCAATGCATCATAGGCTGTGATTTGATGAAATTATTTTATCACTCTATAAACAAAGATTGAATCTGCTGTAAAATCATGAATTTTTATTTCTTTTCGCTAGTGTAAGGATTTTATGACCTCAAAAGGGATTGTTGTTTACATTTGAATTTTGGCAAATTTTTGGGGGCGACCCCATTCTAGCAGGTTTTTCTCGAAATTAAGGTGGATAACCTTTGGTAAAGTATTCAAATTCTAATAGAGGAGGGTCTGACAAACATTTTGATTATAGATGGCAAAGATGAAGAATGTTGTCTAAATCGTGCTGGAAGTTTGATAATTTAACATTGGACCCTATGGGAAATATGTTTTTCCTGAGCATTTGTACAAAATAGATCTCTTCGTTACAAACGTTTGCATGGCACAAAACCTTTATTAATGAGTTTCTACAAAATGTTATTTTTTCTTTATGTTCTTGCGTCTCACATGAAAATATTTCAATTAAAGTCTTTACTATATAACTCTCTTTGCAAAGACTAATGCCAATTTCTCTGCGAGATATATCCATGTCGATAGAAGCCACATTGCTTCAAAACACGCGTAAAGATTTTCTAAATATCAAAACCTATAACTTAGAATATGTTACTGATTAATTGTTGTCAACAGCTTTTATGATAGAAAATGCTCCCCCTTAAAACTTATTCCATAAACCGTTTATATATACAATTAAGCCAAACATTTTTTTATTTCCGGTTACGATGTATACGTAAAAGTCGAATCAGTAACGGTAAAAAAAAAGGGGGGGGGGGTATTTACTATGGTCCTCTATGGTGGATGGTGTTCTGTATAGAAAAACATCCCCTGTAAGGCGATAGTTTTCTTTCACAGATAGCATCCTGGAGAGGGGGGAGATTTTCTCTAGGGTATGGTTTACTGACACCGGTTTGTCAAGCCTTTATTCATTTCACTCACGATATATATTCCTACATTTCACAAAATTCAGGCTTTTTCATTTTCGACCTTTTGTACGACTGTTCTTCATATGAATTTTTAAGGCAGATTAACATGTATTATACGAAATTTCTGTATTTACAAAATTGTTTTAGGCAGGGAAGATCCTTTTTTAAGATGGAACTCTCTGATTCGCATATCAAGTACACTACTGACGATATTATCAAAATGCTGCAGTTCGGAGTAGGCTATATGTTTGTTGTTTTTGCGGGAAAAGTTTTCCAGCAGATTGTTTGCAGCCCAATGGGCTACGATATATGTATCCCGGAATTCATGAGACCACGGTTACCATAGAGAGCAACACCTGCTTTTGACCTAGACTCAGGCTCTTCTCTTTCGGTAAGGATGTCAGTTACAACACGAAAAACATGGCGATTTCAAAGTCTGTATCACTTATTGCCCTTCCTGGAAAGTAACATTAGCATCTTAGCATGCCTATTGTGTTCTAATTTCACACTCTATACTCTATGTCAGAGCATACTCCTCACATAAGAGACTAATTCAATAAACTACTCAAACAGGGCTATACAACAGAACTCATGAAATCGTCTTTCAGAAAGTTATGTGGTCGATACAAGTATTTAACCCCCTTTTCCATTTGATTTGCAAATGTGCTGCTCTTGAAATGAGTGGGACGTTGGTGACCGTAAACTGGTTAACTACACCAAATGTGTGATGTTTGTTACATTAATTGACCGTCCCAAGTCGGTATCGTAACCGCAGCACAATCACATAGTTTTGTAATGTCGTTTTTCCGTGTATATTTTACTATTATCATGTTTTGTGT
The DNA here is from genome assembly GCA_035048485.1 of Pteria penguin. Classification (NCBI taxonomy): domain Eukaryota; kingdom Metazoa; phylum Mollusca; class Bivalvia; order Pterioida; family Pteriidae; genus Pteria; species Pteria penguin. The sequence goes on along the minus strand of CM068589.1, from coordinate 5,236,136 downwards.
GCAGGTCCTTGGTGATTTGTGATATACAGCTTTGTCAGATGTGTTCTAATTTCTCTTTCATGTAAAGATGATGGATAAATCCAAACCAAAAGTCTTAAAATCATGAAACCAGAGGATATGCAAAATCAGTGAAAATGAAAACCAAGGGAAAAATAACAAAATATGTCTACTTGAAGAGCATATGTGAACCCCTATGATGGAGTGAGGTCAGGTGCCCGGGGAGAACGAGCATCTCCTGCTTACTTGAAACACTCGTCACATATACCCAGTAGAAAGAGTCAAATCGTGTAAATTCCATATATATTTATATATGGAGAAGTCAAAGTAGGTAACCTTCTAAGTATAAAAGGTGTCAAATCTGTGTAAAATGATCGGAATCGGTCTCAGTCCAGAATATCATTTAAAAGTCTGGATAACGAGATATCATATGAAGAAATAAGAGTCTCGTAACAACCATAGAACTTCCTCAGTGACGTTGCTAGTCTAGCTCATATATAACCCTGCTTGAGTAGCTTATCTGAAAGTCGCTTAGCCCTCAGAACAAAGTCATTGTAATTTGAACATGCTCTGGAATGACGTGTTAACTGAGATATGAATACACCGTATGCGGGCGATGATGGAATGTTGCTTCTTGTGAAAGGAAAGTTTGTGATAGCGAAATTGAAATCGTCACATTTGTCATAGAGTGAGATGTTGAATTGACCATTAATGTCGAAAGACAACATAATATCTAAATACGAAGTAGAGTTACTACTTTCTGTGGTTTCTTTGACCTCCAGTTTACATGGATAGATGATGCTAAGGGAATTTACTAATGAAGGATTATAAATTGAAAGCAAGTCATCTATATATCTCTAAGTGAAATTGAAGCCAAGAGCCAATTTTTTCTTTTCTAGAGAAAGCAAAGACTGAATGAATTCAGCTTCGTATGAGTAAAGGAATATGTCGGCCAGAAACGTAGCACAGTTAATGCCCAATGGAATGCCGACAATTTGTTGAAAAACCTTTCCTCCAAACACCACAAAAATGATATCGATAAGAACGTTCAACATCTGAATGCCATTTGTTTCAGTGTATTTATTTTTGGAATCAGAATATTCCCGAACAAAGTAAATTTTACCACAGCCTATAAATATATATTTGAATTTGCGACTTCCGTTTTTACTAGTAAATGCATATTGTATAGCTCCATGGTGACTTCTGCCACATAACTGAGCCGGTAACTCCTCTTTTTTCTTTGAATAATTTCTTCTAATCTGTCCTTTAATTTCTGATGAGGGATCGTTGTGTAAAGAGTCGAAAAGTCAAAAGACTTGATGAAGTGAATTTTAGTAAAACTTTTTGATTTTAGATGTTCGAATCAACTCTTTTGAATTTTTAAGGATCCTCATTTGATTAATTCCACTTCTGGAATATACTGTTTCGCAATACCTATGAAGGCCAGATTTAATTTCTGATAATATTTTTGTGAGTAGCATTGATACAGGTTTTGAGGAACACCTCGAGGAACCAGCGATAAAGCGTTGTTTGTAAGGATTTTTGTGCATTTTTGGAATGCAGTACAAATATGGAAGTTCTAATTTTAATTTATTTGTGTCAATACCAAACGTATTGAGGACAGATTTATGATTCTCAAGTAATTCTGAAACCGAAAATTTCGTGAGAGTATAAGTAGGATTTCCTGGAGCTGAATTTAATCCTAATTCTTTCACTAGGCTGTCAAAGTAATATTTCTTACAAGTAAATGTATAATTATTAGACGCTTTATCTGCTGGTGTATTGATATAATGTTCTTGGAGGAAGGTAAGTTCTGTGATTATGTTATGTGATTTTCTGCAGCATGGTCGTGTACAGTGATATCCTTTTAACGCAGTATCTATATGAACTTACCACCGAACACGACAGGATTCTACATAACATTTGCGACAGGAGTAGAATCTAAACATGAGAACCTCACACTGGTGGGACTTACTCTTCTTCTTCGCTACGAAATTTATTCAGAAGATTAGCGTTATTAGCGTTACACTTCATGTTGTCACCAAACTATCACGTAGAAAACGCCTACACTGTAAGACTCTAATATTCTCCTCACGACACAGGTCCTATAACGTAATACAAGTAGTGCTTGCATAGCACTAGAACAATTAATATATTTTAAAGGCATCTTAGGATCTATAAATTTTTTCCGACAATAATTTTTGAGAATATTGAATTCAAATTTTGATAATAAAAGCTGAAATAGAAATTTAACAAAGTTGAGATGGATTTTATCATTCTAATTTCCTTTCCAAGTATGATGAACTAGAAAATTAAGAGGTATATGTTAGATACCAAACAACTATAAGTCAATGTTATATCTTTTACTTGTGTAGTCAGTTCCCTTTATGAATGTCAAAAAAAAAAAAATATCTGTAAATACTACTTCCGTGGTATATCACCGAAAAAGTGATAATGCATGAATTCAATTGCCAAAAAGCTACCAGTCTTGTTACTTATATTTTCGATCTTACTGTCTCTTGATTTTCATCTGCGCAGCTTTCAGTGATTCAAAAGATTTCGTAAACGTATACCACCACATACAAGTCTTATTAAGGATGTTTGGTTGACAATATTTTCCGTTTAGATTGTTATATCCACATCCATTGAACCACCCTGCACTCTTAAAGATTTCTGTACATACGCCATTGTTGTAGTTGTCATTATTTCTATCAAACGTAGAGAATCTTTGTCCAACCATATTGAACTGTGGATTTGATTTGTATATTCCGTCACCTGTGAAAATTAATTACATATATTTTTATCAGAAAATACAACCTGCATGCGGTTGCATTGACATTACATATGAAACGCCATGTCAGATGTGACATTAAACATGAAATACCATGTCAGATATGACATAGCAAATTCAATACCATGTCAGATGTGCCATTACGAATTGAATTCCATGTCAGATGTGACATTACATATGAAATACGGTGTCAGATGTGACATTATAAATTAAATGCCATGTCAGATGTCACAGTACATATGAAATACCACGTCAGATGGATGTATCATTGTCTAAGTACTGGTTAATACACACACTTGCAATGGCACCGACCGATACAGTGATGTATACTCTATGTGCAATGGCTACATAACACAGGGTCACGACTGTCTCCTCCAAAAGATAGGACACCGACAAGTCGACTACATAACTAGAGCCTGGATCTCTCCGGCCATGAGCACCTTACCGACTGCATTGCGCTGCTTTAAACATTTCACTCATTTCAAATGCTACGATGCATGTGTACAACAAAAATTTTCACAATATTTGTTATCCTTGAATATTCAGTGCAAGTGTTATGAATTAATGATTAATATTTTTCACCATCTATATCTTAAGATATGATTCAGTTATTATGACGTGAACAAATATTACTAATATGCAATATATAATTCTAATGCACTCTGTGCACTCTGTTTGCAACACACATTCGGATTGGTTAAATATTTAAAAAAACTGCGAGGGGATTCACGTTTCACCGCAGTTTTGGCCATGACGTCACACGTCCCGTGGCAACGTCATGGACGATGTCATTCAGAACTAACGTGTGTAAGCTTTTTTCAGATCAAAACATTAGAATAGGTTTCGCATGCTAACATTTTACAAAAACTGACAGGGTATTGGCGAATGCCCCGTCAGATATCCATTTCGCCGATACCCTGTCAATTTTGTAAATCGCTAACATGGTGACCCATAAATATCACTAGTATCAAATAATAGCACTGTTCATTATAAACACAGCTTCTTACTAGTTATTACAAACAATCTGAATTTTAAAATAATTTCAATATCAAAATCGTTATATATAACATTAACCTATCAATCTATTACCATGCACTATATCAGTAAACAATGGAGCAGCAAAAACACATCTTTCCATTATTAATTCGCCGGAAACTTCTGCTCTTTCCAAAGTGTCTACTCAGACACACAAAACAATCTACTTCGCTCATTTGTTCATTCGTCAATTTCCGATCCCTTGAAATGTAGAATTTTAGTTTTTACTCTATTTATACCTCTGTATCCAATAATGTACATACACATGATTTCAATGACATGTAAAAACACTTAGCGACACTACCTGTCGTTCCGTTATAGGACCCTACATTCAGTCGATATTCGGAAATTTCGTCTTCAATAGAAAATTCCTGATACTCTGCATAGCCGGTCTCACCACTGAATCTCGTTACTTCGATTCTAAGCTTTGTTTTCACTCCTGATGTAAGTGCATGTAATGCGTTGTTGCCTATGAATAAAGGTTGCATTAAACCAGCGTTTCTAATAGTAAGAGAATGTGAAAATAAGGAAGAAATTAATAAAGTTATGGGAAGTACATTTAAGAAAAATTTGAGCACAATTTAACTGTGTTTAAGCCCACTTATGCTTGGTTTGAAAACTAAATAAGATTTAATACTATATTCCTTAAAGCTTATATATTCCTTTCTCTCTTTCATACTCGGGAAACTTCTTATATCAGTATTGATTGATATAAATAGATTAATAAAGTGTTCAGGTCTATGAACAGGAATGTACAGTTGTGATATATTTTGAAATTTACCTATCCAATATTCTGTCGAAGCATTGCCAAATCCATTAGCGTATTCTACCCATGATTTGTAAAAATCCACTGATCCATCTGAACGATCATGTATAATCTGAAAGGAAACAAAATGCTCTTATTCGATCTTTTTGTTACACAGACGTTATCTTACATAAAGTAATTGTTATGTCTTCAAACTCTGTGGAAACCAATTTTATACTCAGGGAAATGATAATCCGCAAATAACGTTTCCATGGGAAATATATGACTCCATTATCATTTTACGTCTGATACCGTCTCAAATCGAAATAATCCAGTTTAACGAAATAAGTATTCGAACATATACAGTGTATACCTTATATTTTTCCCCAGATGCGCATTTAGACAATTTCTGTCTCTTCATTCTTCGAATTCATATCTAAATGATAGGAATTCTAATAATATATAAATTTTTGAAGGGCAGAGTTAAAACCAAAGTGGCCTAAAAAGTGAGCCAAAGAATCAGTCTCAGGACAGAGCTATGCATGAGGGAGATATTCCATAGTTATAGAGTGACTTGCAAAATTTCTTGACTGAAAATTTTAGGTATATATTTTGCGTCAGTACAAATATACTGAGACCTATACTTATGATGTCCTCGGGAATTATCAGTCAAGCAGCTCTGACATTGGCATATTGGTTACAATAAATTCTATATACCTTATAATAAATACTATGTACCTTATAATAAATACTATATACCTTATAATAAATACTATATACCTTATAATTTTGTGCACCAGAATACGTATTGTACATTTTAGTCGTGCACAAAATGCCGCTATTTTATATTGAGTGAATTTGTTCTCTTTGTGAAATGTAACTTTACACCATTAATCTAAAATCACTTAACAGTATAGTATACTGTAGTTCGCAAAGTTGATGGATAGCCTTAACTATACAGCTTTTTCACTAAATGTTTTCACCAATGTAAACGATGTTAGCGCTTTTTCTAACATTCTGTGATGTTTTTAACCGAAGTTGCTAGCCAAAAAATTGAGAGCCAACAAACCTGAATTTTGGTAAACGAAATTTCGAACCCAAACATATACAGTAATTCACACTACTTCATGTGTTAATCACAAAACATATTCGGCCAGCGAATGTGTTCAATGCTCTGCAAAAGTGCTTAAATAGTAGAAAGTCAGACATATAAAATACAGTCTCATAAACATACTCGGATAATTATGGATCATTAATAGGTTTCCATATTAATCAATTAGTACATTTCTATTAGGTATCAAAAGCGAGAAGAAACTGTAAACTGATGATTTGTTTTAACAATATCAGTGATGTTGTGTCATAAATATTCATAACAGCTGCTAAGTACTTCCTCAAAATTAATGTTGTCCCATGCAGTGACGTATTCATTAAACGTATGCCATTCATTTCTCCAACTAGGTTCTTTTCTTCTCAAGGGGGGGGGGGTTGTTTTATTTTGTTTGTGCGTTTTTTTTATTTTGCTCTCCTCGTTTAACGTCAAATCAAGACTGACTGATGCAATGCAAAGACAACAAATTGTAAGGACGCATCAAAAAGTGTGCAAACCTCTACCGTGACACGGAACCTCGGGGTTTTTTTATTTCTGTTTCATCCGGCAGACATGACATCAGCAAGTCGCTATAAGTCATGCTTGAATTGATAAGTCAATCACGCTTCCATCGGAGCAACGCCGGCTCCATCACTTTAGTATCAGAATGGGACCTTCATTCCGCCCAAAAATATCCCTGTATCGACGAAAGAATTTTTCGGTAATGAATCAATACGTTCGATTTCGAAACACTACTATGAGTGGTCTATGCTTAAGCTTTCTTAAGCCTTGGATATATCACTTCGTATGTAAATTGGACAAAAATTTGTTGAGCACCTGAACGAACAAGCCATGAATTTATGTTTATATGGATTTCTGTGCAGTTTTGGTATACAGTTTTATTTGTAAATTTGTTTTCCAGACGACGTGAAAACGGATTAATTGTTTTCTAATATTTCCGAGTAAGAAACGAAAATCAGTGAGTGTGCATGTAGGATTAACCGGCATTGGATGAAGTGGTAGTTCCTTTATAAGACTACTGAAATAGTATGCCCTGAGAATAATTGTGCATTGTCCAATGCTTTGTCTGCAGGAACTACAACAAAATTTTCATGGCGATGGTTAAGTTCTCTAGCAATATCAAGGTCATTGAAAATTTACTCGAGTTTGTTGTTGACAAATGTTAAGTCGACATATTCTATGTATTAGAACATACCTAATGGACTTGATCCTCTAAAAAGAGTGTCAAGTTCGACATCTTTCTTTACCCATGTCTTATCACATGCGTCCAAATGAATGTCAAAGTTTTGCTTGCAATATAAAAGCATACATACTTCTATTTTAATGTTAACGATAATGGGAGAAAATCTAATGCAGTTGTTTAATCTAATGCAGTTGTACGTCCTTTGATTGTTCTGCTGTTACGGTGAGTGGGAAGGTGGGCCCGTAAACCGGTTAACCACACCATTTGTTTGGCTTTTGTCAAATTAAATGACCGTCCTAAGTCGGTATCGTAATTGCACTACAATCAAATATTTTTGTAATGTGATATATGTTCTAGTATATTATTTATATTCATGTATTGTATAGCTCTATGGTGACTTCTGCCACATAACTGAGCCAGTAACTCCTCTTTTTTCTTTAACTTCAATTGCAATGATGCAAGTTACCAGGGTTCGATTCCTTGATAGATTCCCAATATGAAATGAAAATTAACCGTAAAAACAATGACTGAAGAGAACAGATTAAATATAAGATATAACTGTAAGTATATGTAAGTACATGCTTGTCTCTTCAGTAATGTTCAAAGTCCAAAGAATATGTATTTGAAGAGCAAATATATATATAAATATATATAGAAATACAGAAAACTTGGGATTGTAGTTACCTTAGGAGATTAAGAGTCAACTAGCAGCAGTATTGGTCCAGTCGTTATAATAAGGTCTGACCCAAGAACAGTACATCATTTCCCAGGCAAAAAAAAAGACATCTACATGAGAATAAACTTACACCACATCACATGATTACTTACTAATCACTGTTCCAATGTGGAAGATGACTGGTCCTTTGTCAGCATTTATTAGTGGTGAAAGATTTAAATTTATTATGGCAGAATATACCACGGGAAAGGAAAGAAAAAAAGAATCAATTATACGCGTGTACAGAATAATAATAATAATAATAATAATAATAATAATAATAATAATAATAATAATAATAATAATAATAATAATAATAATAATAATAATAATAATACCAATATTGTTAATAATAATAATAATAATAATAATAATAATAATAATAATAATAAATAATAATAATAATAATATTAATAATAATAATAATAATAATAATAATAAAGCGTTACATACTGTATATCCTTCGTTGACCATATCACATTTAACTCTCTTTTCTGTCGTATCTCCGAAAGGTTTAATAGTGTAAATGCCATCAGTTGTTATTCCCTTTTCATAAAGTTCTTTACAATCTTTTCCTTCAGGTTGGACATTCTCTACTAAAGAAAACTAAACAATATAATCTTAATAGCTAGACTAAATATTCATATAACCTTAAATGACAGTAATTGTAACAGGATTCACTCTGACAAAGAAAAGAAGTAAGAGCCACAACCACTTGATAGAATCCATCTTAGATACAACAGGTGGATAGACATTTATTCCAATTATGTTAGGATTCCAGCCCTGATAGAAAGATAAGCGAGATTTAAGTCATTAAAACTCGTACAAATAATTAACAAATTCAATAAAAACAAAACGTGCACCGTTATCAACTTGTTTGTTCTTTCAAACTTAAACTTGGAGTGTTAGACACCAAGTGTTATTATACTTTTTTCCGTCATGTTATGTGACAATGACATTTTCTACATAGTGTTGGTTCACATTCATACAGATATACAGTGCTGAGTTATATTTGTTTCTTTTATATGCAATTATAGGCTAGTAATTAAGGAGACGCTTACTTCTCCCAGGCACCCGGTCTCACCTCTTGGGTCCATGAATGTCCGCTATGGCATATTGTTGTTAGTGCCTTGGTACCTTAACCACACAAACTGAATGACGTTTGTTACTTCAATTGACCGTCCTAAGTCGGTATCGTAAAGGCAGCACAATCGAATATTTTTGTGATGTCGTTTTCCCTTGTATATTCTACGATTATCATGTTTTGGGTGCATGTCCTTGATGATTTTGTCATACAACTTTGTCAGATGTCTTCAGTTTTTTCTCTTAACACCACGAATTTTGCTTTTATTTATACAAAAATAAAAGATGAAATCAGTACTATACAATAGTAGTTCATATTGAGAGGTTTATATATATTATGATCATTAACAACCATTTAAAATGCCATGACTACGGACTGCGGAGATGGGATTTAACTGCTCAATGACACATGACCCTATATGCGGTTATGGGAATAAATTCTCATGTAAAATGACAAGACAGATAAGACCATCTCATAATCGAAATCTCGAATAACTGCCATCATTCAAAGTCATCAGAAAGGAAAACCATATAGAAAACAAACCCAAGAGCATTTACTTATGAGCATAAGTAAAGCAGAAAAGGGGAGTGAAATCACGTGGCAGGAGAGACCGTCTCGATTGCCATATTGTTTATTATGATTAACGTGTTTGGTACTTCTTCGATATTGATTATACTACAATATCAAATATATATGCACAACCACTGTAATTGCCTGAAATAAAGCTTTCAAGACCTATGTATTTTATTTCTGTATAAATTACATTGATAGGTGACGTCATAACACCCCAGATTTGACCCACTTTTCAGCATAGAAAGCGATGTTTGGCAGACTTTTGATTGTTAAGCTTAGGGCGTCATTATGAAATGTTCGACATTTCCAATCTTGCATGATGTCATCAAAGTGGATTTTTGCGCTAGAGTGCTTGACATTCAACGAAAGTATGTCATTCTGGAGAACCGTTACGTACTGTGCATTATATCTAATAAATGCATCAGCCATTGTAATTTATTCCTGCATGAAAACACAAAATAAGACACTTATTCTATATATATAATAAGATGCTAAATCAAATGACTTCTACTGATCCCCAGCAACTGGTCTCATCTCGATTTTATTGGGGATCCTTTTTGTCTGAATATGACATTATTCACGATATTGTCCTTTTATTCCATTGACTAAGAGATCGGGTTAATCCTTCGGTACTTTTTTGTTTTTCACTTCTCTTTTTGACTTATAAATTGAGCGTCACAAAAACTCCCAACTAACGGTGGCTTCAAAAAATGGGTACTAATAATACATGCAAATCCATAGGCACTACATACCCACTGTTTGTGAAAACCCTGTTATCTAGTCCAAACAACAACAACAGCTTTAATTTTAACACTATTTTTGGCACATGTTATTTTTTCCGAACATTTTTAAATGTTAAACATTAAACCAAGTTGTTTCCCTATGCAAATATAATACTAATATAATACAATATATATATATATATATCATTGAAAGGACGATAAATCTGTACCTCAACCTTAATTTCTATTTACCTAGCGTTTAAAGAAATCTAACTGTTGAGGCAAAGAACTCATAATATGTGAAGTCGGTGCTCATTACTGCTTTTTCTATCGTAATCTCTTTGTAATAAACGGTACATAATCTTCATTGTCAATCAGAGAAACATTGAATATCACAAAGAAATGCATACAACAAATAAACTGTTGGGTCCATTATTATGATTAAATATTTCTTTCATCGATAAATCTTGAAAACAATTTTTAAAAGTCACCAAAAGATATACATAATTTACTTTACATGTTTACTCAACATGTTCAAGTCAAATGGAGTAATTGCTAATGCTGTTATAATAATTGCTAATGCTTTTATAATTATTGCCTCTGAATTTTTTATTTCTGTTTTTCAATCGATGTCGATCGTGTGAGTACACAATAAACCCAGATATAAGGCACATACTTTTATCCTTTTCTCTCACGCGAAACCTAATTAATTCAATCAACTTTGGGCCTTTTTATCATGTAACGTGCAATATAAAGTAAATTTGTTATATGATAAGCAATAAAATATCTCAGAGTTTAATCAGCGATAAATCTAATTAGTGATTAGTGCAACCGAAAAACAAATAGTGGATGAAATTCTGAAAAAAAAGTCTCCTAATGTTTGTCTAGATGAAACGGACTAATTATCGATAGAGATCCAGATCCAGATTTAATTTCTTTTCATGAACACATATCTGGAGAGAGGTTTCAATATCTTATGATACGATAAGGAATAAACAGCAATTATAAAATTGTTGCTTCCAACTTGTTTATGATGGCCACCGTTTCGCGTTGTTTCCGACTTCGCACCTGTTTATGATCGCCCACCGTACTGCTTTGTTTCCGACTTCGTGCCTGTTTATGATCGCCGACCGCAATGCTCTGTTTCCGACTTCGTGCCTGTTTATGATCGCCCACCGTTTCGCGTTGTTTCCGACGTTGTGCCTGTTTATGTTCGCCCACCGTATCGCGTTATTTCCGATTTCGTGGCTCTTAATGATCGCCCAACGTAACGCGTTGTTCACGACATGGTGACTGTTTACTATTGCCAATCGTAACGTGTTGTTTCTGATTTGTGACTAATTATGATCGCCAACCATAACGCGTTGTTTCTAACTTCGTGGCGGTTTATGGTCGCCCATCGTAACGCGTTGTTCCCGATTTCTTGGCTGTTTATAATACCCCCATTTCTGACTTCGTGGCTGTTTATGGTCGCCCACAGTAAAGAGTTGTTTCTGATTTCGTAGATCCTTATGATCGCCCTTCATGACACGTTGTTTCCGACTTCGTGGTGGTTTGTGACCGCCCATTGTAAGGTTATGTATCCGACTTCGTGGATGTTTTGATCGCCCATCGTATGTTTTCATTACAACACATCGCAAAACATCTTTGTATTTTACATTGAATGGGGACCACTTTGATATATGATTTTGAAATACTTCATTTAAACGAAAAATTTATAAAATATCAATATGAACTAAAAACTCCAAGGTCTTATTGTGAAATATATTTGGTTCGTCTGTATGTAAGGTCATTTACGGCGGATGTGGCTAGTCAGACAGGAGACGCTTACTCCTCCTGGGCAACTGGTCTCACCTCTGAATTCCAGGGGTCGATGAATGTCTACTGTTGTGCACGGTTGTTAGTGCCATAGTCATGTGACACCAGTTACTTTTGTATTTAACATTATTGTATTTAATAAAGAAGAGGAAAAACCATAAACATTATGCCAATATGACGAATTTTGTAAGTGTTATCATTTGTTTCACTAAAAATGTTTAAAATGGTTGAGAAGAATCATGGATAATTTTTCATTTTTTTTTTTTTTTTTTTTTTTTTTTTTTTGATATTATAACATTTCAATCTAATTATCTTTTTCAATTAAAACTTCTATGTTCATCACTTTATAGGTTGCGTGATTATCACAACATCAGAGTTAATATTCCCCAGAGGCAATACACATTCTATTTTTCATTAGTTGACTCCTATCTCTATTACATTCCAATCTGCTTTTAAGACCACAAGTAATCACGTCTCAAACAACATTTTGCTATTCTTTAGTACTTTTTCTCTACATCAAATAAACTTATATTAAGAGTCAACTGGCCTTAAGTACTCACTGTTCCAGCTTGCCTCTGGCGGTCACTTAAATAGGTTTGACTATCTATGTAGTTAACAATACACTTTATAAAACAATTACCTTTGTTTCCATATAAAAGCCATCCTTTTTCTTCTTTCAAGTCTGTATTTATGTCTACAGAATCACTATTCAGCTGACAAATTCTCAGATTTTTGTTAAAAAAGAATGAGCTGCATTTTACTTCAGAGCATTTAACACCACAATAAAGTCGACTTCTGATATTCAACACACTGGCTGCAGCTGTGAATTTTATTTTATCCCTCATGTGTAATTGTTCAGTTTTCTGATCGATCCTGATAAGTTCAGTATCGGTACAGGAACTTATTTCTAATGTCCATGCATAAAGAAAGATAACGTACATCAGTTCCATCACTGCTTATTCTGAAAAAACAAAAACTGAGTTTACTAGATAAAATTTCTATACATATCGATTTATCAGGTCAAACTATGTCGTCCGCGGGTTATTTTAAACACCATCTACTGAAAAAAATTATGTTTACCAATTTTCATTATTTTCAATAGAAAACGGTGATCTTTTTCAGATGCGTTGTTTTAAAAATGTACAATGAATTATTATTTTGAAATATTTTCGCCTGGTTTACCTTAATCGTTCTATCTGACACGAGAAGTAAGAACAATAAGCCAGTCCTGGCATCAAGTGTCAAGCCTTGACATAAACAGTAGGCCCAGGTATATAGTGTTAGGCCTTTTCATGATGTAGTTGGTATAAGACATCAGTTATCATGTCCTGAAATTAGAGGTCATGTCCTATATAAGTACTCATGTCCTGAAATAAGAAATTAAATCCTCACATAAGGTATTATGTTCTGAAATACTAAATCAGGCATAAGGTAACAAGTACTGAAATAAGAACTCAGTTCCAGACATATAGTATTACTCTACTTGTAGTCCTTAATGGCTTAGATAAGATCACAGGTCATGGCATATGTATCAATCCTGAAATGAGAAATATTGTCCTTACATAACGTATCATAAATATAGAACATATATACCTTTTTATTTTGTGCACCATATGCGCATTTCCACAAGTTATGTCTCCTCAGTGATGCTTGTAGCCGAATGATTGGAATTCTCAAAATATATAAAAATATAAAGAGCAGTGTTGAAGCTTAAATGACCAAAAAGTGAACAAAATAATCTATCTAAGGACAGAGCCATCATGTTCTGAAATAAGAAATCAGGTTGTGACTTAAGGTATTAAGTCCTACCATGGCATAATATAGCAGTTCCTGTTATGCCGGTGTTGAAATAAGATTTCAGATCTTGACATAAGGTATCGGGTTTTGACATAACGTACCACGTTCTGGCATAAAGTATTGGGTCCTTAAATTAGGTATGAGGTCCTTGTATTCTTGTCTTTAGTATGACACTTATTTCTTAAAACGGCTTTATCGCAGATATTAAAACATCGTTAATAAGTTTCCAATACCGATAGAAAATTTATCTAATCAAAAATTTGATAGTCTCGATCATTGATAACTCAAATTATTGCTTGCTTATGTATTAATCAACGCACTCAAACGTCATGGTTACAAACCCTCACAAGCAGATGGGATGCGTGATTTCTGTGATAGATAGACATATACATAGAATAGTCATAAACTTGCAGTAATAACCCATAAGTCATTTTGTCTTTAAAGTTTAAAGTTATTTTCCACAATCGTTCATTCAACGATAAACAACATCATTTACTTTAAATCAAATTAAATAATATAAAATTGGAAATTATCAAATCATTTATTATATCAATTTTGAAGAAAAAAAAAAAAACAAAACAAAACAAATGACAAAAAAAAAAAAAAATAAATAAATAAAATAGAATAGAAATATAAAACGAATATACATTATCCAGTTATCAAACAAATAAGTTGATTGCGACCAGTAACAAAATAAAAACAATACTCACATAAAGCATCAAGATACATTAATTTCAGAACTGGAAAGCTCCTTGTATAATGAGGAATAATAAATACGTCTTTACGCGATCTCAAATACTCCATCCTCTACATATTGATGCGTTATAAATAGCAATACTCCTTCCTTCCAAATTAAAAAAAAAGTATACCTTAATCAATGTTACACTAACACCTTTTGAATATTCTATTTGCAAATCAATTCTATCCTTTCTGGGTCTGTAAAAGTCAAATATGACGTAATCATGTATCTCGGACTGTCCTTACTGGGTCCGTATTAGTTAAATAGATATTCTTATGCCGTATAGTTTGAGTGTAGCCCGGGTTTCAAATGCAGAAACAACTGTTTACAGTTTAGCTACATAGAAGAGGAAGATACATCAGGCGTACTAGCGCATGTTTCTATTGTAGACGACAATATAACAACGTTTTCTAGCAGACTCTTAATGTTACAATTGTATTATTTTGCATTCAACACCTTCCATACTTGAACATCTCTAACGATTTCTACTGGACGTATTTAAATACGTTGCTGGCAAGCAAGAGACGCTTATTCTCTCTGAACAGGTTATTTCACTCACTTTTAAGGGTTCACAAATGTTTCTACGGAAGCTGCTGTTCGGTTTGTTTTCTCTAGTTTTCCTTTTTGTTGATTGTCTGTCTTTCAAGTTTTTGATTTGTTGACCAATGAATTCGTTTTTTCGATCATTTTGATCATTTTGTTGCATTATTGATAACGATTGTATCCTTACTGATTATAATTGTTTGATTCATTGCAATACATTATGAAGTATCTTTATTAACATTGATTAACGCATTGCAGCGCCGGACTTGTAATAAAGGGATGCTTTCTTATTCGTGGTAACTCATTCTTCTAATTTTTTTGAGAGTCAGTTACGTGAATCATATTTATGTATGGTCGATTTCTATGAATCATTACATATAACAGTTTTCGTACTCTTGATTTTATATACTTTGAAATCTTTGGTGGTATCTAATGTAGATTTAAAATTTTATTTCTGTATCTTGCGTTTCTTTTAAATATTGTGTTTACTTTGCCCTTTGAGTTAATGTTTTCCAGCAGCAAGTATACAGCAAGAGATTATCCAAATATTAGAATTTCTTATAGATAATATTTTGCTATATTTAGTGGGAAATTGTTCCAACAGATTGTTGGCATTCCTATGGGTACTAATTGCGCGCCTCTTCTGGCCGACATATTTTTGTACTCTTACGAAGCAGAATTCATACAGTCTCTGCTCACTAAAGGCAATAAACAATAAGCATCTCGGTTCAACTCTGCATACAGATACCTCGATGATGTTTTGTCGATTGACAACCCTGTATTTGAGGATCACCTCAACATCATATATCCAAAGGAACTAGAGATAAAAGATACTACAGAGAGCGCATCTTCTGCTTCATACCTCAATATACTGCTATCAATTAGTGACGATGGTTCATTAGTAACCTCTCTCTATGACAAACGTGACGATTTCAATTTCATTATTGCCAACTTACCTTTCCTGAGTAGTAGCATACCTTCCTCTCCCTCATATGGCGTCTTCATTTCACAACTTATACGCTATACCAGGGCATGCTATAAATACTAAAATTTCATCTTGAGAGCAATGCTTCTTGCCACCAAACTACTCTCATCATGATATATTGAGGAACGTTTGAAATTGTCACTGAGGAAGTTCTATGGTCGTTAAAGAGATCTATTGCAATTTCAGATTCCTCTGTCAAAAAACCGATATTTTGGGACCTGACCATACCAAATATCCATCTTAACTTTTTGACTATATTTGATTTGACATAATACGTGTATACATGTATTTACAGATATTTGTTCATCTGCGTTTCCGACACCGGAATTTCAGGCAGGCAGCATTTCTTGCATTGAATGGGAAATTTGACTTCGTGTTCTTGTCTCCTGAATATGTCCATGCGTGTATATTTATGTATTTACCTCCTCGATTTGAAAGGTTGTTGCAGGACTTTTTCGACGGGTGTTGTATGCACCCAGGGGACGCTTACTTCTCCCGGGCACCTGGTCTCACCTCGATTTTATTGGTGTTGGCATTTGTCTGAAAATGACACTGAACACGATATTGTCCCCTTTATTCCATGGACTATGAGATATGGTTTACCCTTCGGAACTTCTTCGTTTTTTTACTTCTGTAAGATAGATATATAACAAACACGACCTTGATGCTCCATTTAACAATGATAACATAAATTTTCACAAATTAAAAACCTTTTGGTCATCAAATCTATTTTCATTACTATATTTTGGTTATAATCCAAATCAATATCGTATTTAAAACGATTGTCTTGTTAAGAGCTTTCTGATATATGTATGCTCTAGATCTGTTTATGTTATTCCAAGATTTATTACAATTTTATTTATTTATTTTTGTTTTTTTATTTATTTATTTATTTATTTATTTCATTTATTACTATTTTTTTTTTATTTTATTTTATGTTTTATGCAACATTAAGCCACTCGATTGAATAACGATTTTCATTAAAATGTACCATTCTAAGTTGGTACGACACCACTACGTTATAATGGTATAGTTTTGCAATTTTGTGTTGTGTGTCCAGGTGTATATGTGTGTATAGGTGTTTGTTTGCTGAATCTTGTAATATTTTCATGTCTAATTCAAGGATCGTTATTGGAATTACTGTTACCAATAAACTTGCAGTGCAGCGTTTTCTTTTAAAGAGGATTATATCTTATTAGAAAATGCTTTTATCTTTCAAAGAAGTTCCAATACCGTTAGAGCTTCTTTATGAGCAAAAGAACGTACATGATTCATTGATCAGTGTTCTATCTTGCATAATGAGTGACTTCAATAGACAAAGATTCATACCTTTTCCTCGAACAAAAGAAAGTAGAAAACAATAAATGAATTCCTCAAATATCTATTCTAACAAGCTAATATTTTACAATGTGGAACATACAGGAATGTATCGCACAATGATAATCTTTATCAGTGACCTCAAAACAAAATAAGCAAAGCGATTGATACCAGTAGATAGTAACTCATAATAAAGTGAATGATCGATGACAGAGGATAGTAACTCATTCTAATGAAACTGACGTCATGTAATAAAAGAAATTAGTTGACTATTAATAAAAATATATGAAAATTTTATTGGTTTAAATCTTTCTATTTTGTATGAATTACGTTTAATTAAGATAATGCCATCGAAAATTATATTATTTATTTATTAAAATTTATTAATTTTCGCTGGGTACTAATTTAATATTAGTAATAATATCATCCCTGTTACTCAATGGACCATGGACGTCTAGGGTGCAACACGAGTAGAAATCCAGGGGATCCACGACAAACTCAAATTACAGGTACATGTATGTATAATTTTTTAAACCCATGATTTCGTTATGTCAGTGTCGATAGCTAACGAGCAATTATCAACGCATGAATGAATATAGCATATGACATGTTAATCAAAGCCATTGTATGTGTCCGTATTCCCCTAATTACATTTATTTATTTATTTATTGTTTGAAGGTACTTTCACTGAGTCAATGGACGGGGAGTTTCTTCTCAAGCTCATTTATGGCGGAAAGACTAAGTACCACCCGAAATTCCGATTCCCCTCCGGATTCCACATAACTCATTCCCAAAACCACTGGGCAAATGAGGAAACAATGATTCAGTATGTTGAAAAAATTATATGCCCGTATTTGTCGAATAAAATTGAGGAATTTTATATGCCGCTTGGTAAAAAACTTCTTGTCATTTTCGACTGCTTTACTTAACAAATTACAGATAATTTCCGTTCAAGTCTCCTTTACTTAACAATTACGCCGATTGCACCGACAAGCTATAAGGCGTGGATTTGGGCAGAAACAAATTTAGTTATACATATAGGTAAACTGACTCACAGAAATGCAGATATAGTTTGTCGTCTGTCGAGAGTTGTTTTTATTTCATAGTCAAATGATATGAGGTTTTTTTCTTGTTTAAAATCGCGAAAAATTGTATTCGCGAAAATAAATATACGCTTTTCTGATACTGAATCGCGAAATTTGATATCTGTGAAAATTTCCGGTTATATGGCATTGATGAAATGGTCATATTCGGTAATTCTTTATACAGTATTAATAATTCTCAGAAAATATATAGTTATCACGTGATATGTTTGATCCAATCAAAACGGTTGACACCATGACAATTTTACTAAATATGGGCTTTATATATCTGGATTGTTTGCGGTGGACTGAAGTCTGTTATAAATTGAGTATGCATATGTCAGGAATTTATGTTGCACATACAGTATATGTTTATGCATTCTATTACCTTTCTGAATCATAATCGTCTAGATAAATTGGCCTCATTTCTAGTATTCAGAGGTCCATGAATGTTCGCCGCAGTAAGCTTTTGATAGTGCCACATTGCAAGTGCATCTCTTGTGTTCGTATTTTACATTAATTGTTGTAAAAATATATGTTCTCTTGCTATGCAGTGGTATACCCTTTATCTTATGTTTTGTGTTGAAACGTTTTACACAGTGATATAACCATTATACCTGATGTTTTGTGGCTGTAATACATTTTCTACAGCGACATACCTTTATCTGATGACTTGTGATTATGAAACGTTCCACACACTTTAACCATTAAAGGCGATGTTTTGCGGCTGAGATTCTGTACAGTGATATACAATTATCCGAAGACTTGTGACTGTGAGACGTCTTACACGGTGATACAGACTTTATACCTGAGGTTGTGTTGTCACATGTCAGATTCGGGGAGGTCCCATGCAATGCACACAGAAATGTGCATAAATGGTGAAGGTGACGTCATAATAGGTATTTGTCAAATATACAAAAACGCCATAAGCCGGAGGGTACAGAATGTTGCTACTCATGATAGGGAAATTTGTTTTGTGTAAGTTGAAGTCGTCACGTTTGTCGTACAAAGAGGCGTTCAGATAACCATTATCGTCGAAAGATTAAGGTATTTACAAGTGCGAAGTAGATCTATCGTCTCGGTTATCTCTTTGATCTCCAGTTCGTGGGGATAGATTTCGTGTAGGTAATTATTAAAGTTAGGATTATTAATTGACAATACATCATATATGTATCTGTAAGTAAAAAATTAAACTGAGAAACAAGATGCTTTCTGCATCCAGTTCCAGTTCCAGCAAGGTCTGAATGAACTCCGCTTCGTGTGAATATAAGAAAATGTCAGCAAGAAGTGGGGCGCAGTTTGTACCAAGGAATGCCAAAGATTTGCCCAAATACTGTTCCTCCAAACACCACGAAAATATTGTCTACTAGACATTCCAGCATTTTGATGCAATACACTATATACCTGATATTTTGTGGCTGTGAACCTTTCTGTATAGTGATATACCCTTGATTTTTGTGGCTGCGACACTATACAACGATATCCCTTTATTTGATGTTATGTGACTGCAATACGTTCTATACAGCGATATACCCTTCACCTGATGTTGTGTGACTGCGACTCTTTATATACAACGATATACCCTTTATCTGGTGCTGTGCGACTGCGACACTTTCTGTATAACGATATACCCTTTATCTGGTGCTGTGCGACTGCGACACTTTCTGTATAACGATATACCCTTTATCTGGTGCTGTGCGACTGCGACACTTTCTGTATAACGATATACCCTTTATCTGGTGCTGTGCGACTGCGACACTTTCTGTATAACAATATACCCTTTATCTGGTGCTGTGTGACAATGATACACACTTTGCCTCATGAAACCCCCATTTTCACTTTGAACAGTGTCTGATTGTTCTCGTACCTCCAATACGATACTAACATATCCTCATGATAATATCAGTCCTGCATTGTCAAGGTCAAAGGTAATCATTCCAAGCCAATGCGTTCATTTTCCTATTGAATCGAAATAGAATTTGTTAAGCGAGTTTAAGTGCCTGACTTCCGTAGTAGACACCGCAGTTTCCATTCCCAGCAGGACAGTGCAATTTATATATTATAGTAATACCTCGGCTTTCTTTTTCATTTTTTGTTGTATTCATTTATTATTCAAAGTAAAGTTTTTTTTTGAAAGTGAAGTGATGTATACCGATGATTGCTAAAGTGAACTAAAAATAAAGTAATTTGTATACCTTGACACTGTCTAAATATATTTTGAGATTATATGGCGAAATATCTGGTCGAGCTGCAAGTCAACTTCGGTCTGTATTTTATATGTGACTCGGGTCTCGAGGTAGGCAACTTTAGCATGCAGGAATTAGGTAACCGTGACCTATGTTTTGTGGTGCATTTAAATCCATCCGCTCTCAATGTTTCACAGTCTGGATCTACTCTAATTAGCAGTTTCCTTTGACGAAAAGGGTCTACACACAATGCATCTAGAGTGAATTTCGCAAATCCTGTTTAGATGTATTAAAAGCATTGTTGTTATTTGACGTATTCATGTTGCATGCCACTCTGTTGATCTTGCAAGAAGAGGCTAAAAATTAAATCATCACATGTATTTGAAAGTGTCCTCTGACTTAAATTAAGTATGACGGCATATGATTATAGCTGTGACGATTTAGAGTACAGATACCTGTACTGGTTAAAACTTTTCAATTAAGGAAAACTTGCCAATGATCGTTTTCGGTTGATATTGGGCGAGCAATTTGTCGATATTTTGAGTTGTTATGCATACGAATAATGAAATAATCTTTCGTCTACTGAGCGATCATCAAAATCCCTAAAACCTGATGGATTGTTCAATAAAAATCTTAGTTTGAAAGATTCCACCAAAAAAAGTCGGACAATTGAACGCGATTACAGTTTTCTCCGACAATTAAAAGGGTACAGATGAATGCAGTATCTGGTGATTTTGGTACCTAGGGATTTAAAAAGTAGTCCATAGTTAACTATAAAAAATACTGTAACATTTATATTTATGTGCTTATTAATCTAAGTAATTTACAAAAATTTACGAGTTGATTTTTGGGGGTTTTTGTCATTTTAGAAGAGAAATAAAACAGGTACCGAATTTACCGAACCACGACATAGGCGTAGGTGCTGTAATCACGTGGTACCGAATTCACCAGCATTCGATTACTTCAGGTCCGATGAGAATCACAATATCTAAATTGATTGTCCCATAACAGCTCTGTAAAAGTGATAAAATACCTGTGTATCTTTACCTTCCATGATTTCTGTTGAGATATTTGCATGTAGCACCAAACACAACGTGTTTTCGGTACATATACGCATGTTTTCTGTACTTTGTCCCGTGTTTCTTGCGTCACGAAGTCATCCAACTATCTTAGATCAATGCGTCAAGACGTCACTAGACAATTTTACCTCACCGCATAACTTAGACACCAGACTGTCCAACTCACTGCATTACCCTACTATCTTACCTTACTGCATCTCGAAATCCCCGGATTATCTAGCTCGCTGCATCACCAAGTCACCGGACGATCTTAGCTCATAGCTTCACCAAGTTACCAAAATATCTTTGCTCACTGCAAATCGGAACACCATCGCCAATTTTTACAAAAATAGACGAGTTGTTACGATTGACCTCACTGCATCTCGAAGTCCCTGTACTATCTAGTGCACTGCATAGCAGTTACTCGACTACTTTACCTCACTGCATAACCAAGTCACCCGACTATCTAGCGCACTTCATCAACAAGTCACTCGACTATCTAGCGTACTTTATCACCTATTCACCTGACTATCTAGCGCACTGCATCACCAAGTCACACGATTACCTTACCTCACTGCATCACCAAGTCACGCGGCTACCTTATCTCACTGCATCACCAAGTCTCCAGACTATCTTTAGTTTAATTAATTTAAATCATGGCAGCGTAGACAGGAAATATCAATTATTGTATGACATACGTTAGTGAGGTTTGCGATAAAGAAATAATATATACGAAGTTCTGTTCAGGCACTCCAAGATGGGTAACGATGCAGACAACCCGGATATTGTGGCATCATTTCCTTCGTTGCATTTCCTGAAACTATGTTTTGCATAAATAATTCATCACTGGGCTGGTTATGTAGCTTGCAGTGGTTCATGCAGTCGACGAAATTAATTGCTGTACGTGGAGTAAAAATTATTTTTACGTAAAATCTTATCCCATTTCCACAACTCCTAACAACATGACAAAATATATAAAAAAGCAATCACGGACCCCTTCTTAAAACGGAAGTGGGATCAAGAGATATGGCGGCGCATCCGTCGTGATGTCATAAGTGTATGCGAATTACAGTTATTCAGAGTCACAAAAGTGACACAGCTATAGTTTAAATCGGTGTATGTCATGATCAGTAAGAGTAGTATCTTACGGTGACGGCATATACCGTACACATTGTATACATGTATATATCTTATACAGTGACGGCATGTATATATCTTATACAGTGATGGCATACACCGTATACATTGTATACATATATATATCTCCTATACGGTGACGGCATGTATATTGTGTACGATGACAGTATATACCGTATACATTGCAGTGGCGGATCCAGGATTTCCAAAAGGATGCAAATAGGTATCAGCCAATTTTCAGTCTTTTTTTGGTGCAAAATCTGGATTTTTACTATTAAATATGTGACCTAAAGGGGCGGGGGGGGGGGGGGGCTCTAAATCCGCTACTGCATTGTATACATGTATATCCTATACGGTGTTATATCGGCTCCACACTTGTAAGTGTCGACAGACCTTCGTATTCTTAGATGTCATTCTAGTCATTTGAGAATGGAAAGCTCTTTTCCTTAAGGCAACTTTGTGGGAAATAAAGATGAAAATACTTATATATCAAATACCAAAAATTATATCAATGTCAGTATGATATGTCCAACACACTGGACTCTCATTGACTTCCTGTAAGCCAGATGGGAGACCAGGTAATCGGGAGGAGTAAGCCTCTCTTGCGTGAACAGTCACACGCTATGTATACTTGAACTGGATAATTTCACATCTATATCCGATCCATATATACCTCTTAAACAACACCTTAGACACATCAGAGGCCGAGTGATAAGGCGACAAGAGTTGGTAGATCCCTAACTGGGTCGACAGATGAAAATGGCATCCCATAGTTGGACATTAAAATCAACACTGGTAAAAGATATGACGAGATTTCTTTTACCTTTAAATGTGAAAATTGTAAGGTTAAAAGGCACCAAACACGTTCAGTGCCGCAATGACAGAGAGCAAATCTTTCAGCAATAATTCCATACACACCTGTATTTTCTTTTCTTATAGATTTACCGATTTTTTTTTTTATTTCATGTTTTGTACCTTAATTCATATGCAAAAATACCTCCTTGCATTTTACGATGGTACCCAGCACATATTTGGCATTAAAAGATATTGACGTTTCATGTAATGCTCGACGTGATTCACGCTTTGGTGATATACATGAAACTAACATGTCTTTGGAGAAATAAGTTGAAAATAATGGACAGGCAGACACAATAACGCTTTAATTAAATGCGTAACGTAAACGACCGCAAAAAAGAATAATGAAAACAAGATGTGATATCCAACCTAAATAGGTATGACCTTGGACTAAAGATTAGATTCTTCGATTTTGGTTTCAACACTGCTCTTCAAATATTTATATCTTATGTGAATTTCAATCATTCGGCCACGAGCATCATTGAAGAGACATAAGTTGTCGAAATGCGCATCTGGTGCACAAAATTGAAAGGTATACATGTTCTATATTTATTAGTTCTGTGATGACCTTGAGTAAATGATTTGTTTCTACCATGACAATGGATGACCGATTCGATTTTCGACGATGCGATTTCCAATCACGAAAGTTATGACCTTGGATCAATAATGTACTTCTTCATTGGCATAGGATAAATTATTTGGTTCTACGATGACCTTGGATGGATGATTTGGTTATACGATAACCTTGTATGAATTCTTACACTTTTTGAAAATTAGCAGGCCTAAGGTTAAGGTCACAAAATAAAAAAAGTTAGAAATATGAAAATAAATGGATAAATGCTGATATGGTATTAATCAAAAGCTCTAGTTTCAAGGATTCCAATTTCTATGTCAGAAGGTCAAATATACCTGTGCCCATTCATAGATCTTCATAGAACATAAAGGATGTGCATGTGGAAAACGAACACCCCTAGTAATGTAGCAGAAGTATATAGCAGCTATAAAGCTATGTTCATTTCAGGAAAAAAAAACCTCCTTCTAATGAAGCAGAAGTATATAGCAGTTATAAAGCTATGTTCATTTCAGAAAAAAAAACTCTTTCTAAAGAAACAGAATTATGTAGCAACTATTGAGCTATGTTTATCTGAGAAAATACGCTTTAACATGACTGTCTATTCCCCTTTGATTTCTCATCAGAAAAAAAGAGTAAACATGCATTCTGAGAGAGAGTATTATTAATGCAATTCCGGTCCCAACAAATCCATAAGGTTCCGAGCTTGATCTGTAACTCCTCATGTTGCTACCATGTTTCAGCTTGATATTTGTAGGCATACTCAAGAAAGGTGTAGAAAACAGATTTTGAACAAAGGGCAATCATTCTAGAGAAAGTACATCAACCAGGACCAAAGTCGAACTTGATCTCGTCATAGGGAAGCTTGCTATAAAGTTTCAGCTTTATATCTGTAAGGATGGCCAAGAAAATCAGCGTGACAGACAGACAGATGGAAAGACGGAGTAGAAACTTATAATCCCCTTCGGTTCATTATACAAACACAAATATAAAATTCATTTAATGTAAATCCATATTTTAATCTCAAGACATAAAATAACAATGTTCATTATACACCTGGTATATATTAACATTACAACATTGACAGTTTGACGATCATTTCTACAGAGACCTATACCCTGATTTTTTCTTGCCAAAACACAAATAATAAATAACAGCTGCAATTTCTCCTCAATAGCCAATTCTACTTCCCTCAACCTACAAAAAAACAACAAATCCCAAAACAAAAGAATAAAAAATACTCCATAGATTAAAAAATATGGAGAAATTTTCTAAACTTGGCTAAAATCATCGTTTGTAGTGCCATCAAATCTATGTGAAGCATACGTAGTATTTGTAACAGATATTAAAGCAAGTATAGTGTCTTTCAAAATCACTTCTAACATTTTTTCTTTATTATTATTATCATTTCTTTATAGTTATTATTATTTCTTTATTGTTATTATTATTTCTGCAAAAACTAGGCAGGTCTGTCTTTAAGTTTAATGTAAGGGGAACATATTAAAAATATCAAAAGATCTTAAATTTGTTGTGAAAAAATCCTCCAAATTTCAAGTTGGGAAGCCAAATAAGCAGTGCAAGGATGAATGTGAAACAAATCACTGCCCTACTAGTAGCGACATGGTTCATATAGTTTCCAGTATATCCCATAGTCTTTTGCAAATACTTTATACAGATACAGAAAATGGAAAAATCATTAACATATTAAAGAGATCCAGTAAATACTGAAGAGTTACAAATGTCACAAAAGTGCTTTAAGTCAATGAAATGTCTCACATTGTTAATGAAAGCGTCAGTTTACAAGGGTTTTTTTTTTCATTTTTTTTTCATTTCTGTAATGTTCATATATTTATAAAATATATTTCACCTTCTTAAGGTATTCAGTCTATAACATGCACTTATTAGATCTTAATAGTGACAACTTTCAACTTTAAAATTAATATATCATTTTGAAGCACCTTACAAAATAAGACCTTTTACCGAAAAGATTTTTTGAAAATATTATTCGTTCCAATAGGAATAATTAAAATTTGTATTAAACCTTATGGGAACTACTATATTTTGTTCATATTTTTTTTAAAAAGACTAAATTTTGTAAAAACTCCTGTTTAAACGTTCCGTAATATGGTATTTTATGAATATTCATAAACAAAAATGAAGTTCACCATGCAGTATTTCTGCACTTTACAAATGTTATAATTATAACTATGTTTAAAAAAATACATTAGATACAGAAGCTTTTGTATTTTTTAAACACAAACATGAATTTTACATAGCTTTATATTTGTCATCTCTGTATTGTATTGCTATATAAAGGCCGTGAGGTCGAAAATTTGCAGTATAGAGTGTTTGTGATCTTTTACTTTGGAGGGCTACTTAGAATCTTTTACTTTTGATGTACTTCCCTTTGGAGGACTACTTAGAATCTTTTACTTTTGATGTACTTCCCTTTGGAGGACTACTTAGAATCTTTTACTTTTGATGTACTTCCCTTTGGAGGACTACTTAATAGAATCTTTTACTTTTGATGTACTTCCCTTTGGAGGACTACTTAATAGAAACTTAGAAT
The DNA here is from genome assembly GCA_035048485.1 of Pteria penguin. NCBI lineage: Eukaryota > Metazoa > Mollusca > Bivalvia > Pterioida > Pteriidae > Pteria > Pteria penguin. The sequence goes on along the minus strand of CM068589.1, from coordinate 5,209,526 downwards.
CCTTTTCACTAAGCCAGTAGTTTACACTACATGTATTTGCTTCCACATATAACTAGAAAGTATTTAAAAACTTTTGGAACAACCTCCATGTAATGACAATATCACCTTCTCTTCATTTACAACATTGTTTATAAACCACAACTAGTACAAAATGCTTCATTATACTCCAAATATCCCATACAAGTATTTCTACCACATAAATCAAAATAACACTAAACAGTTGATAAAATTATAAATATATTGATTTTGTTTGTTAAATATTTTTTTCTCTTTTAGAAATCCATGCACTAAATAAGCAAGTATTTAATTGATTTGCTCTATGTGCTAAGTATGTATTGCAAGTGTCAATGCCAATAGTGGTTACACAAAATGATAAATATGCAAGAAAAATAAACATACCACTCCCTTTACTTCAATCAAGCTGGGAGGCTTTTTTTGATAAATGATTGTGGTATATTTAAGGTATCTAACAGACACCTATATGATTGAAAATATTGTTTATACCTTCAATGTGTGCTAACATTATTTGATAAATATAAACTTTTTGAAAGAATACAATTTCTTTCTCCATCTTTCCCCCCCCCCTTTTTTTTAATGCCTTTTCATTTTATTTTACAATGCACAATGATCTTTACTTTATAAAGCACGATGATTTTAATGAAGAGCTACAGTTTTAACTACATCTTATAACAAGGAATTACATGCACTATATATGATGATGGGTGAATGGTATTCACTACATTTAATACATGACTTATATTCATATCTTATATCAAATATACATCTAAAGAATGCACCAAATAAAAAACTTAAAATCATACTGACAACGGTTACTACTTTGCTTAGCCTGCAAGCATAATGTAAAAAAATACTGACTTTCCTGCAGTATTTATAAGCAATTAATGATTCCAACAATGTTAAATAATAGATTGTACAGTAAAAGCCAATCAAAAGACGAATAATTCGATGTGGATATAAAGGTAAATGTTTTTGTGTGACTCAATCCATACAATGCATGTGTAGTATGTTTGTTTCTTGTTTTACATCCCACCAAAATCATTGCATTCACATGGCGACAGTATCTGTCAAGATCTATGTCTATTTTAACGTCAAGACATTTAGTCAAGCTTACCCCATGTATTAAACTTGGAATGGTAACAAAGTAGGACAAGAAGACATGACCCAGGAATTCACATATATATCATATACAGTATAATGATTTGTATGATACATGTACATGCTGTACATGTTGTCTATTGTATGTATGGGTTTGAAAATGTTTAGAATAAACTATACATACATGACTAGAGTCAGCATACAAATTCTATGCAGATCTATACCTAATGTCTCTTAGTCTTCTAATGAGACCACAATAAACATGAATTAAGATACAGTTAATGAGATAAACAATGGGCCTCAAAAAGTCCATCCACTAATTTTGTATACGACAATCAGTACATCCTATGTAATTAATCAGAGTGTTGGTATGCAATAATGACTAATCATTATCCTAAAAGCTAATTCTAAAGACTTGAAAGCAAGATATTCCCACTTTTGATTATATCTAAAGGTGTCCAGCTCTAGGTAACTTTAATGTATTATCACCTAGTCCTAATTTGTACAAAGTTTTATCCAATATGGCAACATTAAGAAAATCATTGAAAAAAAACCACAATGCTAATCATAAACAGCATGTAAAAGAAACAAATACAAGAACAACAGATAATCTAATCAGAATACCTCTGGTCAATGTTCAGCTTTGCTGATCTACAATGCCTCAATTGTTTGTTCAGAGAGCAATGCAACTGCAGGATTATGTCCCCCGAATCTCTGATTCTAAGGGGCATACAATATCATAGACTACTGAAGGGATTAAGTAGTGTACATACATATATATCAACAAGACTATAAATGTACAACAATTTTAACATGTATTTCATACACCAACATAATTCGATTTCACTTCATGATTGGATTTATAAAAACAAGTGACGGTACAGATAATGATTGTTAAAAAAATTTTATACATAATAATTAGATTTTTTTACAGAAAATTACTTACAAAATATTCAGCACCATCCAATGGTATACTGATATTTCATTTGATTTTATTGTGTTGGAACATGCAGTAAGGAAAAATAGGTCAAGCAGATCCTTAATGGTAAATTGCTAATGATTGTCAAATATTGAACAAGACGAAAATTCAGTATCACTCACCACATATTCTGCAAATACTATGTGTTCAAAATACACAGATCTTGAACCAAAATGACAAACAGAATAAGTAGGTAGTTATCCAAGAAGACATGATTCACCTGTAAAGGTAATTGAAATTAACATGTAACAGACAGACCAGTACAATCACCATTCTGTGCAGGGACAGGAAAATCCTATCTGAGTCAAAGTAACAGACAGTATACAAGGATAGGGAAATCCCGACTGAGTGGGAGTATGACAGACAGACACTATAATCTCCACTCTATACAGGGACAGGGAAATCCCAACTGAGTGGGAGTGTGACACACAGACACTATAATCTCCACTCTATACAAAGACAGGGAAATCCCAACTGAGTGGGAGTATGACAGACAGACACTATAATCTTCACTCCATACAGGGACAGGGGAATCCCAGCTGAGTGGGAGTGTGACAGACAGACACAAGAATTACAACTCTGTAGAGGGATAAGGAAATCCCATCTGAATGTCAAAGGTATACAGACCACTGGGGGACCTGATAAGTCCTGAATGTCAAAGGTATGCTGATCACTAGGGGGCCTGATAAGTCCTGAAAGTCCTAATTTATCCTTGAGAGGAGGGCTCACTCTTAGGTAAAACTGAATGACAGTTATGTTTATGCGCTGCGACATAACTAGTGGGGAATCAGGAGTACATAGGCGGATCGCGAAATTTTTGAAAGGGGGTTGCAGTCTCCCATGACTAAGGTTTTGCACTATTCAGTTTGGAAAGGGGGTTGCAGCTCTAAAATTGTCGAAAATGACCTTTTATGGTAAAATTTTCTGACCAAAGGGGGGTTACAGGGGTTTCTCCAAATCCACCAATGGAGTATGACCTTGGCATAAGAGAGTAAGTTGTCTCAGAATGTGTTAAGATCTTCTGAATAATTCTGACAAAAAGTATCTGTAAATGTAACTATGCTTCATAGGTGACAAATATGGTATAACCAAACAAAAGATGCCAATGCTCTACACCTTGTCATAACAACTTCAAAATCAGCACAAAATAAACGTCATGTTCATTAGCAAAACAAAAACAGAAAACAATTCAATCTATGCTATCTGTCTGAAGCAATCAAATCATCTCTATCAAAGGAAGATTGCCGTCTTTTTCGGAGACCACAACATTGTGAGGTTCTCCACTGAAATACAGCCATAGCAACAAACAATGGTATGATACAGACACCACAGATGCCGGCAAGAACATAGGCTATAATGTTGATGGTCGGGCTACTCTGGTCCACTTTCTTATACGCACAATCCTGAGCGTTACCTGTGGAAAATAAAGTCAGGTATATCAAATGAGAAATCAGCTTACATCGTAATCTGTAGATATTCTGTACATGTTGTTATCTTTGTATAACCAAATGTTATCTCAAAAAATTTACCAAAGATGATTTACATTCATTTCCCAAAAAGTACTAACATTCAAGAAAACATTAACGTCATGAATGTCTCACCTGTGAATTTGTTTGGACCGCTGACCGTGGATTTGAAAGCTGTTTTATCTCTAACAGGACAAGTGCTCTCTGCAAATCCCACCATCTTATGAGCTCTATCAAACACCACATAATAACCCTCCATGAATACAGCTCCCAGCACTGTCCCTGAAAATCATCAAATATTCATTACGACCATATAGTAACCCTCCATGAATACAGCTCCCAGCACTGTCCCTGAAAATCATCAATATTCATTACCACCACATAATAACCCTCCATGAATACAGCTCCCAGCACTGTCCCTGATAATCATAAAACATTCATTACCGCCACATAGTAACCCTCCATGAATACAGCTCCAGGATCTGTCGCTGATAATCATAAAACATTCATTACCACCACATAGTAACCCTCCATGAATACAGTTCCCAGCACTGTCCTTGTTAATCATAAAACATTCATTACGACCATATAGTAACCCTCCATGAATACAGCTCCCAGCACTGTCCCTGAAAATCATCAATATTCATTACCACCACATAATAACCCTCCATGAATACAGCTCCCAGCACTGTCGCTGATAATCATAAAACATTCATTACCACCACATAGTAACCCTTCATGAATACAGCTCCAGGATCTGTCGCTGATAATCATAAAACATTCATTACCACCACATAGTAACCCTCCATGAATACAGTTCCCAGCACTGTCCTTGTTAATCATAAAACATTCATTACCACCACATAGTAACCCTCCATGAATACAGTTCCCAGCACTGTCCTTGAAAATAATAAAACATTCATTACCACCACATAGTAACCCTCCATGAATACAGCTCCCAGCACTGTCCCTGAAAATCATAAAACATTCATTACCACCACATAGTAACCCTTCATGAATACAGCTCCCAGCACTGTCCCTGAAAATCATCAAATATTCATTACGACCATATAGTAACCCTCCATGAATACAGCTCCCAGCACTGTCCCTGATAATCATAAAACAATCATTACCACCACATAGTAACCCTTCATGAATACAGTTCCCAGCACTGTCCCTGAAAATCATAAAACATTCATTACCACCACATAGTAACCCTCCATGAATATAGCTCCCCGCACTGTCCCTGATAATCATAAAACATTCATTACCACCACATAGTAACCCTTCATGAATACAGTTCCCAGCACTGTCCCTGATAATCATAAAACATTCATTACCACCACATAGTAACCCTTCATGAATACAGTTCCCAGCACTGTCGCTGATAATCATAAAACATTCATTACCACCACATAGTAACCCTCCATGTATATAGCTCCCCGCACTGTCCCTGAAAATCATAAAACATTCATTACCACCACATAGTAACCCTCCATGAATACAGCTCCCAGCACTGTCCCTGAAAATCATAAAACATTCATTACCACTACAAAATGGTGGCAGCCAGGGTATAGTGCTGGAGGAAACTGGTACAAGGAGAACATTAATGATTCATGGTAATTAGTGTGAAGCAAACGGGGAAGACTGCCAGGACAACAGCTACAACCTATATATGATACAGTGTACTCTGTTTCTCTTGATCCATAATACTTTTTATTCTACACTGTGGTAAGTCTTGTGTTGTCTAATTCTCTTGATCCCTAATACTCCTTATTCTACACTGTGGTAAGTCTTGTGTTGTCTGTTTCTCTTGATCCCTAATACTCCTTATTCTACACTGTGGTAAGTCTTGTGTTGTCCGTTTCTCTTGATCCCTAATACTCCTTATTCTACACTGTGGTAAGTCTTGTGTTGTCCGTTTCTCTTGATCCCTAATACTCCTTATTCTACTCTGTGGTAAGTCTTGTGTTGTCCGTTTCTCTTGATCCCTAATACTCCTTATTCTACACTGTGGTAAGTCTTGTGTTGTCCGTTTCTCTTGATCTCTAATACTCCTTATTCTACAATGTGGTAAGTCTTGTGTTGTCTAATTCTCTTGATCCCTAATACTCCTTATTCTACACTGTGATAAGTCTTGTGTTGTCTAATTCTCTTGATCCCTAATACTCCTTATTCTACACTGTGGTAAGTCTTGTGTTGTCTAATTCTCTTGATCCCTAATACTCCTTATTCTACACTGTGATAAGTCTTGTGTTGTCTAATTCTCTTGATCCCTAATACTCCTTATTCTACACTGTGGTAAGTCTTGTGTTGTCTAATTCTCTTGATCCCTAATACTCCTTATTCTACACTGTGGTAAGTCTTGTGTTGTCTAATTCTCTTGATCCCTAATACTCCTGATTCTACACTGTGGTAAGTCTTGTGTTGTCTAATTCTCTTGATCCCTAATACTCCTTATTCTACACTGTGGTAAGTCTTGTGTTGTCTAATTCTCTTGATCCCTAATACTCCTTACTCTACAGTGTGATAAGTCTTGTGTTGTGTCTCAATGTTTATCTTCGTGCAAAATGTATATTACAGTGTTAAGTACAAGACTCAAACAAACTGAATATAACACTAAACTGAGCTTAAAACAAAACTTGAATTTAAACTGCACAATCCAGCATGTGAAGCTAAACAAAATATTAAACCAAATCTAACACCCGTCCCGAATAAGGAAGAAACTAACACTGACAGTTCTAAGGTGCTGAGAAGTTATTGGGTCTCAATAATGGCAGACCTTACCATCTGTCCTGAATAAGGAACACACTAATATTGACAGTACTAAGGTGCTGCATTGAGTGCTAGCAAATTCAGTTATACTGGAACTTCCATAGATTATAACAGGCTAAGTAAATACAATTATACTGTGTTGTGTCGATAGATAGACAGGCTGATGACAATGACAATGATTCCTGAATATCACAATGGGTGACAAAACAAATAATTTTCCTTCATGCAAACATAACTCTGTATAATTTCGTGTCAATTGCTGAAATTCAACATGATATTTATCATTGTAAAGGCTGGTAATACTGTATATGTCAGTGGCATGTTTGCCAATATAAATCCTTAAAGATGGTCTCAAAGTCAAGAACCATAACTCTCTTTAAAATTAAGTCAAGGACCATAACTCTTTTTAAATCAATCACATGAAGTCCTTTGACAGACTTCTGCACACCTTTTCTCAAATCCATTGAAGCTATTTTGTAGGTAACATTTACTTCAAGCTGATTTTCTATAGAAAACATTCTGCCTAAAATTTAATAAAAGTCAAAATTTCTGCATTTTTTACAGTTTTCCTTAAAAAACTCTACTGGAGACTTACAAAATAGATATAAAATGTATGTGTTGATATTTTCCCCAAATATATGTGTTGACATTTTCTTCAAATGTATGTGTTTACATTTTCCCCAAAATTATTGTTTTTTCATATAATATAAGACAAACTTTGTTGACATGAGGGACTGAGCCCAGACAGCTATTGATGGACTTATGACAATGTTTCTATCTCCTCTAAGTATCAAGATGTGTGAGGAAAAATCAAGCTAAGCACTACACTAGTGTTTGCAATGAAAGGTCATTTACAGTATTTATGACTATGCTTAAATCAAATTGTATGTACCTGAGGTGGAGCTAGCGATGCCGATCTTAAAACAATCCTCGTCAGGTTTTAAATCATTTTCCTCACCAACTGGTCGAAGATATTGCTACAAATGTAAATTATATAAAATACTTATGAAACAGGTTTTGCTTAAAAGCAATTAAAATAAAATCTGAGCATTTTTTCACTTTTGGTCTTAGTCCAATCATATCAAAACATGACTTTTACATAATTCCAGTTCTTTTCCTTGTACATGGGGATTAGGGAGATCGGACAAAGGCCAGCGCTCTTAGACAATATAGTATAACTGAATCAAAGGCTTTGCTTAGATAATAAAGGTTGAACATGATCCCTAACACACTTCAGTCTCTATCTTCAAAAGACCAAACAAATATTGTTAATAAATTAAACAGAGTTTCACTTCAATCTGATTAATACTTTTATCTTTATTCCGCTTCTCTATTTGTCCCATTGCTGATAAAGATCTGCCGAAACCCGTAAGAGGTCGTGTTCTGGTGAACTCTGATTTTTAGTCCATCAGTGGATCGACTACAGATTCCTAGGAATGAAATTAACATCCAGAGCATGCATGGTGACCGACAAGGTACTTTGTGAACAGTATTTGTAACATATTGCGTCACTATCACATGCCTAGCTGAGTCACTGTTTGGCTATGGGAAATAACTGTTTCCGTAATTGAAACGTCATCAGAGTTCACCTGAATATGACCTTTTATGGAGTTTCGCCAGATCTTTATCCGCAATGGGACAAATAGAGAAGCAGAATAAAGATATGGTTTTAATCAAATCGAGTTTCACTTACGCATTATATTTCTGATATTTACTTTCTGATAGTCAGTACCCATGCCATACGAAATTTTGCAACCACTAAAATCTGTCAAGGTTTGCATTTATTCACCTAACAGTCCACTGTTATCAATGTAGGTACTTTTTAGAGGGCATCTTACGTCATAATTATATGACGTCATAACAATCACAAAGTGTAAGTGTATGTTGATGTTATTGTAGTTGCGATATTCTGTATTGTAAATGCAAAACTCCATATTTGAAGTTGTTTTAAGTGAATACCTGAGGTGAGAGACTGAGAGTGAATGTAGAATTAGCTGTCTCTGAAAAACTAAGATACATAGTCGGGAACTGGTTGTATGGCACGGTGTTCTCTACCCAACAGAGGTTCTTATTCCCATTCCAAAATTCCTCCGGCAATGGCAAACCTCTATCCTGCAACACGGAAGCAAACTGTTGTTATAACTTAAAATAGTATGTATTTTATTGCAAGAGAGGATCTACAATAAGCGAATCCCTAAATACTTAGAATTTCACCTGATAAAAAACTTCATCATTTTGCTGTAAAAATTAAATGCTCCACAAAATGTTTATTTCATTATGTCACAATAGTAATTCATGGGTATGTTAAAATGAATCTGGCTAAAACACTGGTACAATCTGGTGAGTGTGGTTAAAACAGAAACTGGCAAGTTTGGTTCAAAATGCATCTGCTGAGCTGAGATACTTGCCAGATTCCTCCACCACACTCATTGCACACCACCCTTTACAGAAGGTGTAAATCACTCATTAATGACAACTAAAATTCTACATTTATCTTAAATTATCACCATACTCTCTATTGACTAGTGACAAGATTTATCCAACATTATCACCATACTCTCTACTGACTAGTGACAAGATTTATCCAACATTATCACCATACTCTCTATTGACTAGTGACAAGATTTATCTTACATTATCACCATACTCTCTACTGACTAGTGACAAGATTTATCTTACATTATCACCATACTCTCTATTGACTAGTGACAAGATTTATCCAACATTATCACCATACTCTCTACTGACTAGTGACAAAATTTATCCAACATTATCACCATACTCTCTACTGACTAGTGACAAGATTTATCCAACATTATCACCATACTCTCTACTGACTAGTGACAAGATTTATCCAACATTATCGCCATACTCTCCACTGACTAGCGACAAGATTTATCTTACATTATCACCATACTCTCTACTGACTAGTGACAAGATTTATCCAACATTTTCACCATACTCTCTACTGACTAGTGACAAGATTTATCCAACATTATCACCATACTATCTACTGACTAGTGACAAGATTTATCTTACATTATCACCATACTCTCTATTGACTAGTGACAAGATTTATCCAACATTATCACCATACTCTCTACTGACTAGTGACAAGATTTATCTTACATTATCACCATACTCTCTACTGACTAGTGACAAGATTTATCTTACATTATCACCATACTCTCTACTGACTAGTGACAAGATTTATCTTACATTATCACCATACTCTCTACTGACTAGTGACAAGATTTATCTTACATTATCACCATACTCTCTATTGACTAGTGACAAAATTTATCCAACATTATCACCATACTCTCTACTGACTAGTGACAAGATTTATCTTACATTATCACCATACTCTCTACTGACTAGTGACAAGATTTATCTTATAGGTACATTATCACCATACTCTCTACTGACTAGTGACAAGATTTATCTTATAGGTACATTATCGCCATACCCTTTACTGATTAATATCAACTAAATTTATTTTACATGGTCACAATACCCTATGCTTATCAATAACGATGTATAACTGTAGGATATATTACCATTTAATTAAATAACTCAAATTACACTTCCAATCTATACTGACAAAATTTCAATATTCAATGTGGTCTTAGTAATGCCCACATTAACTGATTTTCAGCAACCAGCCAGAGAGAGCACCTGCTGGTAAATTTACTCATTACAATTGCATTACATCATAAATAACAATAAATTAAATTTTCAAGTAGTCAGCTGATGGATATCATAAGAAACTTATCTCTACTTCCCTAATGTTGTGCCACTGCTGGCTTAGTTTGTGTTACAGACAGAAAATAAGTGCAACAACTATATGAATAATAGTAATGATAGAATGACCCACCTTGGTGCCTTGCTTTAACTTTTGCATCACTGCATTGTAGACTTTGATTGGTAACCTCAGATTGGTTGTACCACTGTCCACGATCGTCTTCTCAAAGTTATACTTTCAACACAGAAATTATGGTTATTACAAAGTCATATTGGTGAGAAAACTGAAAATGTAGTCATACTTCATCATTTAATAATTATCTACTAAAAGGAAATCTATATTTCTCTCTTTAAGGAAATCTCAGACTGTTAATTCAAGGTGAAGACAAAAAACTGAGACTATTTTTAATATTAGACTAGTTGATTATAAAAGCACTAAAATCTGCTGCAAGACATTTTGCCAGATAGCAACCTGACATTTTCAACAAAATATCTCAACTATGAAATGTTTGTTATACGAACAAGAAAGACAGATATCATCCCTCTATAAACATAAATAGACATTTCTACAACTTCCTACGATGTTAGGGGTAATACCCAACATGTGATGTTTGGTAACTCCAATCTGGGTCAAATACTGTGACGTCACAATCAAACCATGCAAATCACGACAGGAGGCATTAGTCCCCTCTCATCATGTAAAATTTAAGGACAGACTATCAATCAGCAATCCGACCAGTAATACAGTCATAGCCTTGTAACTGTTTTGTAGAATCACACATAAAGGTCCAAAACCTACTGTAACAGTTAACTGGTATTATATCTTATATATACCTACCTCTTTACAGTCCATGGCTAGACTTTGGTTATCTACACCAACATCAGTGATGACTATCTCATAATACCATTCCTTAATGATCGATGTATAGAAGACACGCCCCTTATGCAGAGCTGGATCCACCCCTCCCAGAGTCTGTATTCAAAATTATAATAAGGATGCAAACATGTCAGTTTTTGTTTGACTTTTGTTTAATAATACACCAAGATTAATACATTTACATGGTGATATCTACATGATGCAATGCAAAAATCTAGATCTATGCAATGAGCCCACCTGAAGCAGCAATATAATATCAACAAACTGCCCACAGGACTCACATCTAGGAAATTTCATGAGCCAAAAACGTCATTGATTGAGCAACACTGACTCTACATCAACAGGGTTTTTCTGAGTACATAGAGAGCTGAAATTCTTCCCCATTCCCAACACCAAACTATGACAACTTTTTTTCAGTTTCAGACTGAACAAGATGTGTTTGTAAAATACAAATGCCCCCGGCAGCAACATGGTTCAAATAAGGCAAATTTTGCATTGTCCTTTATCTTGATAACACCCCCTTCTCATGGGACTATGTATGTGAAGCTCCACCTCTTATGTTTCACAAGTTATAACCAATGTTAAAGTTTTTGAAATGTAGGTCAAATAACACAGTCAAAGTCACAAGATCAAAAATTGCTGCACCAATGGGAAGGTCTTGTCACAAGGAATACACAAAGGAAATATGAAAGTCCTACCTCTCACAATTCAAAATTTAACCAATGTTTAATGTTTTTAAGCACAAACAAATGATAAACAAACAGGCTGGCCAAACACTAGATGCTGCTAAATCTTTGATTACATGGGCATAAAAAATTCCAAACTGATTATTCACACATATTTACATAGGTAGATATATACACATACCATCATATGCATTTACACATTCATATAACATGTACAAACTACAGTAAATGCATTGAGTTGATTCAGAGTATATCATTCCAATGTTTGTTACAGGTTATTAAGTTCAGCTGTCTTTTTTTTATCACATATAAGATGACAAGAAATTGTACAAACCTTACTGACACACTGATATAAGGAGCATGTTTGGAAAGAATACACAAAGCACAGTGGGAAAACACTCCAAAACACAGTGGGGAAAACACCCCAAAACACAGTGGGCAAAACACTCCAAAACACAGTGGGGAAAACACCCCAAAACACAGTGGGCAAAACACTCCAAAACACAGTGGGCAAAACACTCCAAAACAGCAGAAGTTAAAAATATGAAGAACTGTCCCTATACACCCTCATTTGGAAGTCTATTGACAAAATTCTTTCAAAATAACATTCCTTACCATAAAGGAATGTTCAAAATAGTCCATAAGAAATCATCATTAACAATTAACATGGAAATATGACACTTTTCTGATTGAAATCACCAAGTCAAAAGAAATGTCAAAAAAATTTCTAAACTTTGATTTTGGAAGGGAACAAGATTTCTTCACTCATCCTCTAGATCATTTCTATGCATTCTGATTTTCTCTGTATACAGCCAGTATGAAGAAGATTGTCAAAGAAAGGTACTCTATTGTGACCTACTTTTGACTGTGGTGGCGCCACCTGTAAAGAGGTTTGGACGAAAACGACAGAATTTGAAGGGGATCATAAGTGATTTATTTCTACCAAGATTTATTAAAATCCTTTTGGAAGGGAACAAGATTTCTTCACTCATCCTCTACATCATTTCTATTTATTCTGATTTTCTCTGTATACAGCCAGTATGAAGAAGATTGTAAAAGAAAGGTACTCTATTGTGACCTACTTTTGACTGTGGTGGCGCCACCTGTAAAGAGGTTTGGACGAAAACGACAGAATTTGAAGGGGATCATAAGTGATTTATTTCTACCAAGATTTATTAAAATCTTTTGAACAGTTTTGCAGAAAAAGTTGAAAATGTGAAAAATGGCCAACCCCTCCTTTTTTTTGGAAGTCTTAAAAAATTCATAAAAAATCCAAAAATTGAGACATTGACAAAATTCTTTCACAATGATATTTCTTACCATAATTATGATCAAATTAGGCCATAAGAAGTCATCATTATCAATTAACTGAAAAACATGGCACTTTTCTGCATTGAAATTACTAAGTCCAAAAAAATGTTGAAAAAACGTCAAAAATTTGATTTCGGAACGGAATAAAAAATAACAACACTTCTTCACACATCTCTCTAGATCATTCATATGTATTCGGTTATTCTCTGTATGGCCCCGGTCTGAAGAAGTTTTTTAAAGGAGGGTACCCTCTGTGACCTCCTTTTGTCTGTGGTGGCGCCACCTATTGACAGATCTGGACAAAAAACAACAACACTTGTAGGGGACCATGAGTACTTCATGCATATCAAGTTTCATCAAATTCTGTTCTGTGGTTCTGAAGAAGAAGTCAAAAATGTGAAAAGTTAACGACCGTCGACAGACTGACGGACAGACGAACAGACGACGGACGACAGACTACGATTGATCACAATAGCTCACTTGAGCCTTTAGGTCAGGTGAGCTAAAAAAGGATGAAAAAATGCATCATTGTGCATAGTGCATCATGCACAAGTTTTTAGTCATTTTTTTCGTGATATACCTCCATCGAATGAAAAATAAATTAGACACATTCCTTATCAATTAATTCCTGTCAGACATGTTTTATATTCTCAGAAATTAGTACGTTACATCTGCACTATTTCTCAACATCTCTAAACTTCTGCCACGGTGGGATCTATATATTGATGTCACAGTTACAGAAAGGTGGTAAATTGCGTCGTCACAAAAAATTCCTGGATGAGATATACCAATATCTTTTTTAACAATCAAAATGTGTGTTACCTATAAAATTTAACAATTGATTAATTTCTGGCTAAAATCTGGATCGAGACCACTTTGATTTGTAGCATAACACTAAAACACCAGGACTACACTATACAGACCATAGCTAATTATACCTACCAGACTTCCACCCATCTCCATGTCTGCTATACCTCTGTTGAATTTATATACCACCGTGCCACAGAGCTGTAGCGAAAACACATCATCTATATTCGATGTCTCTACCAAGGACATGAAGTATGGCAACACTGAACTATCAGGCTAAAACATAACAGATTTATAGATAAAATCTTGTCACACGTAAGGATACAATCATGTAACATAACAGATTTATAGATAGAATCCTGTCACATACAAGGATACATGTAACATAACAGATTTACAGATAGAATCCTGTCACACACAAGGATACATGTAACATAACAAATTTATAGATAGAATATTGTCACATGCAAGGATACATGTAACATAACAGATTTATAGATAGAATCCTGTCACATACAAGGATACATGTAACATAACAGATTTATAGATAGAATCCTGTCACACACAAGGATACATGTAACATAACAGATTTATAGATAGAATCCTGCCACATACAAGAATGAAGGATATATGTAACACAACAGATTTATAGATAGAATCCTGTCCAAACTGGTGTAACGGTAATGATATGGTAATAAATGAAACTAAAACCAAATGTATGTTGTTAGGTATAACTCAAAAATTAGCAAAATTACCACGAAAAGATCTCTCATTAACGATCAGTAACCATACGCTAGATAACGTCAAAAACAATAAACTTCTAGGCTTATAGACTCTTCTTTACAGTTTTACAAACACATTGATGATGTCTGTCGTTCAGTGTCTAGCAAAATTGCCCTTCTTAGGAAAATAAAAAGACATCTTCCACTTTCCTATCGAAAACTATATTATAATGCCTACATATCACCCTCCATAGACTATTGTCTTACAATTTACAGAAACACCGCCAAACCTCACGTAGACAGAATACACAAACTTCAAAAATGTGCCACTTGAGTTATTTTAGATGAACCACATGATTCTCCATCTTAACCCTTATTTGTAAAATTAGGATGGCTAACTGTTTAAGGGAGGATTGATTATAATAAAGGCATACTCCTGTATAAATCTCTTTATGTTCTCTGTCCTAATTATATTTCTGATATGTTTATTTTCCAATCAACATGCGTTTATAATCTTCGATCTATTAGTAATCGTGATTTGAGTATCCCGCACCATACTAATGAATTATTTCAAAGAACATTTCAATACACAGGAGTGCAAATTTGGAATAATCTCCCCCTCCACATTAGGACAGCCAGTAGTCTGTCAATATTTAAGAATGCTCTCTTTAACTTTATTATATCAAAACGATGATGACGTATATATGTGTGTATGTATGTATATGTGTGTATATGTATGTATATGTGTGTGTGTGTATTTGTATGTGTATGTGTGTGTATGTATGTATGTATGTATGTATGTATGTATGTATGCATGTATATGAATATGTATATGTGTGTGTATGTATATGCATATATGTATGTATATGTATGTGTGTATGTATGTGTATATGTATAAGCACATTCAAATAGATACAATATTCTTATACAAGTAAGTTATATCATTTCTGTGTATAAATGTTTCTGTTTCTGTGTTAAACTTTAATATTTTGCATACATATGTATTGTTTAAGAGAAGGCCTCAGGGAAGAATAGTGTGAACTAACTGAGTTACCTTCTTAAAATAAAGAATTATTATTATTATTATTATCATTATTATTATTATTATTATTATTATTATTATTATTATAGAATCCTGCCACATACAAGGATACATGTAACTTAACAGATTTATAGATAGAATCCTGCCACATACACGGACACATGTAACATAACAGATTTATAGATAGAATCCTGTCACATACAAGGATACATGTAACATAACAGAATTATAGATAGAATCCTGTCACATACAAGGATACATGTAACATAACAGATTTATAGATAGAATCTTGTTACATACATGTACAAGGATACATGTAACATAACAGATTTACAGATAGAATCCTGTCACACACAAGGATACATTAACATAACAAATTTATAGATAGAATCCTGTCACATGCAAGGATACATGTAACATAACAGATTTATAGATAGAATCCTGTCACATACAAGGATACCTGAAAAATAACAGATTTACAGATAGAATCCTGTCACAGACAAGGATACATGTAACATAACAGATTTATAGATAGAATCCTGTCACATACAAAGATACATGTAAAATAACAGATTTACAGATAGAATCCTGTCACACACAAGGATACATGTAACATAACAGATTTATAGATAGACTCCTGTCACATACACGGATACATGTAACATAACAGATTTATAGATAGAATCCTGTCACATACAAGGATACATGTAACATAACAGATTTATAGATAGAATCCTGTCACATACAAGGATACATGTAACATAACAGATTTATAGATAGAATCCTGTCACATACATGTACAAGGATACATGTAACATAACAGATTTATAGATAAAATCCTGTCACATACATGTACAAGGATACATGTAACATAACAGATTTATAGATAGAATCCTGTCACATACAAGGATACATGTAACATAACAGATTTATAGATAGAATCCTGTCACATACACGGATACATGTAACATAACAGATTTATAGATAGAATCCTGTCACATACAAGGATACATGTAAAATAACAGATTTACAGATAGAATCCTGTCACAGACAAGGATACATGTAACATAACAGATTTATAGATAGAATCCTGTCACATACAAGGATACATGTAAAATAACAGATTTACAGATAGAATCCTGTCACAGACAAGGATACATGTAACATAACAGATTTATAGACAGAATCCTGTCACATACAAGGATACATGTAAAATAACAGATTTATAGACAGAATCCTGTCACATACAAGGATACATGTAACATAACAGATTTATAGATAGAATCCTGTCACATACAAGGATACATGTAACAGTAGTTTAGGTTAATTTGTTTATTAGATTGCTCTTCAAATATTTAGTCTTTGGATATCTACATCTTCAATTTTGAGCATTAATGTAAGTTGTTATTGGCGAACATTTGTTTAATGTTGATATATGTTAGATATTTGCTCCATTTCATGCCGAAATGCGTAGAATCGTGCTGTCCATTCCATTTATCAAAATTGCAAGTTTATGCAATGTAAGGAACTGTGGCCCTATCATTCAAATATGGCCACTACTTGCAGCTTATATTTATGGTAACCATAATACAGAGCTTTAATTGATACTGTTTTATCCAAAAGAAGAGATACATCCAAAGGACAGATATATAGGACATATACATCCCAAGGACATATACATCCCAAGGACATGTACATCCCAAGGACATATACATCATAGAACAGATAGGAAGTAGTTGATACTATAAAGTATAATCACTTTACAGAAATCCACTCCATTTCAACACTAAAAAATCCTAAACAAAGAAGAAATCAAACACTTAGAAATGTGTATAATTACCCTGGCTATCTGATGATAGGCCATGCCCAGAATGCCCTGCCACCTGGATCCATTGATGAAGAACCCTGTTGACTCCGTAATGAAGGCAATATTTGCTCTAACAGTGATATTAGGCAAAGAGGTCAAGGCCACCAGGTCATTTCCAAGAATCCCTTTCCAGTTTCCTTGAGTGTACGGTACAAAAACAGTTTTTGATGTCTTTTGATATGTACTCGAACTGAAAAAAATAATTGCAGATCATGTTTTTGATATGCCTCTACAGGCAACATTTTAGTACTTTGTTAAATTCTTAAATCACATAATCATGAGAGATCTACTCTACATGTTCATGTTTGAAATACAACTGCCATATCTATACCTTTAAAAAACTGCATGGAAACAAATTTTGATAAATCTTTCTACATTTTATTCATCTACTGAAGTTACTAAAATTCAATCTATCATGCTTCCATATATTAAGTTCTCATTGACTACCTGTGTTAATCCATGGACAAAAAGGGGTACATGTACCTGGAGGAACTTCTGGGAGTGCACTGCCAGGCTTTCTATTTACCTTTCAATGAGGTACAATGCTCACTTGATAGTTGTAAGGGGTTGTTATAATGAGTTTAAATGCAGGGTTTTAGTCCACTAACAACACCATTTTCCTACCACTTTGTCACCATTGCTCACCTGGTGAAAAATATACTAACTAATAACACATCTTCCTACAGATCTATTATTCAGTATAAGCTACATGTATGCCATTACATAAACTTTAATTACTTACTTCTCCCTTTGGAAATATTTATCAACATCAGGATTGGCACTGGCTGCCACAGCAAAATTACTGCTCCCTGTGTCTATCAGGATATTCATCTGTCAATGACACGATCATAACATCAAAAATGCAACATAATCAGTCAAATATCATTGTTTTTACATGCAAGCCTGATTTCTGACTTCTGTATTGTGATATTGTATTCATTAGGGTCTTAAACAAAAAAAAAACATTATTGAAATTCTTACTTAAATTTATTCATTTTTTTTCTTCAGACAAATATTCTGCATTAACTTTGTCTTATTTAACCTCACATCCATACCAAAAATATACCATCTACATAATGGCTACTAAAGTTCATAACCACACATCCATACTGGTAGTATACCATCTACATCATGGCTACTCAAAGTTTATGACAACCCCATATCCATACTGGTAATATACCACCTACATCGCGCCTACCAGAGTTTATAATAACCACACATCCATACTGGTAATATACCACCTACATCATGGCTACCTGAGTTTATAATAACCACACATCCATACTGTTAATATACCACCAACATCATGGCTACCTGAGTTTATAATAACCACACATCCATACTGGTAATATACCACCTACATCATGGCTACCTGAGTTTATAATAACCACCCATCCATACTGGTAATATACCACCTACATCGCGCCTACCAGAGTTTATAATAACCACACATCCATACTGGTAATATACCACCTACATCATGGCTACCTGAGTTTATAATAACCACACATCCATACTGATAATATACCACCTACATCATGGCTACCTGAGTTTATAATAACCACACATCCATACTGGTAATATACCACCGACATCATGGCTACCTGAGTTTATAATAACCACACATCCATACTGGTAATATACCACCTACATCATGGCTACCTGAGTTTATAATAACCACACATCCATACTGATAATATACCATCTACATCAGGGCTACCTGAGTTTATAATAACCACCCATCCATACTGATAATATACCACCTACATCATGGCTACCTGAGTTTATAATAACCACACATCCATACTGGTAATATACCACCTACATCATGGCTACCTGAGTTTATAATAACCACACATCCATACTGGAAATATACCACCTACACCATGGCTACCTGAGTTTATAATAACCACCCATCCATACTGATAATATACCACCTACATCATGGCTACCTGAGTTTATAAAAACCTCACATCCATACTGGTAATATACCACCGACATCATGGCTACCATAGTTTATAATAACCACCCATCCATACTGGTAATATACCACCTACATCATGGCTACCTGAGTTTATAATAACCACCCATCCATACTGATAATATACCACCTACATCATGGCTACCAGAGTTAATAAAAACCTCACATCCATACTGGTAATATACCACCGACATCATGGCTACCATAGTTTATAATAACCACCCATCCATACTGGTAATATACCACCTACATCATGGCTACCATAGTTTATAATAACCACACATCCATACTGGTAATATACCACCTACATCATGGCTATCGGAGTTTATAAAAACCACACATCCATACTGGTAATATACCACCTACATCGCGCCTACCAGAGTTTATAATAACCACCCATCCATACTGGTAATATACCACCTACATCATGGCTACCTGAGTTTATAAAAACCACACATCCATACTGGTAATATACCACCTACATCATGGCTACCATAGTTTACAATAATCATAAATTCATACTGGTAACATACCACCTACACCATGGCTACCATAGTTTATAATAACCTCACATCCATACTGGTAATATACCACCTACATCATGGCTATCGGAGTTTAAGCAAATGCATTTTTCAGACATGATTTTGAAAAACTGAAGAAAAAACTGAAAACATGTAGATCTAGAATTGTACTAACAGGACAATTAGCCCATCAACAACAACTTTCAAAGTAGGGCAAAGACCAAGGTAAAGGTCACAAGGTCAAAAATTTTGGTACCGACAGACAGGTCTTGCCACAAGGAATACACATGTGTGGTATGAAGGCCCCATCTCTTTGTTCAAAAGTTATGACTGAGGTTACAATTTTTCAAAAGTAGGTCAAATGTCAAGGTCACGAGGTCAAAAGTTTGGTACCGACAGAAAGGTCTAGCCACAAGGAACACACATGTGTAGTATGAGAGTCCCATCTCTATGGATTCAAAAGTTATGGCTTAGTTAGAGCTTTTCAAAAGTAAGTCAGACGTCAAGGTCAAGGTCACAGGTAAAAATTTCTGAAATCAACTGAAAGGTTGGGTGGTTGATTGGTATTTTACGTCGCTTTCAACGATTTTCAGTTATATCGCAACATGGAAGCAGGAAATGCCCAATTTCTTAAACAAGTGGCACAACATATATAAAAATGGGAATCGAACCCGGATTATCTGTGCCGCAAGCCAAGCACTTAACCACATACCAAACCTGCCCCTCTGACTGAAAGGTCTTGCCACAAAAAATACACACGTAGTATGAAGACCCCATCTCTTTTGCTTCAAAAGTTATTTTCCAAGGTTAAAGCTTTTCTGGACGGACAGATGGACAGATGGACACACAGTTGGATAAGGTGATTCCAATATACCCCTCCAAACTTCATTTGCGGGGGCTACTAAGTATACTATAACTGACAAAGGGCGGTTTTCTTATTTCTTTTACAAAATCGAACACATTATCAATTTTTCAAACAGAAAAAAACAAAACTTCATATCAGATTTAAAACTGAAGAAAATCATGTCTGACATTTGTACGCCGAAAGGTTTTTGACCCATTGCCCCACTAGTTTACTACTTTTCAGGCAGATTCTTTATTTCTGTAATGCAATACTGTAATTATTTCAGTGTATATGTCCCCTTACTTTGTAATTTTTTTTTTTTTTTAATTTCCTAATACATTTTGTATTATACAGCTAGAGTAAACGGTATCCTTTTCCTGTTTGTACATGTACAATGGCCTGAATGGGAAATATCTTCATCAACATACAGAACTGGAAAATTTAATAAAAACAGCATACCTTCTGTGGGGGTGTTCCAATGTTGACCTCCAAATAATAACCTTGACCTGGTTTCCCTTTTAGATTATTTCTTTGACTCACAAAGTCTATATCTCTTTTTGACCGCCCCATGCTCTCAAATCTTAAATCTTTCATTTCTCGTACATATCGCAACAGCGTAGCGACAGAGTCATCTGCTGCCATGGTAACCAACAGACAACCATTTCCCAGCACTAGGAGAAGAATCCACGAGAGTTTCATGTTACTATTAAGTTTTTCCATAGCACTTTAGGGCTGTAGAGATGTCATGCTGTAATTCTATGTGCTTATGTATCAGCTAGACATATTACCATTCAAACCACATCTGAAAAATATGCAGCATACAGTGTAGGATGTAGTATACGGTGTAGGAGGTAGTATACAAATGTGCAGTATACGGTGTAGGAGGTAGTATACAAATGTGTAGTATACAGTGTAGGAGGTAGTATACAAATGTGTAGTATACAGTGTAGGAGGTAGTATACAAATGTGTAGTATACAGTGTAGAGGTAGTATACAAATGTGTAGTATACAGTGTAGAGGTAGTATACAAATGTGTAGTATACAGTGTAGAGGTAGTATACAAATGTGTAGTATACAGTGTAGGAGGTAGTATACAAATGTGTAGTATACAGTGTAGGAGGTAGTATACAAATGTGTAGTATACAGTGTAGAGGTAGTATACAAGTGTGTAGTATACAGTGTAGAGGTCGTATACAAATGTGTAGTATACAGTGTAGGAGGTAGTATACAAATGTGTAGTATACAGTGTAGAGGTAGTATACAAATGTGTAGTATACGGTGTAGGAGGTAGTATACAAATGTGTAGTATACAGTGTAGGAGGTAGTATACAAATGTGTAGTATACGGTGTAGGAGGTAGTATACAAATGTGTAGTTTACAGTGTAGGAGGTAGTATACAAATGTGTAGTATACAGTGTAGGAGGTAGTATACAAATGTGTAGTATACAGTGTAGGAAACAGTATACAAATGTGTAGTATACAGTGTAGGAAACAGTATACAAATGTGTAGTATACAGTGTAGGAGGTAGTATACAAATGTGTAGTATACGGTGTAGGAGGTAGTATACAAATGTGTAGTATACGGTGTAGGAGGTAGTATACAAATGTGTAGTATACGGTGTAGGAGGTAGTATACAAATGTGTAGTATACGGTGTAGGAGGTAGTATACAAATGTGTAGTATACGGTGTAGGAGGTAGTATACAAATGTGTAGTATACAGTGTAGGAGGTAGTATACAAATGTGTAGTATACAGTGTAGGAGGTAGTATACAAATGTGTAGTATACAGTGTAGGAAACAGTATACAAATGTGTAGTATACAGTGTAGGAAACAGTATACAAATGTGTAGTATACAGTGTAGGAGGCAGTATACAAATGTGTAGTATACAGTGTAGGAGGTAGTATACAAATGTGTAGTATACAGTGTAGGAGGTAGTATACAAATGTGTAGTATACAGTGTAGGAGGTAGTATACAAATGTGTAGTATACAGTGTAGGAGGTAGTATACAAATGTGTAGTATACAGTGTAGGAGGTAGTATACAAATGTGTAGTATACAGTGTAGGAAACAGTATACAAATGTGTAGTATACAGTGTAGGAGGCAGTATACAAATGTGTAGTATACAGTGTAGGAGGTAGTATACAAATGTGTAGTATACAGTGTAGGAGGTAGTATACAAATGTGTAGTATACAGTGTAGAGGTAGTATACAAATGTGTAGTATACAGTGTAGGAGGTAGTATACAAATGTGTAGTATACGGTGTAGGAGGTAGTATACAAATGTGTAGTATACAGTGTAGGAGGCAGTATACAAATGTGTAGTATACAGAGTAGGAGGTCGTATACAAATGTGTAGTATACAGTTTAGGAAACAGTATACAAATGTGTACATAGCATGTTCATGTAGAGGAATTACCATGAAAATAATCATAGGTACCACATTTATCACATTATCAAGAATCGCATATAGTAGCGAATGATAATTACAATGTATTTTAAATCGTCTTTAACTTTTATTGATAAAAAACGTAAATGTAAATTTTTCATGACAAAATTGTTAATTTCACTCAGGGAAGGCAGTGTATTTATCCAGTATTAATTAATTATGTCCAAGTCCATGTCAGTGTGCCCCCGATTCGCTTACTCACTTTAAATAACATCTAATGTAATTGGTGTGAAAGGGGCCCTCGTAAGGGGTGTTAATGATATTTATTTGTATAACAAAGCTATCGGAGATCACCTGTACAACTTTACTTATAATAGATAAGTACACATATTTTTGTTTTCTTTACATAATGTAAATGCACATGTACTTCATGTGCATACAATACTTAAAAGAACGTTTGAATAATTCTTCATTTTGATCTTGCACAGGTAACGCTTCCCTAATGAATAAACAAGCCAAAATAAGTTACCCTTACGAGGGCCCCTTTCATCATTCAT
Source organism: Pteria penguin (assembly GCA_035048485.1). Taxonomy (NCBI): domain Eukaryota; kingdom Metazoa; phylum Mollusca; class Bivalvia; order Pterioida; family Pteriidae; genus Pteria; species Pteria penguin. The sequence continues at coordinate 5,185,842 of CM068589.1, read as the reverse complement.
GCCACCGAGCGAGAAAGTGTGTTGAACTTAATTAGTATGGAAATTTGAAGTTGAAATAAATCATTACATATTCTGATGGCTAAACGCATGCTTTTGTCCACCAGCCTGAGATTCTTTAGACCCCCTATCAGCTATAACTCATCTTGTGTAAATGACCCTGAAATGTCAACACATTCAATCCAATTTTCCAAATTCCACACCAACTGTACTGTAAATGATCATACTCAATCTATTGGTTTTTCTTCTTCATTAGGCCTTCTTACCTAAGACTGAGTCTATTTTCTTTAACTGTACACAGTCGGAGATAAAACAAAACCGGCCTCAAAAATGTGCACCAGTGTTTACATGGAAGTTATTACAATGTCACAAAATGTGCAGCGCATAATTAACCGACGGGCAGAATATTCCAACACAGCCGAGTCTGAGTATTTATATCCCGTTTATACACAACAGTTGGGGCAAATAACAGGATATTGCCGCACCTTACTTGAATTTATTTTAATTCATTGGTTACGTGAGGAGGAATATAATAAAAACACTTTTAATTCATAAAATGGTCAACATCTCTGTGACGGTCAGAGGAAATTCGAAATATTAACAAATACATGGCATTGTGTGCCATTTAATGAAATGGAATCACATTTTTTCTCTTATACTAACGAAAAACGTACTTTACTTAACAAAGATGACGTTTACTCAACATATAAACAAACTAAACAGGGCTATCTACCTTTTTTTCTACTTCCGGCTTGAGAAACTGGAGACAACTCGCACATGGCATTGTGGTAAAAAAACAAAAATAAATAAATAAATAAACAAGAAAATATATTGACGCAAGCGTCAAAGTTTCGGGCCGTAACCAAATTGTTCACTGACTTATATTTCCATTACTATAGGTTTCGACCTACCTATAGTGTACATTTGTTTAAACACCGTTTTTTTTTTTTTTTTTTTTTTTTTTGACTTTATGTAATAAGCCCAGTACAAGTTTGATTATGATATGTTCCTAGAAGTAATACTGTAATTTGAAAAAAAAGGTTAAATTGTGATATTTGTTGGTTATGATTGAATAATATTTGAAAGGATAATGCCTCTTCATACCGAAAAATGGCATCCTAAAATATCGTCAAGAAACTTCTTTAAAACCAATAGCAAGTCAATACTTAGCGCGTGGCCCTTAGTACTTAGTGTGTAATTTGGCGACATGTATAATTGATTTGAAAATAAAGAAAAAAAGTCATTGCTCCCAAAAACGATGTCGCTTGCCATATGTTTACCCATAAACTTGACCTTGAATATGACCTTGACAGTCTCAGTTTGACCTTCGGCTCTCATCGTAATAAATCAATCCTGCAAGTTTGATTTGAAGTATAGATGTTTAATACTAAATTATGACCAATAATGTGAAAGCGTGACTGACAGACAGACGGATGGACATCGGACAAATTGATTCAAATGTTTTGTTTCGCAGGTGACATAAAAAAGGGTCTGAAAAGTGCAATGTAGATGCAATTTCGATGAAATCTAGATATGAAAGCAGTTTTAAGGGAGGAGTAAGCATCTTCTGTCTAGTTGTGCAGGCAGGAAAGTCATGGCACATTATACATGTCTAGTTATCACAGACAGACAAAATGACAGTAAAGGTTAATGCTATGTGTTCAGCCTTTTCATGCCAAGTATTTATAACACTTTGATTGAAATAAACATAATGTATTCATGAAAATCACTATGTGTTATTGACTGAATCCAAATTAAGAATATTACAATGAAATCAAACCAAAGAATAAAAATTTGAATTTAAATGTTACAGTTTAAATTTAAAAATTCATTGGGAATTTTTTTACCTATTATACTTTTGGAATTTTGAACAAAAAGGTTTAAAGTAGTAGTATCAAAACAATTTGTATTATTTTGAATTACTTTTAATTTTCTTGCTATTTCTTACTAATTTCTATGAAAACTTTAATTCAAACTTCATATCTACATAATTAGTGATAATGATTTCAAACATGACCTGTTGTCTTTAATTATCTTTAAGTAATCATTTTGTTGTACAATTAACCTATAAATTTGTTTTTATATATGAAGTTATGCCCATCTCGTCTCTTATTTTTGGAGGTTAATTGTACAACTTAAGACACTCTTGTTTCAGACAAATGTATGAAATTATAGATGATGACATGGAATTAAAATTTGAATCAATGTCAATTACTTAAAAGGCTTAAATCAGTATAACTTGACTTAAAACATATTTTTGTATGCTTCATTTTATGTATCATTGTTTAGTATAAGTTTACATATACGTCTTAGAATACAATTTCTTCAGTGATCACTTATAATTATAATCAGAGGAAATACTGGTAAATTTTTATTCTGTAATTTTCTTTTCGGTAGATTTTACGATATTTTCGGTAAACTCAACCTCTCCGGTAATCCCTTTTATACTATCGCGTATAGCAAGGTTTCTAAAAATAAACTAAACATTGAGCACAGCATCGCCGTATATACATATCTATAAATAGCGCCGCAACGATGATGTCATAATTTTCTGCTCTTACAAAAACTGGAATTTTTTTTTCACGATAATATGTAAAAAGGATGTGAACGTAACGTATTTGTCAAGCGTTTTAATGACCTTTAGTGACCATGATGATATGTAGTAAACAAAGTAATACCGCAGTGAATCATAGTACTTTACAGGGCAGCAGTAAATCACAGTGTTTTCTCCAAAGTTAAATCAGTAAATGGGCCGGCTCGTCCGGCCCAAATAAAAATAAAAACCAAAATTCAGAAACATTCAATTTTCAGGAACATTGTCTTTTCCGTGGATTTCCAGCAAAGTACATAAAGAGGAAACGGGGATAAGATATGCACCCAGTACACACTATGGACTTCCAAGAGAAATTTTGAAAATTATGAATCTAGAAAGAATAAAAGAGGAGTTACTGGCTCAGTTATGTGGCAGAAATCATCATTGAGCTATACAATACATGGGTATAAAAAATATACTAGCACATATAACACATTACAAAAATATTTGATTGTAGTGCAATTACGATACCGACTTACGACGGTCATTTGATTTGACAAAAACCAAACAAATAGTGTGCTTAACCGGTTTACGGGCCCACCTTCCCACCTTCTAGGAACAATGACTAGGGGCATATAATCATATGGTCAATGTGTGAATATCATATGTAAACGATCTACAAGACTACATGCAGTCGATGCTTTGTATCACCAATCCCGTAGCGTAAACTTCCGAACAAGAAAACGTATAGCTAGCATTTATTTTCTAGTCCTTATAAAAGAAAAACGAACAGCAGGACAACCAAGTCAACCACACAGGGTCTATGCATCCCTGCTAAGCCATATCTAGACCCTGTGGTCAACCATAAGAAGCCTTCATGAAGACAATGTTATATCTTGAAAATATAACGACAGTGAACATATTTTAAGAGCACTGATTTCAAGTTTGGACTTAGGTAGAAAAATGCCAGAGTTCTATGATAATCCATTTATAATATTACTGCTTACCCACATGAAACGCAGACTCCAAAAAGAGTTTCTGTAATGACATTATTATCACTGAAATCAATGGTGTGCCAAATCTCACATTTTATTACACAGCTAAGCCCATCTTTTACGAATTTTTCAAATGCCCGAAGACCTCTACTGACATACAAAGTAACATTAAAAGTATTCCAAGTTTGAAGACAACATTCCATGCACCATCAGAAATAGGATCAGTCTCATAAAGCAGACTCCCAGACTCATTGAAACTGATTCTATCAGATATTTGTGACAATGGGTTGATGATAGCGTCTATAGGACAGACAATCATAAGACGGTGCAATCAAAAGCTCTTATTGCACCACTTCATGTCAGTCTCGAATACAGTTACATCAACAGTTTGTATCTAGATTCAAGATAGACACTGTCTCACTATAAAGATATGTAACAATAAAAATAGCTTTCACCAAAACAAACACTCCGTTTTTTCCTATCCTGTATACAGGATCTTTGTTTCCAGGACTGTCATCGTCGACACTACGTACTCCGTTTTTTCCTATCCTGTATACAGGATCTTTGTTTCCAGGACTGTCATCGTCGACACTACGTACTCCGTTTTTTCCTATCCTGTATACAGGATCTTTGTTTCCAGGGCTGTTATCGTCGACACTACGTACTCCGTTTTTTCCTATCCTGTATACAGGATCTTTGTTTCCAGGGCTGTTATCGTCGACACTACGTTCTCCGTTTTTTCCTATCCTGTATTCAGGATCTATGTTTCCTGGGCTGTCATCGTCGACACTACGTACTCCGTTTTTCATATCCTGTATATAGGATCTTTGTTTCCAGGACTGTCATCGTCGACACTACGTACTCCGTTTTTTCCTATTCTGTATACAGGATCTTTGTTTCCAGGACTGTCATCGTCGACACTAAGTACTCCGTTTTTTCCTATCCTGTATACAGGATCTTTGTTTCCAGGACTGTCATCGTCGACACTATGTACTCCGTTTTTTCCTATCCTGTATACAGGATCTTTGTTTCCAGGGCTATCATCGTCGACACTACGTACTCCGTTTCTATCTTACTGAACAACATTCGATCAAGAAATTTACAAAATTCGTAGTTCCAGGGCGAAGAAAATATTTGAGGCGACGGATTCTAAAGTACATTTTGTCACCCCCTCTCCCCCCCCCCCCCCCCCTTACACACACGTATTAATTTCTTAAAATCGATATATATCGCTTTCCTCTTTTTTTATCAAAATACCAAATCATAGTTCCGACGCTCCGCCCATATATTATCTCTGATCATCGCCAACTGTAGTCACTTATAAATATGTGTAAACACCATCGTACGTGCCATACAGTCCAACAAGCTTCGAACGTGCCATACAGTCCAACAAGCTTCGCACGTGCCATACAGTCCAACAAGCTTCGTATGTGCCATACAGTCCAACAAGCTTCGTACGTGCCATACAGTCCAACAAGCTTCGTACGTGCCATACAGTCCAACAAGCTTGGTATGTGGGACGTTAACAGAAACTTGTTTTATACTCGACCCTCAACAATGCGACCCGGGTTCGATTCCCGGAGTGGTAAGTGAGATGGTGAGACTGTCAGCAATCTGGCTTCGTGTGTTTTCTCCGGGTACTCCGGTTTCCGTCCACACAAACGACACCCTTAGTCCAAGATCAGTGCCAGCGAGCAAGATTTATATAAGTTGTTAACTTGTTTCCTAATCGTTGTAAAATGAATAAAGTTTAAATTTTATACTGCGATTGAGGTACATATATACTTCAGTGTCAGCTGATGCATGATATCAAGAAGAAGAGAAGGGGGAAAAGACATCTGATTCAGGTGAAACAAACAGACATGCAGAGCACAGGCGCTCGAAGAAAAAGACGTAAAACATTCGATAATAATACAGTTACGGTACCAACTTCTGACAGACCATGGAAGTTACCTGGTATGGTTAACAGGTATACACTTTCCCACTCGCAACAAAAATAGAAAGAATATTTTTATTATTATTATTGTTGTTGTTGTTGTTGTTGTTGTTGCTTATTATTATTATCATTGTTGTTGTTGTTGTTCAATTCAACTTTATTAGCAAGAACAAAATTTATGACGTGAGCCATCCATGACACAAACATTGCAAACAATAACAAAAGAATAGTCAGATGCGTGTAACAATAAAAGGAGATATATAGCAATAAAAGAAAAAAGAGGAGTTACCGGCTCAGTAATGTGGCAGAATTCACCATGGAGCTATACAATAAAGACATAAATACGTATAGTTACATTGTATTTAAATATATGTACAATTCAATTCAACTCCATTGGCAAGACAAACATTTATGGCATAAACCATTCACAACACACACAATAATCAAAAACAAGATTGGTCAGATGTGTGTAACAGTGAAAGAAGATACATATGACGAAAGCAATCAAGTTTAAGCGACATTGTATAATAAATATAGAACATATATACTTTTTTTAATTTAGTGCACCATATGCGCATTTCGACAACTTATGTCTCTTCAGTGATGTTCAACACTGATAACAGCCCTGGAATGGAAACAAAGATCCTGTATACAGGATAGGAAACACTAGACTTATAAGATATGTATTATGTTTCCGGATTAATACATATTAGTATGAACCAGATGAATTAATATTTAAACAACTCAAACAATCCTCAACTGAAAAACCAGATGTAATTACTAAATTAGATTAAATACATGCTGTTATCAACTTTCTATGTTCAAAAGGTTCTTGAACATGTAAGCTCATGTGTTTAACAATTACATAGCAAGTAGGGTTGATTGATTTTTTTTACACTTTCAGTATAAAAACCCAACTCTCCTATTTGATTGTCATTTACATTGTATATTTTATTTGTATGCTCTATGGTTTTATTAAATCTAAAACAATATTCTTCTTCTTCGTCGTCGTCGTCGTCGTCTTCTTCTTCTTCTTCTTCTTCTTCTTCTTCTTCTTCTTCTTCTTCTTCTTCTTCTTCTTCTTCTTCCACATCCAAGTGTACTTAATGTTCAGCGAAGGTAAAAGCCTAACAAGGCAATATGATACAGTTAAAAAGTGAATCCTTGTGCTGGATCTTGAAAAGCAATAGAAGGCGGGTCTTCACTCTTCTGATTTGTAATTGTTACCATCCCAGGGAGCTGACGATGTTAGAAGCGCTGCCTGCCCCTAGTCACACTCCCAGTAGTTCCTTGAAGCAAACCGTGCTGCTCTGAGCTGGACTTTCTCTATCTAGCTGATCTGTCCGCTTGTATGAGAGTTCCATATGGAGGCAGCATACTCCAGCATTGGACATACAAAGGCTTCGTAGGATTGATCCGTGTTGCAATTACTGATTCATATAATTTTAACTATGTTTTGGCAAATGAGTTGCTATTAAATTGTGACTTCAGAGCAAAAACTACCTCTCTTGCTCATAGCAGACTTTGCATATAAATCATCCATGGCTTTTTAGGGTTTGTACGTTTTTTAAGTGAGTTTTGATTTCAAGCCTTAGCTCTTAAGCCTACCAGTGGTATATGTGTTTCACTTATTTCTTTTGCAATGAGGTTTAAGTCTGACCATTCACCGTTGTTCAACATGTATTCTAAGGACAGAATGTAATTGATAGAGTTAGGATCTCTAATAGCTTCAAAATAAGTTTCCTCATTGTATGAATTTTTCCTGTTTGTTTTTAAGTTTTGATAAAGGTTTAATGTGGTTTTCCTTGCAGGTTGCAATACCAACAGAGATAATGCGTTGATCAGACACTTCATTGGGAGTCATCACATTGAAATAACTTGTATGGTTAAGCAATGACAATGGTATGTTGACGGCAACCTGTAGTCAAGGGTGCCCCTGCCATTAGAACTGAAAAATGTGAGGGGAAATCTAAGAGTCACCAAGAAATCTTCCCTTTGAAATTCTTAGGTTTTTGGATATGCAAATGTTAATAATTTAACAAGTGAATTGGGTATTTTATCCAACTGGTTGTATCTGGGACATATATATCAGGAATTGTACAATCATTGAAATTTAAGCTAACTTGATCACTCTATATATAATCTGTAATTCACCCCGCTCTTGCATTTAAGTTCACACACCCCCACCTACACACACACACACACACACACACACACCAACACACACATACATACACACACACCTACACACACCTACACACACACACCTACACACACTTCTCCGGTTTGTAAATACTGAGATATTCCGTATTCTAGATTTGAAAATGCATTTTCAGAACATCCCGAGACGGTGTAAGGTTTCATGTAACAGGAACAATATTACACATGTAATCCATCCTCTTTAAATTTCTCCACATGTTGTTTAATGTTTGGTTTAATATTGATTAATAGGTTTCCCGAAGACAGATCTTGTCTTTTAGTTTTTCTTTGGACCAACAATTAAGGTTGTGGAATATCCTGGAATGTTTCCTGGAGACTCTCTCGATATAGATTCAAAAAGACAAACTACACCTAAATTTAGTCCTAAACTCTAGCAAACTCTAGCTTACTGTGAATAAGATAATTTGATTTAGTGTCTTTACCTTCTTCATGCGCATATGTGTTTATATATGTATTTAACTCTTGAACTTGAAAAGTTGTCGCAGGATTTTTGTGACCGGAGTTGTATGCAAGCAGGGAAGGCTTACTCCTTCCGGGCACATGGTCTCACCTCAATTTCATTGGGATTCGCATTCCTTTGATTATGACATTGAACAACATATTGTCCTTTTATGTGCCTTTCTAGAATGATTGAAAATATTCTGCAATGCGACTAAATGATCTGTTCAGTGAACACCAAATATGACTTTGTATACCAGTTTTGTACTTTCGTATATACAGTTAGGAAACCAAACTCTTGATTTTGACATGTTTATTGGTGATGTATGCAGACAGGAGATGCTTACTCTCCCCGGGCACCTGGTCTCACCTCGGAATTTTTTAGTATTTCGGGGTTCACAACAGTTCCTTTTTGAAACTTACACGATTTTGTATCTGTCCTCGGACTTTCAAGAGAATGATTAACGGTTTGGTACTTCTTCGACATTGATTCAAAGTAAAAAACGAGGATATACCGAAGGATTAACCGTATCTCTAGTCCATGGAATAAAAGGACAATATCGTGTATAGTGCCAGTGTCAGACAAATGCAACCCCCAATAAAATTGAGGTGCGACCAGGTGCCCGGGAGGACTAAGCGTCATCTGGTTGCATGCAACACCCGTCGTAAAAGTCCTGCAACAACCTTTCAAGACGAGGAAGTAAATACATAAATATACACATATGCACACGTTAAAGAGACAAGAACTCGAAAACAAATTATACTATTCACGGTATGAAATGTTGCTTAACTGAAATTCGGGCATCGAAAATGCACGTGAACAAATGTGTTTATATATACCTATTGTCGAATCAAGTAAAGTCAAAAAGTTAAGATGGTTAGTTTGTATGGTCAGGTCCCAAAACATCGGTTTGCATTCTTGAAAGAGGGATCTGAATTTGCACCAAATCCCTATATCCACCATAGAACTTCCTCAGTGACAATTTCAAACGTTCCTCAATATATCCTTGTGAGAGTAGTTACGTGGCAAGAAGCCTCGCTGTCAGGACGAAATTTTCGTATTTAGAGCATGCCCTGTCATAACATATATGTTGTGAAATGAAGGCGCCATATGCGGGTTAGGAAGGTATGTTGCTACTCAGAAAATGGAAGTTGGTAATAATGAAATTGAAATCGTCACGCTTGTCATAGAGAGAGGTTACTAATGAACAATCGTCACTAATTGATAGGAGTATATCGAGGTATTAAGCAGAAGACAAGTATGTATGTTTATCAACCGTGTTAATGTGAAAGAAAAAAGAGGAGTTACTGGCTCAGTGATGTGGCAGAAGTCACCATGGAGCTATACAATACATGAATATAAATGATATACTAGAACATATAACACATTACAAAAATATTTGATTTTAGTGCAATTACGATACCGACTTAGGACGGTCATTTAATTTGACAAAAGCCAAATATAAGTTCTGAGTAAGATCTAAAGAATTTGACAAATGTTTTTCTAAGCTTGTGATATCTGTAAAAGTTTTTAAAAAAAGTTTAGTAATAATTTGTAAATTTCGTTTCTGAAAGTCCAAAACATCGGTGCAGCCTCTGACAAATCGAACTAATTGAGATATATAGATAGCATATGATGGGAGTCGAGGGACATCGCCATCCAAGTAAGGAAAATTTACAATAGGAAATCCAAACTCCTCAAGTTTATCATAAATATTAATATATATTAGGTGGTTGATAATTTTGATGTTCAAATCTAAGAAAGGTGTAGATTTATCTCAAGTATTAGCTTTATTCAATTTGAGCTCTGGTGGATATATTTCTGATATAAATTGTTCGAATTCAGGGTTGTCGATAACCAAAATGTCATCCAGATATCTGCAAGTATTATTAAATTTGTCAATTTATTTGGCGGTTTGAAATGATTTATAAAATAAACATTAAAGCAAACGAAACAGATACAAAATTTTTCGCTGAAATTTTACTCTTTTGTGTCACATAGAGTATGATGGCAAATTTGCCAGTGTTTCGTTAAATTCAACACAATATTCCAACAACTCCATTGCACAACACCTAAAATGTCGGCATTATACCTTGATAAATTGAGTAAACATGGATAAACATAAATACGAAAATAGTATCTCTGCGGTATGTTGTCAAAAAGGCTTCATAAAATTGACTTATTTGGGTTGTTTCAATGATTTCTATATATTACATAATATAAGTTGCGGTCAATGTGTTTTTCGGTGCATTATATCATAAGAATTGTGTTCAATATCTTATATATTATCAGGATTGTATTCCATTAGTTTTCAGTGTAATATATATATATATATATATATATATATATATATATATATATATATATATATATATATATATATATATATATATATATATATATATATATATATATATATATATATATATATATATAAGAGGATTGTCTTATCATATTGCTTTTATCATTCATTGTACGAGAAATATAATAGTGAGTAATATTCTTAGTTTTATTCTGCATTATCCTGATATTCAACATAATTTTATAAAAGGTAGACATTTTTAGGCTTCTTTTATTAGTTGGTTTACGGATCCGCCGTCCCTAATTTGGTTTAAACAGTATTTATTCAAATAAATCATCATAACATGTACTTATTATAACATATGAATTAAAGGATTTGACAACAAGATTGAAAATCTTATGTTAAGTCATCTCCTAACAAAAGGTTTAATTAACATACATTGTTGTCGACAAGATGATCGAGAAATAATATATAAACCATAATTAAATAATGAAATATGACTATAGTAATAAATTACTGGAAACGGGAAGGGAAAGAGAATGAAGAATAAAGAAGGAAGAAAAATGATAATGTTTGGTCATGTACCCAAGTATTTAGTGAGAAGACAATATAATATGTTCACAAAACAATCTCAACACAGTGGAGCTTAGAAGTATAATTACGTTAATCAAACCTCTTAGTTTTGAGTATAAAATTTTGAACTTCCAGGAATATTTCACTGTTGACATCGTCGCTGTACAGGGGGCATCCTTTAAGAAGGATCTCTATGTTGTACGGTACTGTGATCATACCTAAGGTATTTTCTCGTACTTCTATGTAATTTGTGCAGTTAAGAAGATAGTTTGCCCACATAAGCATTTATCATTTTCAATAACGTGGTTATTATACAAGTCAAGATTCAGAGAGCTGCAATGGAGTCGAAGACGAGTATGTAAAATTTGAGCTTTTCGCTCTTCTTTATAATAATATTTAGGGACAGTTTTCATATTACGGTTTAAGAATCTTTTGAAAGTGTGAAGTGTGTTGCAACTTTTGACTTCAGAAGGTAGGGCATTCCACTCCACAGAGGCCTGTGGTATGAACGATTTATTATAGATATTAGTCCTACCTCTAGGAATAACTAACTGTTCATTGTTCCGTAGACTTCGCTGGCTCACCTGATGGACACTGGGGGTACCAAAACTTGCAAGTATAAAGGAGTGATTCCTTTTACCATTTTGTAGGAAGTTATCATTCTATGTTTACATCTTCTTATTTCCAAACTATCCCACCCAGTTTCTTCAATCAATTTAGATTTTGAGCATAACCTTGTTGCTCCAGTTACAATCTGTCCTGCCTCAATTTGGATTTTTTCAATTTCAAATTTTTCGTAATTACAGCAGTTATCCCATATAACATCCCCATATTCCAAAAGTGGTCTAATAAATGAGAAATACATAGTTTGTAAGGAATTTAAGTGCCCGAAGTAAGTGGATTCATTTCCAAGCTTTATCAGTGATACTAATGATATGTTCATGCCAAGAGCAATCCGAGTTGAAAATGATACCTAAATGCTTACGAAATGGAACTCTCTTGATTTCTATGTTGTTCATTGATAACTTATGATGATTAACTTTCTGCAATTTCCGAGAAATTGACATTTCTTCAGTTTTTTCGGGGTTGAATTTAACGAGCCATCTCTTCGCCCAGTTGTGAATTTTGTCTAAATCATTGTCCATCAGATTAGCAGCCAAGTTAGGGTCTTCAACAATCAGGTAAAGTGTTGTATCATCAGCAAATAGTTTGATACAAGAGTCAATATCACAAACAATATCATTAAATATAAATTAGAAATAACATAGATCCAAGTATGGAGCCTTGAGGGACACCCTAATTTTCGTGAAATGGACTTTTTACATTTCCGCCGCTCCGTAAAACGTGCCTATAGAAATAAAAATCGAGATCGAAATGCAAAAAATTCTCCAACTGAGTTCGCTAGTCCTGCAATGCAAGACTCCGTTCCTTTTATTTACTTGCTGTCTCGCGCTTGTCAGCGAGGTCATGTTTATAGAACTAGGAATCCGCCAATCAGTACTACTTTAAGTTGGTACAATTAGAAGGGGAAAAGAAAGTCGTTTCAACGGTAACGGGACGTTTCGCTCCGGATGCATGTTTCTTCCTGGGACGTTTCGCTCTGAAAGACCATACGCCCCGAGACGTTTCGCTCCGAATTTACTTTAGATATATTTAAATATATTATATAATGTCCAAAGTGAACATGTTAATTTGAAACTTATCTTTTATTTGATCATACAATTATATTTTTATGAGTATGTATAATTCATATATCGATAACTAGTTATCAATAATTACTTTTTAATTGTGTTGTTTAGAAATGTCAGCTATTATCCATTCCATTCATAATTTTGTTTAATTAAATGTCCTGTGAATAGATTTCCAAACCCTTTTATCAAGTCCCTCAGGCTTGTAAATAAATTGCAACTCTGATGAAAATGAGTGCTAATCACTGACACTGCGATTTCAGTTATACCAGAGACATATATATACACCATGCATCAGATTATCAATGAGAATGGGTGTATAAATTCGACAGTTTTTAAAGTTTCATATGATTTTATAGTATATTTAAGAATTTTATTGGTTTTAGATTTTTAATACATTTGTAATCCACTGTCGTCTACGCAGACCATATCTTTTATCACAGTGTCAAACATTTTAACAAGTCTGCTGATCGTGTTTTTATAGGATTTTATTTAGGGTTCACTTAGATTTAACTTACTTTTAAAGTTGTTGAAACTTTTTTAATGTAGAAAAGGCATGTATTTTTAAATGAATTTGTTGAATTAGTTAAATATATCATCAGACATATATACACATGTGTATATACGACACATGTGTATATATGTCTCTGAAATTATGTAGTTATCTATATTTATTTGATATTCATTTAATTGAAGAATTGGGGCGAAAGGTCTCGGGACAAAAGATCTTGCGGAGCGAAACGTCCCAGCCTCGTTTCAACGAAAACAGTGACTGGTAAACATTTCACTTCGCTTAGCAGAACGACTTTAATGCATGTATAGGGATCACTTTGTCTGACTTCTGTCTGAGTGTCCGTGTGTGTAAATCTTTAAAGTGCTAGGAGAGCTTTAAGCGACATTTGAGGATCAGTTTGTCCGTCATTTTGGTAGTTACACTTTTGCTGTCAAAGCTAGTGAAAATCTCAAACAATCTTGGTATAGCTTCAAGACTACAGTAGTAGGGATTATTTTGTGTGTCTGAAGTATAAACCATTTTGAAAATCAAAGCATTCACGGTTTATATAGGCAAGGTTTTAGACAAGCATCAGTTACTTTTTTTTCGACCTCCTACCCGACTTTTTTCTGGAAGATGTCTGTAAACCAACTAATAAAAAAGGCCTTATTTATTTATTTATTTATTTTATTTTATTATTATTATTTTTTTATATATATTTTTTTTGGGGGGGGGGGGTTGTATTTGCGATTATTTTCCCACATTCTGTATGTCAGTTTGGTTACACGACTTAATTTGTTAGCGGATTGTTGGATTTATCATCGCTTTCTACGTAGAATCCGGTATTTTGAAATCCCATTTTTGCAAACTACGGTCATATAAAAGTAAAGGGAGAAAAGAAGGTCAATCTTTATAAAGTTCCTGAAGGAATTTCTGCAGTTTTATGACTTGTATAGCCCTTATGCTAAAATTTAATTCAGCAAAGGTGTGTTACGGTCTATGATAAGCATCATCCTCGGAATGTTTTGAGGATTATCTTCATTTAGATCATACTGTGATGTCACGCCGACTTCTAGAATTCGTGAAGACCGGTGTTAAATGCCCCTCCATTGACTGTAGAATATAAAACTTCCGTGTTCAGACTGCTGTGTACATGCGCAAATTAGAATCTATACATATACAGAAGAATTGAAATTGGATTGGAAATATTGCGTGAAGGAAAAAGATTCATGTTAAGATTGTGGTTGTGTGATCAATGAGAGAACATACATTTTATAACAAACATTACTAATACAATGAGCAAACTGGACACAACCCTATTTGTGTGCGTGTGTGCTTTCGCTATACATACGTATGTGGATATTAGAATTGGATTTTTAAAAGAAATGGTGGATAGACAAGAGAAAAGCATTGATGCTTTGAGCAATGTAATCCAACAGTTTTTGACCGAAGCCGGTAAACACAAAAAGTTAGACATTACAATGTCACAAATCAGAAAAGAGATTGAGGATATGCGTATACGTATTGAAAACGAGGAAAGCGAGACCCGGACACGGCAGATCGGTTATGCGTATGAAATGCTTTATGATTTTGTAAATATGTTGTCCAGGTCTAAATCTTAACTGACAAGGCCATTACCTTTATTATGTAACACCAAGAGAAAAATAATATTGTTTCCTGATAAATTACCTGTAGTTACGCACTATTTTTTCTCATATTTTGTTATTAAATGTATTGTGTTGTAAGGCTAGGAAGTTTAAACGTGTAACCGGTACTGTGTCGGTTACAGGCATTAAACATTTAGCACATAGTTAAACGTTTAAACGAAGCTGACCAGAGTTACCTCGCTTGTATATGTGATACTGTTACAAAGCTGCGTTCGTCTCTAATGTACGACACACTTAACAAACTTATATTTTTGAATAAGAAAATCAAGAAATGCGAAACAGTTCCCGAGGCGAATCCGACACCTGAGGTTTCTCTACTCATTGAAAATGAGCGCGATTCGGGTGAACATGAACACATTTGAATCTACAAACTACCAGCTACCGACGGAAATGGCAGATTGCTAAAGATGTTCAGTTCAGTATTCTTCACTTCAGCATGTGTTCATTCTAATGTTTGAAGTTTATTAAATATCTACAGCTGAATTTATTTCATGCCCTCTATTGATGCTGGACACATACGATCCTTGTGCAGGTTTTAAAGGATCAAAGCCTCAAACAATGGAAAACCACAATAGTGTGTAAGTTTGTAGGTGTCCATAAATATCTCAGGGATGAGGGCGTAAGGATGTATTACAATATAATAACACAATAGAGAAGCGGGCTGATTAAACGGCACCGTTTCGGTTAATTTTTTCCGTTTAACCGTATAAAGATTTTGGTAAACGTCCGAGCCTTATTGTGTTGTGTGATCTTTGCATGCTTTGCATGTTTATTTGTCACACATGAGTTATTTGCATGAGAAAGTGTGATATTTGACAATAGAATTTAAATTTAAAGTCATGCAGACGACACATTTGAACATAACACCCCAATCATGTTCACGTATAAATATCGGCTCAAATAAGAAATACTGTGATGTAAGGTGGCATGTTCAAGAATCAATGATGATGATATTTGTATGTATAAATATCAATTTGACATGACAATGCTTAAAAACTATTAAATATAGAATAAGTGTCTTATTTTGTGTTTTCATGCAGGAATAAAGTACAATGTCTGATGCATTTATGAGAAATAATGCGCAATATGCCTGTTTCCATTCAGGAAGTAAGTAACAATGCTATAAAAATAATTATTTTACCGCTGTTAAGATTTTGGGATTGTGATTGGTTGATTATAAACCAATGAAAATGACTTATGACTCAAAAATCCATCATGTGATATCTATGATATATTGACCGCGGGTCATTATTTTACTGACCGCTGACCGACACAGAAATATGGAGACGATCGCACGCCTCAACTATGTCTGGATATTAAAACTGAATTTAGATGATTAACCAGTTTTTCTTTACCTATTCCTAATCATGAGCAGTACACAGTTCATTTTGTTGCTTTCTGCCTCTGTGTGATCAGCTTTACATTTACAACCCGCCCTCAGATAGTAGAACTGCACGTGACGTATATTTTACTGAATATTCTTAATGTAAATGTAAAATTTCGGTATAATAAACTAATAAATTATTACCTGTGATGTCAGTATGTCAAACTGACGACCTAAGACCTGTCACTCGAGCCCTTAGCCTCGGTCAGGTGTTTTGACCTGATCGTAGCCTCCGTTAGATCAGACTATACTTCGCGTTCCAAGTCTCAAGTCATCAATTTGACATATTGACCTCGTAGGGAGTAATTAATTGTATCATAATCAGTGGACCGCCCCCTACCTTTTGGCTACATATTTATTACTAAAAATCCATATTTGGCACCAAAACTGGCCGAGTAGTTTGGATAATACAGATGTGCCCTCCCCCCTTCTTTTTCGGACATCCTGGATCGGTCACTGATAATATATTCCGTTTCCTCTGGGTGTTTCTGTTAATATATTGCTACCGATTTCCTCTGAGTGTCTCTGTTGATATATTGCTACCCCACCGATTTCCTCTCTGAGTGTCTTTGTTGATATATTGCTACCGATTTCCCAACGGAGGATTTTAAAAAATATTAATTACCACCAATGTGTTGTTAGAAATGCCCTCCACCAATACTTGGCATTGACGTACTGATAAGAAAATTTACCAAAAAAGAAGTCATTTTCGACCATATTTAGGGCTGCAAACAACCCCCCCCCCCTCCTTTCCGGACCGATAGTGCAAAACATTAGTCATGGGCATGCGCGGATACAGAGGGGGGTGGGGGGGGGGTCTGACCCCCCCCCCCCTGGAATCCGAAAATGTTACCAAAAAGGTAATATTTGGGCATTTTTGGGGTTGGACCCCCCTCGTCTAAGAGAAAAATTTACCTTTTTTTGGTTGGACCCCCTCTAACAAAAATTTCTGGATCCGCGCATGATGGGAAACTGCAACTTCCCCCTCCCCTCCACTCAAAAAATATTCTAGATCCGCCGATGCTTAGACCTATGTCTGACATTTAAATACCAGTGTTTTGCTATAATTAAAGGTGTCTAGTGGTTGTGTATAGACGTTTAAAATTTACATACATAAAGAACACGTGGGTTATCACACTCCTGTCCAGGCTGCACACCAGCGTACACTACATTGAAGGTCTTGTAGACAAAATATGAAATAAACAATAAGCGAATATCAATAAACATACAGTGACATGTCTTAAATACACTGCTTATATACCAGCTTTTTATTATCATTAGAACTCCGAATTATCGAGGGGCAGGCGTGGTGTAGTGGTTAAGCGCTTGGCTTGCGGCGCCGACGATCCGGGTTCGATTCCCGGGTTGCGCCACTATGTTTAAGAGGTTGGTAACCTCCTGCTTCCATGTCGCGATATAACTGAAAAATTGTTGAAAGCGACGTAAAACACCAACCAACCAACCGAATTATCGATTATGGGAAAATGGAATGTATCCTAATTTTAGAATACAATTTTCCATTTCTAAAAATAGATTCCAGGTAAGTAGTTTTCATATGTATATTATTTCGTACGTAAATAGAAAGAAGACAATTGAGTCATACATTATTTGGCCCATTCATTCAAATCGAAAGCAGGAATTTAGTAAAGTCTCACGAAAAGAGAGATAGGAAGTCGAAGGAAATTACAGGAATACCAGAAAAAGAGGGGAAAGGAAAAACAAGACTGGTGTTACAGATAAGGTGTCTATCACAATCAGAATCATACGACGGGGTGCCTGAGAGAATGTCAACGGCGATCATCTTCTCCACCCTCATAGCGACATCTCTAGGTAAATACACAGTAAGAGTTTTCAAGCAATATTTAATTACTATATGTACATATGACACAACAAGATCGAGTCATTGCAGCAGATCAAAAAAGTGATATTTATTTTATTAGAAAATGTTCGCTTGATTAAACGAAAGATTAATAACGACGTTAGCTGTAGTTCAGTAGGAAGCCTTTACTGGGGAAAGTAGGAGGGGGGGGGGGGTGAGAGCATGTAACTAGAATGACTAGAGCAGTTATTCTGCTACAACTCGAATCCCCTCCAAATATATACACACATGCTGAAATATCGGTTTAATTCATAGGTCTTTTAACATTCATCGTTGAATATAACCTCAACCTCTGGATAAAGAGGTAAATGAGCCTCATTCTCTTGATGAAGGGGTAAATGTTCTAAATCTGTAGAAGTGGAATTATTTTAAAGAGGCAGAGGTGCCCATGCTTTGTTTTTCGGTACTTTATTGTTAGGGGTTCTAATCTACAAAATCATTGCTATCATTGCTATCATTGTATCTTGATCTCTTTACGTATTCATTCATTCGTTCATTCACACATTTATACACTTTTATAATGTTTCTTATTACTACGATCTAAGAACAGATGATTTTTGGGAAATGAATAAATAAAATCTATCATCACAGTTCATGAAAATAAATTAAATAGGAATGTCCATGTAAATTTCTGCTTTCGTTTTACATTCACTATGCTGTTCTGGACTTTGGTAACAACATTCCACATTCTATATGCATAAACTGCCCTATTATGTAATATGTATCGACGCTATCCAGTGTCACGTTTCCGAGCATGTCACATCGACTAAGCATTTAAAGTAGTTTTCAGTTAAATAACTTGGTGGTTTTAAGTGGTTGCAAACAACTAAGGTTATATGCATAGCTTTATGTTTCGTCATGTTTGAGAGAGAGAGAGAGAGAGAGAGGACATTCTGTTATAGGTAGATCTACATTTCTTGTATGTACTGGCAACACACCTGATTTTACATATATACATATGCATGATTAGGAAATGTTAGGCATGATGAAATCTTCCTCTATTCAATGTAGTCGGAATTAAACCGACGACAGGGATGTGATATGACACTATGGGACATTGCTATTTAGGCTGTAAACAACAAATCTATAGATAGGAATGATGAATTGCCCCTCCTCATACCCGATTCTTCCTCCTCTTCTTTTCAGAATTTTCTATTGTCATGTCGCAATGTAAATGAAAATTTGTTGAAAACGGCGTAAAAACCAATCCAGCGAGCAACCCAACACTCTGGACATTTTAAGGAGACCCTTTCCTTTGGGGGAAAAACTAAAAACTAAAAAAAAAGTTGCAACACAAAACAGAAAACAAGAAAAAAAAAGAAGAAGAAGAGAACACCCCCCCCCCCCCAAAAAAAAAAAAAAAAAAAAAAAACAACGAAGAAGAAGAATAATCCCCTCCCCCAGAAACAATAACAAAAACTTGAGCTTTAAAACTACTTGATAAATTAAGAAAGGTGAGCGAGTCAAATCCTCCTACATATTTCAGAAAATTCGGTTGACGGCCCATACGTCGATAGTTCGTTGATTATATACTACTTTACAACTGAGTATATGTGCGTGAGAAAGTGGTGACGCACGGGGAACGAAGAATTAAATTAAGTGCGTTTTATGGGAAAGATCACTCAAAAGAAATAAAACTCCGCTTTATCATTAAATGTTAATGAGCGGGATCAGAGGACGAGGCATTTACTGATATAGATCTTATTCATACATCGCAATGACATAGTTAATGGTATATACATGGTATGAGAAGTCGTTTAGGTACTTGACTGGTGACAACGAGGTCCCGGGTTCGACCTCTTGCCAGTGATTCGTCGGTCAACACGAGACAGGAAAACCCAATGTCACACGTGGCACGTAGACAACCCTCATTGTTTCCCATTCGTCCGTTGCAAAGATATTAATTGTTTTGCAAAGTATCAAGCAGATGTCGTCACCACATAGCCTAAGTGCAGTAATCGTGGTGTAACATAAAAAAATTGCAATTAAACGGAAAATAATAAACAATTTGGTTGTAATTCTTTTGTTTTGTTCTATTAGTTTGATTCATACATATTTCATTTTATATTATAATTACCTAGATGGTAACAAAAGTGGTGCTAAACCAGAAACTTCCTTGAGGAAGGACCTACCTTAAGTAAATGTATATCCGAAAGAGAGCTACACATTTTATGAAGTGTAATTGACATATTTAATGGCTCAAACTATTTTTTTTTAGAAACTCGGAACAGTGGAATTTATAAGGAGCAGTCCTAAAACGCCAAACCCACTGATGAAATCCCAATTTCTCATTGCTTAAAACTCTAGTTTCTAGAGAAAATCACCAATTACCGGCGATTATTTGATAAACTTTCCTAATCACCCGTTTGGAAATTGAGTTTTGGGCGGAAGAGATGACAGGTTACAGTGGTAATGAGTTACAGTGGTGAACGGTCATAGTGATGGTAAAAGGTTACAGTGATGGTAGGTTACAGTTATGATAGGTTACAGTGGTGGTAGGTTACAGTGATGGTAGGTTACAGTGATGATAGGTTACAGTGGTGGTAGGTTACAATGATGGTAGGCTACAGAGATGATAGGTTACAGAGATGGTAGGTTACAGTGATGGTAGGTTACAGTCATGAGAGGTTACAGTCATGATAGGTTACAGTGGTGATAGGTTACAGTGATGGTAGGTTACAGTGATGGTAGGTTACAGTGATGATAGGTTACAGTGGTGATAGGTTACAGTGATGGTAGGTTACAGTGGTGGTATGTTACAGTGATGGTAGGTTACATTGATGGTAGGTTACAGTGGTGATAGGTTACAGTGATGGTAGGTTACATTTATGGTAGGTTACAGTGGTGATAGGTTACAGTCATGATAGGTTACAGTGGTGATAGGTTACAGTGATGATAGGTTACATTGATGGTAGGTTACAGTGGTGATAGGTTACAGTGATAGTAGGTCACAGTGATGATAGGTTACATTGATGGAAGGTTACAGTGGTGATAGGTTACAGTGATGATAGGTTACATTGATGGTAGGTTACAGTGGTGATAGGTTACAGTGATGGTAGGTTACAGTGGTGATAGGTTACAGTGATGATAGGTTACATTGATGGTAGGTTACAGTGGTGATAGGTTACAGTGGTGATAAGTTACAGTGATGGTAGGTTACAGTGGTGATAGGTAACAGTGATGGTAGGTTACAGTGGTGGTATGTTACAGTGATGATAGGTTACAGTGATGCTAGGTTACAGTGGTGATAGGTTACAGTGATGGTAGGTTACATTGATGTTAGGTTACAGCAATGGTAGGTTACATTGATGTTAGGTTACAACAATGGTAGGTTACATTGATGTTAGGTTACAACAATGGTAGGTTACAATGGTGATAGGTTACAGTGATGATAGGTTACAGTGATGGTGGGTTACAGTGATGATAGGTTACAGTGATGGTGGGTTACAGTGATCGTAGGTTACAGTGATGGTGGATTACAGTGGTAGTAGGTTACAGTGATGGTGGGTTACAGTGATGGTAGGTTACAGTGGTGGTAGTTTGTAGTGATGATAGGTTACAGTGGTGATAGTTTACAGTGATGATAGGTAACAATGATGGTAGGTTACAGTGATGGTAGGTTACAGTGATGATAGGTTACAGTGATGATAGGTTACAGTGGTGATAGGTTACAGTGATGGTAAGTTACAGTGGTGATAGGTTACAGTGATGATAGGTTACAGTGATGGTAGGTTACAGTGATGATAGGTTACAGTGATGGTAGGTTACAGTGATGATAGGTTACAGTGGTGGTAGGTTACAGTGATGGTAGGTTACAGTGATGATAGGTTACAGTGATGGTAGGTTACAGTGATGGTATGTTACAGTGATGATAGGTTACAGTGATGGTAGGTTACAGTGATGATAGGTTACAGTGATGGTAGGTTACATTGATGTTAGGCTACAACAATGGTAGGTTACATTGATGTTAGGTTACAACAATGGTAGGTTACATTGATGTTAGGTTACAACAATGGTAGGTTACAGTGGTGATAGGTTACAGTGATGATAGTTTACAGTGATGGTGGGTTACAGTGATGATAGGTTACAGTGATGGTGGGTTACAGTGATCGTAGGTTACAGTGATGGTGGATTACAGTGGTAGTAGGTTACAGTGATGGTGGGTTACAGTGATGGTAGGTTACAGTGATGGTAGTTTGTAGTGATGATAGGTTACAGTGGTGATAGTTTACAGTGATGATAGGTAACAATGATGGTAGGTTACAGTGATGGTAGGTTACGGTGATGGTAGTTTGTAGCATTGATAGGTTACAGTGATGGTAGGTTACAGTGATGATAGGTTACAGTGGTGATAGGTTAGGGAGTGATAGTAACTTGGTAAAGTAAAGATTCGAAGAAGTCCTCCAAAGGGAAGTCCGGTACATAAAAAGTAAAGGAACACAAACACTCTATATTGCAAATTTTATCGTCATTATTACGCGCGTAATAATGACGTTATAACGTCATCGTTTATCAAAGTTTAGATGCTTATGTATCTTTAAAACGTAAACATGGATTGTACATAGCTTTGTATTAGTCATCTCTTAAATTGCTTGATAAAGTTCGTGAGGCCAAAATTTGCATATATAGAGTGTTTGTGTTTCTTTACTTCTTTTGGTAGAATATAATTTTGTTTGATTACATTGATTATAAATCATTCTAAAGGTAGAACACCGGTGGTACTGGGCGCGAATCGAACCTGGGATTTATTAATATATCATTATTTTTATTATTATTATTAGTAGTAGTATTTATTTTATTTATTTATTATTATATTTAGGGGGGGGGGGGGTTACGAACTGAGCATTTTCTCCAGGGAACTACACGGTCTCTCACAAATGTATGTCTCATCAGGGATGTTGAAGCCGAAACTGTTGAAGTCCAAAATTTTTATAGACCGACTTATGATAATGGTATGAAGCGAAGTACCTGACAGAGTGAATCAAAATTTATATTTAAGAGCTATGTGTGAGAGAGTTTCCTTAGTTATGTGAGTTATTATCGGCGCAGAAACCCGCTATAACATGCCGCCGATACACCCTTATTACATCCTTATATTATTTATTGATAATTTATTGATAATAATACTGATAAAAAGTACACTCTAAATTTTGGACTACTTGGACCTTTATCAAGTTTGGGCTACTTGGTCTTTATCAAGTTTGGGCTTTTTCGCCTTTATCAAGTTTGGACTACTTGGCCTTTATCAAGTTTGGGCTACTTCGCCTTTATCATGTTTGGGCTATTTTGCCTTATCAAGTTTGGGCTACTTGGCCTTTATCAAGTTTGGGCTACTTCGCCTTTATCATGTTTGGGCTATTTTGCCTTATCAAGTTTGGGCTTCTTGGCCTTAATCAAGTTTGGGCTACTTGGCATTTATCAAGTTTGGGCTACTTGGCCTTTATCAAGTTTGGGCTACTTGGCCTTTATTAAGTTTGGGCTATTTGGCCTTTATCAAGTTTGGGCTATTTGGCCTTTATCAAGTTTCAATACGATTACAAAACAGCTATGTGAAATCCATGATCATGATTTTATACGCTGAAGCATTTATAGCATGATCTTGGATTTCACATAGCTGTTAATTGTCAATCGATTTGTGACTGGATAAATGCTAAGTAGTACAAAAATCGTGACAGAGTGTTCTTCTTATCATTATAACCATTGGCGCTTCCTTCCGGAAGTCGAATAGGGATTTTTATTGATTATAATTTATAAAATAGTTGACAAGTTTGCATTTACTTTTTATTCCACACTGTTTCGTTTAGGTCTAATGATAGAGGTTATAGACGACAATGTGAAATGTCAAGGATCCACCATACAAATAGTGTGTACTTCTTCCACCACTGAAATCGGCTCGAACAGTCTGTCGATAGAAAGAGACGATGGTTCTACAAAGGTCACAGTCTGTCAAGGCATGACCTGTACTGCTCCCAGTGACCCTCGGTACAATGTGACCTTCAATGGCGAGAAAGCAATGCTGACCTTGAGGAATGTTGATTTCTTACGTGACAGTACGAAGTGGTCTTGTGTAATCGGCAATACCAAAGCAGACATGAAGCTCAAGTTTTTAAGTAAGTAATGCTAAAATCAACCACAACAAACCAAGAACAGAGCAAATTTGCAACATGTCATGTTTTTGTAATATGATGCATATGCAAATTCTATTAATGCAAATTATACAAGAGTTAGCAGACTTCATCAAAACACATCAAATGTTTAGTCATAAAGTTTACTATACTAATTACAGAGCGTCGTACTGTTTCTTTGTTCTTTCATGGTACCCAGTTTATCTCACAACCTATAGCTACAGGGGGACATTATGCGACAACCTATAGCAACAGGGGGACATTATCACAACCTATAGCTACAGGGGGACATTATGTCACAACCTATAGCGACAGGGGGACATTATGTCACAACCTATAGCTACAGGGGGACATTATCGCAACCTATAGCTACAGGGGGACATTATGTCACAACCTATAGCGACAGGGGGACATTATGTCACAACTTATAGCTACAGGGGGACATTATGTCACAACCTATAGCTACATGGGGACATTATATCACAGCCTATAGCTACACGGGGACATTATGTCACAACCTATAGCTACAGGGGGACATTATGCGACAACCTATAGCTACAGGGGAACATTATATCACAACCTATAGCTACAGGGGGACATTATGCGACAACCTATAGCTACAGGGGGACATTATGTCACAACCTATAGCTACATGGGGACATTATGTCACAACCTATAGCTACACGAGGACATTATATCACAACCTATAGCTACAGCGGGACATTATGTCACAACCTATAGCTACAGCGGGACATTATGCGACAACCTATAGCTACAGGGGGACATTATGTCACAACCTATAGCTACATGGGGACATTATGTCACAACCTATAGCTACACGAGGACATTATATCACAACCTATAGCTACAGCGGGACATTATGTCACAACCTATAGCTACAGCGGGACATTATGCGACAACCTATAGCTACAGCGGGACATTATGCGACAACCTATCGCTACAGGGGGACATTCTGTCACAACCTATAGCTACAGGGGGACATTATGTCACAACCTCTAGCTATGGGGGAACATAATATCACAACCTCTAGCTACAGGGGGACATTATGTCACAACCTATAGCTACAGGGGGACATTATGTCCTCATGCATATACATAGCTTACAAGGAGAATGTATGTCCTCATTGGTATGAAGTTGACAGGATGCATATTGTTTTGCTGTTACGGTGAGTGGTAAACCGGTTAACCACACCATTAGTTTGGCTTTTGTCAAATTAAATGACCGTCCTAAGTCGGAATCGTAATTGCACTACAATCAAATATTTTTGTAATGTGCTATATGTCCTAGTATATTATTGATATTCATGTATTGTATAGCTCCACATTTATTTATAGCTTACAGGGAGATATTATGTCCTCATTTATTTATAGCTTGCAGGGAGATATTATGTCCTCATTTATTTATAGCTTACAGGGAGATATTATGTCCTCATTTATTTATAGCTTACAGGGAGGTATTATGTCCTCATTTATTTATAGCTTAGAATTAGACATTATAAGGTTATTTATTTATAGTTTGAATTATAGCTTACAGATAGACTTTATGTCCTCATTATTATAGCTTACTAGGAGACATTATGTCCTTATTTATTTATAGCTTACAGATAGACTTTATGTCTTCATTTACTTATAGCTTACAGAGAAACTTTATGTCGTCATTTATTTATAGCTTACAGTCAGACATTATGTCTCCATTTATTTATAGCTTACAGTAATAACAATGTCTTAATTTATTTAATAGTATTATTTATTTATTAATTTATTTACAGCTTACAAGGAGACATCATGTCCTCATGTTTTTATAGCTTACAGGGAAACATTATGTCGTCATTTATTTATAGATTATAGTAAGACATTATGTCTTCATTTATTTATAGTTTACAGTAAGACATTATATCCTCATTTATTTATAGTTTACAGTAAGACATTATGTCTTCATTTGTTTATAGCTTAAAGTAAGACATTATGTTTTCATTTATTTATAGCTTACAATAAGATATTATGTCCTCTATTCATTATAGTCTATAGGGAACGATACATATTATCTGTTATTATATAGACTACGACAAGGCATACATTTCCTTTATTTTATGGTTTACGTGGGGTCATGCATGCTTTCACTTTTTTCTATCCCCTTTGTGGAAATTATTTTTATCGCATACAGGTATGCATTTGTATCCTCTATTTTATTGTCTACATATTGCAAGACATGGCTTACATGGCTTTTTTCTCATTCATTCTTTAGTCTAAATATATGGTCTGCAAATCCCTTTGGCCCACAGGGAGTTATGTGTTCTCTGTTTCATTTAAAACTCACCCTACCACTGTTAAAGCATATTTCTTGAATGTATTTATTGCTACAGATGCCGGTTCTTGTGAGACATCCTCAGACCCATTCCTGTCTCTCCGAGGCGTCACTGTCATTGATGTCATCCTACTCATCATCGCTGTCGCCGTCCTCGTTCTACTCATTGTTCATCTGTTCTGTTCCGACATGTGTAAAAGATGCACAAGTAAGTGTACACATGCTATAACATTTTGTGGATTTGTTTTATAATACTAGTTGTTTGTTTTCTCTAGCTCACCACTCTGGACTGCTATCATCTTTTTTTTAACTAACGATTGATTATTTCCTGTAGTTTCCAACACAGGTCGTGTCATTCATAGTTCATGAAGAAAATTCTTGTCTACCTATAATTAATTTAAATTGATTAGGACTATTGAATACTGTTTTATGTTGGGTACCTGCTGGTGAGTGCGGATGGGAACGACCTAGCGCCCATTTCTTCAGCTTTAGCGGTCAATGTCTGCACATATTTACACATTTTGGTTTCTTCAGTATATATACTTTGTTACATAGTACTTCACGAGGTAATTAGAAGATACTGTAAATCTGGGATAACTGATACGTCTTACATTTGCTAGAGGGGGTGATAATACCTTAATCTTGTACCTATCAGTTGTAATTGATTGCGTCTTTACCTTAATTACATTTAGGTAACTTGTAACTTGAATATAGGAGCTTCTCGTATTACAGGGCCGACATGTTTGGCATGCCAGATGTGTGATTGCTCAAAGAAATCGCAGGACGAGGAGAAACCCACGGGATATCAAGGGAAACGTTATGAAGTCAAAACAAGTTGTAAGTACTACTTCCTACTTGTATATACACTGTTGTGTTATTTCCTTTCTGAT
Source organism: Pteria penguin (assembly GCA_035048485.1). NCBI lineage: Eukaryota > Metazoa > Mollusca > Bivalvia > Pterioida > Pteriidae > Pteria > Pteria penguin. The sequence goes on along the minus strand of CM068589.1, from coordinate 5,158,396 downwards.
GTAAAGCCAGATGTCAGGGTCTGAGAAGTTTCCTCTATCTTCTTATTTTATCTCTTTATTCTATGATAGAATCAACTGTTTCTACTGATATTACTAATACTTTCGCTACTCACTAATGCTACTTCCTCTAACAACAACTACTACTACATATAATAAACTGATAATAATAATCAAAATTATAACAATAATATAATAATTAATTACAATAATAATACTCAACTGCTGCTACTCCTATTGCTACTACTACTACTACTACAACTACTACTACTACTACTACTACTACTACTGTACGTAACACTAAAGTAAAAATTAATGTAACACTACTACCACTAATACCTTCACTATAACTACTCTAATATTACTTCTTCTGAAACAACTATAACTACAACTACTATCCTCAATATAACTTCTACTAATATTATTATTATTACTACTACTACTGCTTCTACTACTACTACTACTACTACTACTACTATTACTACTACTGCTACTACTTATACTACTACTACTATTGCTACTACTAATACTTCTACTACTACTGCTGCTGCTTTATTTCTAATACTACTACTACTACTACTACTTCTATTACTCATATCACTTATACTATTATTCATGCTAATAAGACATGCTTGGTAAATCAAATTTCTTAGTACTATTACTTCTAACTCCTATTATTACTACTACTACTTCTATTACTTCTTCTACTAACATTTACACTACTACTACTACTACTACTCCTACTAATACTACTACATGTACCACTACTAGCTACTACTACCTTCACTACAACTACTGTACAAGTCCTTCTACTACTACTTCTACTAATATTAACACTACTATTATTACTACTACTTCTGACAACTTAACTTACACTACTTATAATAAAAATGAAAGTGACTATGATTGCAATCGTAATGATTGATATAATATTATTCCTCATTATTGTAAAATAACCACTACTACTATTCCTACTACTATTGTGCTAACACAAAGCTTTCTAGTAGAAGTAGCACAATACAACATACTGGATTTTGTCATTGTTTATTGTTTTCAATAGTCTATCAACCACTCATTGATACATATAACATTTGATTTATTCTCATGTAGATGTGATAGAAGATCCAAACCACGTACCAGATGCCAGTGCAAAGAAAATTACATCAAGGTCACATGAGGCAAAGGAACAATGCAAAAATTGTAAGATAATAATTTATGGCATAGAATCCCTCTATGAATATGATTCACTTTTTTATTTTTATACAACATTGATCCTCTTTCCTTTTATTTGTGCAGTGTTAAAATACACGACACACAGCAAGGATCTTGGTGTATATACTTCAGCTTATCAATATAATGTAAGACACCTGACCCAGTTCATGGTGTATATACTTCAGCTTATCAATATAATGTAAGACACCTGACCCAGTTCATGGTGTATATACTTCAGCTTATCAATATAATGTAAGACACCTGACCCAGTTCATGGTGTATATAGTTAAGATCGTTTATATAATGTAAGTCAACTGACTCAGTTCATGGTGTATATAGTTAAACTGACTTATATAATGTAAGACAACTGACACAGTTCATGGTGTATATAGTTAAACTGACTTATATAATGTAAGACAACTGACACAGTTCATGGTGTATATAGTTAAACTGACTTATATAATGTAAGACAACTGACACAATTCATGGTGTATATAGGTAAACTGACTTATATAATGTTGGACAACTCACACAGTTCATGGTGTATATAGTTAAACTGACTTATATAATGTTGGACAACTCACACAGTTCATGGTGTATATAGTTAAACTGACTTATATAATGTAAGACAACTGACACAGTTCATGGTGTATATAGTGAAGCTGATTTATATGATGTAAGGCAACTGACACAGTTCATGGTGTATATAGTTAAGTTGATTTATATAACGTAAGACAACTGACATAGTTCATGGTGTAAATAGTTAAGCTGATTTATATGATGTAAGACAAATGACACAGTTCATGGTGTAAATGTTTAAGCTGATATATATAATGTAAGACAACTGACACAGTTCATGGTGTATATAGTGAAGCTGCTATATATGATATAAGACAACTGACACAGTTCATGCTGTATATACTTAAGTCGATTTATATAATGTAAGAACTCACCCACGTCATGGTGTATATAGTTAAACTGACTTATATAATGTAAGACAACTAACTCTGTTCATGATATATTTAGTTAAGCTGACTTATATAATGTAAGACAACTGACATAGTTCATGGTGTATATAGTTAAACTGACTTATATAATGTAAGACAACTGACACAGTTCATGGTGTATATAGTTAAGCTGATTTATATAATGTAAGACACCTGACCCAGTTCATGGTGTATATACATCAGCTTATCAATATAATGTAAGACACCTGACCCAGATCATAGTGTATATACTTCAGCTTATCAATATAATGTAAGACACCTGACCCAGTTCATGGTGTATATGCTTCAGCTTATCAATATAATGTAACACACCTGATACAGTGCATGGTGTATATATTTCAGATTATTAATATAACGTAAGAGACCTGACCCAGTTCATGGTGTATATGCTTCAGCTTATCAAAATAATGTAAGAAAGGTAACACAGTTCATGGTGTATATCCTTCAGATTATTAATATAACGTAAGAGACCTGACCCAGTTCATGGTGTATATGCTTCAGCTTATCAAAATAATGTAAGAAAGGTAACACAGTTCATGGTGTATATAGTTAAACTGACTTATAAAATGTAAGACAACTGACACAGTTCATGGCGTATATAGTGAAACTGACTTATATAATGTAGGACAACTCACACAGTTAATGGTGTATATAGTTAAACTGACTTATATAATGTAGGACAACTGACACAGTTCATGGTGTATATAGTTAAACTGACTTATATAATGTAAGACAACTGACACAGTTCATGGTGTATATAGTTAAACTGACTTATATAATGTAGGACAACTCACACAGTTCATGGTGTATATAGTTAAACTGACTTATATAATGTAAGACAACTGACACAGTTCATGGTGTATATAGTTAAACTGACTTATATAATGTAGGACAACTCACACAGTTCATGCTGTATATAGTTAAACTGACTTATATAATGTAAGACAACTGACATAGTTCATGGTGTATATAGTTAAACTGACTTATATAATGTTGGACAACTAACACAGTTCATGGTGTATATAGTTAAACTGACTTATATAATGTAAGACAACTGACTCATTTCATGGTGTATATAGTGAAGCTGATTTATATGATGTAAGGCAACTGACACAGTTCATGGTGTATATAGTTAAGTTGATTTATATAATGGAAGACAACTGACATAGTTCATGGTGTAAATAGTTAAGCTGATTTATATGATGTAAGACAAATGACACAGTTCATGGTGTAAATGTTTAAGCTGACATATATAATGTAAGACAACTGACACTGTTCATGGTGTATATAGTTAAATTGATTTATATAACTTAAGACAACTGACACAGTTCATGGTGTATATAGTGAAGCTGCTATATATGATATAAGACAACTGACACAGTTCATGCTGTATATACTTAAGTCGATTTATATAATGTAAGAACTCACCCACGTCATGGTGTATATAGTTAAACTGACTTATATAATGTAGGACAACTAACTCTGTTCATGATATATTTAGTTAAGCTGACTTATATAATGTAAGACAACTGACATAGTTCATGATGTATATAGTTAAACTGACTTATATAATGTAAGACAGGTGACTCAGTTCATGGTGTATATAGTTAAGCTGATTTATATAATGTAAGACAACTGACACAATTCACGGTGTATATAGTTAAACTGACTTATATAATGTAAGACAACTGACACAGTTCATGGTGTATATATTTAAACTGACTTATATAATGTAAGACACCTGACCCAGTTCATGGTGTATATACTTCAGCTTATCAATATAATGTAAGACACCTGACCCAGTTCATGGTGTATATACTTCAGCTTATCAATATAATGTAAGACACCTGACCCAGTTCATGGTGTATATACTTCAGCTTATCAATATAATGTAAGACACCTGATACAGTGCATGGTGTATATATTTCAGATTATTAATATAACGTAAGAGACCTGACCCAGTTCATGGTGTATATGCTTCAGCTTATCAAAATAATGTTAGAAAGGTGACTCAGGTCATGGTGTATATAGTGAAGCTGATTTATATAATGTAAGACACTTGACCCAGTTCATGGTGTATATACTTCAGCTTATCAATATAATGACACAGCTCATGGTGTATATACTTGAGTTGATTTATATAATGTAAGACAACTGACACAATTCATGGTGTATATAGTTAAACTGACTTATATAATGTAAGAAAACTGACACAGTTCATGGTGTCTATAGTTAAACTGACTTATATAATGTAAGACAACTGACACAGTTCATGGTGTCTATAGTTAAACTGACTTATAAAATGTAAGAAAACTGACACAGTTCATGGTGTATATATTTAAGCTGATTTATATAATGTAGGACAACTGACACAGTTCATGGTGTATATAGTTCAACTGACTTATAGAATGTAAGACAACTGACTCATTTTATGGTGTATATAGTGAAGCTGATTTATATGACGTAAGACAACTGACACAGTTCATGGTGTAAATAGTTAAGCTGATTTATATGATATAAGACAACTGACACAGTTCATGGTGTATATAGTAAAGTTGATTTATATAACGTAAGACAACTGACCCAGTTCATGGTGTAAATAGTTAAGCTGATTTATATAATGTAAGACAACTGACACAGTTCATGGTGTATATAGTGAAGTTGATTTATATGATGTAAGACAACTGACACAGTTCATGGTGGATATAGTGAAGCTGATTTATATAATGTAAGACAACTGACACAGTTCATGGTGTATATAGTGAAGTTGATTTATATGATGTAAGACAACTGACACAGTTCATGGTGTAAATAGTTAAGGTGATTTATATGATGTAAGACAACTGACACAATTCATGGTGTATATAGTGAAGCTGCTTTATATGTTATAAGACAGCTGACACAGTTCATGGTGTATATAGTGAAGCTCATTTATATGATATAAGACAACTGACACAGTTCATAGTTAAGCTGATGTATATAATGTAAGACAACTGACACAGTTCATGGTGTATATATTGAAGCTGATTTATATAATGTAAGACAGGTGACTCAGTTCATGGTGTATATAGTTAAGCTGATTTATATAATGTAAGACAACTGACACAATTCACGGTGTATATAGTTAAACTGACTTATATAATGTAAGACAACTAACTCTGTTCATGATATATTTAGTTAAGCTGACTTATATAATGTAAGACAACTGACATAGTTCATGGTGTATATAGTTAAACTGACTTATATAATGTAAGACAACTGACACAGTTCATGATGTATATAGTTAAACTGACTTATATAATGTAAGACAACTGACACAGTTCATGGTGTATATATTTAAACTGACTTATATAATGTAAGACAACTGACACAGTTCATGGTTTCTATAGTTAAACTGACTTATATAATGTAAGACAACTGACACAGTTCATGATGTATATAGTTAAACTGACTTATATAATGTAAGACAACTGACACAGTTCATGGTGTATATATTTAAGCTGATTTATATAATGTAAGACAACTGACACAGTTCATGGTGTATATAGTTAAACTGACTTATATAATGTAAGACAACTGACACAGTTCATGGTGTATATATTTAAGCTGATTTATATAATGTAAGACAACTGACACAGTTCATGGTGTATATAGTTAAGTTCATGTATATAGTGTAAGATAACTGACCCAGTTCATGGTGTATATAGTGAAGCTGATTAAGATAATGTTAGACAACTGACTCAGTGTTTAAAACGTCTATCAATATGACATCATTATCCATTTTTCCATATCTTAACAGTTGACAGTGAAAAGAAAGAAAAAGCAAAAGAATATTTGGAAAAGTAAGTCACATCTAAATGATTAGATATTACATATTGTATGATTGCATGATTGTCAGTACGCAAGAACGTGATTATTGATTGACCGTTTATTATTATTATTATCATTATTATTATTATTATTATTATTATTATTATTATTATTATTATTATTATTATTATTATTATTATATTTTTTTTAATTATTATTATTATTATTGTCATTATTCTTTTTATAATTATCATTATAACTATTATTATCATTTTTTAATCTTATGATTATTAATATTATTATTGTTATAATAATAATAATAATAATAATAATAATAATAATAATAATAATCATTATTATTATTATTATTATTATTATCATCATCATCAACATTATTGTTATTATAATTATTATATTTTTAGAAATTATTTTCATTGTTATCATTATTACTATTTTTATTAGTAGTAGTAGTATTGTGATTATTATTATAGATTTGTGGAGGCACGTAAACCATCAGAAAGCACTGACCCACTCCTGAACTCAAAGAAATGATGTTTACATTAGAATATGACTTCAGAGTCTACAGACTGTGCTTATACATCAAATGCAATGCATAATACATTTTCATCAACTTAATGCATATCTCATATCAAAATTATTATATTATGGTATTTTATAGATTTGCATATATAGAGAGTACGCATTTGTGGATTTCATTATATGACTTAGCCAGTCTATTGGTTAAAGGTGCTTTCATTGCTTTATTATATTTGTTAACAATAGTTCTATTCAGCTTATGTTTAGATTTGCTGTTATGTTTAGACTTACCTGTATGTTTAGATTGTTATATATCCTAAATTGTGTAACACCTTTCAATTTTAAGTAACATGTATATAGCATGATGATCGATTTGTGACAAGTTTGCTGGATTTAATCAGCCAGAGGAGTGATGTTACTACTCCCCCAGTACCTGGCTCCACCCTTGACAGGAGAAGCTTACTCCTACCCAAGCACCAGGTGTCACCTCTGACAGGGTCATACCTCTGACAGGCGATGCTTACTCCTCCGGGGCATTTGGTCTCCTATCTGACAGGAGATACTCCTTCCAGGTACCTGGTCTCACCTCTGACAGGAGACACTCCTCCAGGTACCTTGTCTTACCTCTGACAGGAGACACTCCTCCCAGGTACCTAGTCTAACCTCTGACAGGGTCATGCCTCTAACAGGAGATGATTAGTTCTTCTTGGCATCTGGTCTTGCCTCTTACAGGTGACGTTTACTCCTCCAGGGCATTCGGTATCACATCTGACAGGAGAGGCTTACACCTCCAAGACATCTGGTCTCACATCTGACAAGAGACACTCATTTAGGACATCTTGACTCACATCTGACAGGAGACGATTACTCCTCCCAGGTACCTGGTCTCACCGCTGATTGGAAACGCTTCCCTGTCCAGTTCACCTGGTCTTGCTTTTGATTTTCAGGATTCCATGAATGTCTACTGTGATACATGATTTTGACTGTCACACTCGCATGACACTAGTAAGTTTCCTATTTTCCTTTATAGGACTGTCCTTTACCAATCTACCTTCCTCATGAAGTTTTATATTATAATAAAGAATCTTTATTGCGGTACTACCATGTACCTTATAGAAATTAGATTTAGATCTCCTGATTCTAGTGGCTCTTCAAAAGTTATACACAATATGTCTGTACAGATATTTCAGTTACATAAAACTTTAATAAATTGTGTGACGGTATTGTTGGAAAGATGTGTAAGATATACTTGAACATTTCTATACATATATGGTACTGCTTGTTTCATGTGTGAAATGTTTTATATGTAATATAGTCCCTCATATATTTTGCATTAATACATACAGATTTTAATCAAATGAAATGTCTTGTATGTTTTACATGGTTGCTGTCTCCTCATGGTGACTGCATGCTTTTAGTATAATACACTTAGAAGAAATCATGCAGCAATATAACTCTAGTTATTTCGGTATTTGTTAAAGTTAGATGAATATTGATATCTTAATTACTGATTAACTCAGTGTAGAGATACATACTCTATTCCACGCTTTCAGTGTAGTTCGAATTGTTCATTTTTATTGTGTTTTCTGTCATACCAATGGTATTTTCATTAAGTGCTGTATATTAAAAGGAATTTTTGTAACACACATTTTTATATTATAACTATAAAATGTATGGATATATCTAAGTGAAACAGGCGCTTTTTCAAATAATATGTGGTTGCCACAATTTGTACTTTGTTTTAGCTTGTCGTGCATCTGTTCATTGTTGGGTATATAGACTTACCCTATAATAATGTAATTGTCAATGTGTGTCTCTATATAAACTAACTGTGATCTGCCAGAAGTATTCAAACTTTGACGCGATTCCTATTATAATAATGTTGATTAAATAAAGCTTTATATAGTCTATAAGATATTACTTCATTTGTTGTTGGATTGTGGAAAATAGAATATCATTTACTGCATGAGCTATGATTTAGAAAGATTGTGTTTTATGTATTGATTAAAAAAATATACGGTATTCAAAGTTCAGTTAATACACTGCAAATTCGGTGATTATATTTTCAGCCAGGTATGAGACCAGATGTTAGAGAGTAGTAAGCATCTCCTGCTAGCATTCTTCACCCAACATAAATGTTCCATAGAAACCTTTTGCGTCTACGTAGTAGCTGCTTTGTAAGACCGGTAAACAAACGTCACTGTCTATACTACTCTTATCATTAAGACTAAACTCTTTTGCAGATTTTTCTCTCGATTTTTGAGTAATATAGATCATACAATGACAGGTCTATATTTATCGGTAATTTCCATAAAGCACTTACCAATACCTAGAATCAATGTCAGCCGATCTACCTATGTGGTATCTTTTAAGCTGGAACAAAATCAATAATAAAAGTATTGATCCCTAATTTTCGTTCTGCAAAGGTTTATTGGGTCAATATCAAATTATGATTAATATTAATGACTGAACCTTAACTGAGTTTGAATAGTAGAAAAAAATAATGTAAAACTCAGAAAAGCTGAGACTAACCATTAAACAGACTTTGCCAACCCAAAGGGACTAAAGGTACAATGTACCGCAAATTTTTGGATAAAGGAAATAGAAATGTGAGCAGCTCATAATAGAAATGTGAACAGCTCATAACCATAGTTGAGTTGTGGTCATTGAATTATTAAATGATCTAGACTGGTCATACGATCTTATGTTTGACGGATGGGAGTCTGCCAGACACGAATATTATAATAAGATGTGCTTACAAGTTCATGAAATTGTATAGTCATAGAATATATATGCAACTGTCGCCATCCTTATTAAGACATATGTTCTCATTCCTATGACCGATGTGATATATGGTAACAATATGCAATGACATCATTTGAGATAAATTGAGTTTTCTTTATTATCTAACATGTGTAATCTAGCACCTCATACATTCCGACAAGGATACAACAGGATGAAACATATCTGGCTGCTGTTCTCTCTTCTTTTTAAGATATGTATTGAGAAGTCACTTAATGCATTAATGCATTACGCGGGGGAGGGGGGGGCTTTCTATGCTTTGCGTTCCCCATGCATTGCATTTCAAGCTCAACCATTACTGCTCCAATGACAGGATTGAGTTTGACTGCTTTAGACAACATAAATCTTGGAGTGCTGTCTTGGAATCTCAACGTATTCTGTATCAGAATTGTCGCACTTTCCCTTAGCCTTTGATACTCTGTTGGTAGCAACCTTTGAGGACCATACATTCCCGGGTTCACGTCCTTTCATACCTAGGCAGTATCCTTCTTTTCTAACGAGAATGTAATAACCAAGGTCTGTTGTCAATGAAGATGATTATTCACTCCATTATTTACGTTGAACTTTAAGACGGATTTCGTTTTTTTAAATGTCAGAATATAAATATATATATATTTATTTAATTCAATATATACGAAATTCGACAGAGTATGATCTCTTCAGTGATCAAGTTGTGGAAACCTAAAATGTAAGTATTTAAAGAGTTAAATTCGAATTGATTACCAGTAAATGTGGTCTCAAACAGCTAAATATTTTGAAAACCGGTTAACTACACCAATTGATTACCGTTTGTTACTCAATTGACCGTCCTAAATCGGTATTGCATCAGTCGTATAATCAATATTTTTGTAATGTCATTGCATTACTTGTTACCAAGTCTTATTGTTCATCTCCGTGGTGACATCTGCCCTACAGCAAAGTAAGATGTCTTTCCCCTTTCTCTTCCCCTCTATTATTTTGAAAATGAATCATGATTTGCATAAGAGGACAGCGAAGTAAATACTCCCCATATATTTTTATTTCCGTAATAATTAAGGTAATGTCCAAATAAGTTTTCTGCCTATATTGTTATGGGTCTTCTTATTTAGATAGAAATGGAGAAATTATAGCAAATTCCAGACTTAAGATAAGAATTCAATACAGGAGTTCTGAACCAGAATTTTCACACGAAGATTCAGTCGATTATTCAAGTGACTGTAACGGTATATTAACGAAAGTAGAATCAAAATGATAACAGTTTGGTACATTTAGAAACAAATAATGCATGGTGTGCACTTAATATTATATTTAAGGACTTGAAATCGACATCCGGGACATCACATCAAAGTCTTGCCACACTGTCTCATTCGGTCTGGTATGTCATATATCAAGTAGCAAAAATGAAAAAAATAAAGCATTGGAGATCGTTATGGATGGATCAACTATAACAACATGCAGATACAGCAAAAGTATGCCATGTACAGTGATCGATATCCCAATCTATATGTTACATATGAGGGAAATATGGCTACATTATCTGTCATGGAGATGACGCCATCAAATAACGTCACAACATTTCCCTGCATCATGGGAACTCAAAGGTCTAACATACAGCTGAAATCAAACAGTTAGTGGCAACGTTTTTCTCTAAAGAAGAAAGAATATTATTACGAAAGGAAAATGATGTTGATAGTGATTCTCGTAAAAATGGGACATAATTGTTATTTCGAACAGATTGCGACATATATGTATATATGTAATTAACAGTATATATAAGAATATATAGATTTTGCTAACCAGAAATAAATAAAATTTCGTTTATGCACTACAACGGGAACAATATTACCATAGGGTCACGTTGATCAAGTTTACTTAATTGTTATCAAACAGAATACTTTCGTAATTTTACTGTAATATAATAATACTGTAAACCATTTATATCTTCCGTGAAATTAGTTTTGAGATAATATTTAGGAGACTCCTGAGTGAAGATGAACGAATTAATCATGAAAAGTAAATAAAACTTTAGATTTACGGATTGTTCTCACAAATTAATGAATTCGCACCATAATCAATATGTAACATTGATCGTGATTGGTGTGATGATCGCATGCCTGCTCACCATTCCTGCTTTATCTATGTTTCTGTACAGACTCAAGCGAGGTAACAAAAATGCCTCAATAAAACGTTCATTTATAGTTCTCCTTTCAGTACTACAATTATTGAATATATCTAGAATATTTGATATAATACATCGGTTAAGAGTAAAGATGTAATGTTACTGTGTATGCATTCATTGTGAAACTGATGTAATTAATGAATCACATTAAACAATAGAAAGTAATAAATAATTAATGTTAATTTCACCTCTATAATTGTGGTACTTTTATCTAAAGTAGGAGGATATGTCCCTAAACAGAATTACTACACCTACTGAGTTATGATTCCTTAACGGAGAGCCACAAAAAGGGGGGGAATAAGTAAAAGTGAAATCACTAGACAGGGAGGAGTAAAGATAAAAAAAAACATCGTGTTTGAAATTGATAAAGATTTTTTCAATCACATTCAAAGTACCACTGTATGTCCGATATTCAATATCCGGTTGAAAATAATGTTGGTAATGAAAATATTCATCCCTTTAGACTTTACTACAACTTCATTATTTTGATATAAATTCTGTTACGATGACTACTATATTTCGGTTTATGTTTAATATGTTTGTTTGTTTGTTTTTACCTCAGTTGTTATACATCAATATGTCCAAAAGTATTACGAATTTTCCTTGTTTTAGATTCCTGAAAGGAGAAAGCAGAGGTGTTTGGAACGTGAGGAAGTTTGTGATAACGTCGATGATAACTGAAGTTTGTGATAACGTCGATGATAACTGAGGTTTGTGATAACGTCGATGATAACTAAAAAAACTTTCTGCATTTATTGTTAAACACGTAGTTTGCTCACTATCTTTATCCTAACATTTTATACACGTGGTATTAAGAACCATCTGCATTCAATTTAATAGCTATTTTATGAATAAATAATACATAAGCATTACAATTTGTTGTCTGTCTACAAAATCTACAAAATATCCAATAATAATCAGAAAGTCACGTGTCTGGATTATACGGAGGCATACATATATTTACATATGCCTTTTTCCATATATTACATTCTGTGATATTAGATGTTTTTCATTCTTACCTCAGTCAAGATGCGTTTCTACGCAGTTTACTGGGGGAGGGTTTATTTACCAAACACAAAGTGCATTTATTCGGCAAATCTTAAACCTATGATCTTCTGAAATGTTCGCAATCACACCTCTTTCTTCTCTACATTTTCCTATCATGAAACTTTGATGTATTTATGAACTTGTCCTGTAATGTCTGCTTTTTCATTCATCCTCCAACTTTTTCTTCCCCTAAGAATTACAGGCTAGTGATTGCCTTATTGCACTGCACAGTCGTTTCCATTGGGTTTCTTGGCATTGCATAGTGATTTAGAGAAGTGCGATAGTAACTGGTGTCACATGACTTTGGCACTAACAACAATGTACCACAGTACACATTCACGTACCAGGTGCCCGAGAGGAGTGAGCGCCTCCTGTTTGGCTAACGACACCCACCATAAATGCCATTACATACAGACGAAAGAAATGCAATTCAGCACTATGTATATACATGAATGACGAATAACAGATCCGTCATACCCGGTTTGTTCGCTTTAACAATATATCACGTCAGGACATCAGATGTACAGTTTTCAGATTACGAAGGCTAATGGCAAATTTTTCCAATCTATAACTATATTATCTCCAAAATATATCATTATACTGTATTGAGGAAAGTTTTGAAGAGGCAGCACATTGTTTGTTCGATAATTAAATGAGCCAAGACAGTATTGTGCGTGAAGAAGTTGAAGACATGGATAATCAAACAGAAACATAATACATCACCTGGCAAATGTGCCATAAACTTCAAATATATCATACTTATCGTCAGTTAATTGTGACATATGTAGTAAGTGTATATAATACTGATCATGTTCAGATTTTCTTTAGTATACAATATACCAAGAAAATGACAGCAAAAAACTTTGAATTGCAATTTATGGGATTTCAAAAACTCTATTTCAACATATCTTCTTACTTGTACGATACAATAGGCATACAGTTTCTTCTTTTTTCTCAGTAAAGACATTATATTTATGGAAATCTAAATATAGCACTAAAAATCGAATTTACATCAATGATTCACTGCTTTATGACGTTACCATGTTACCTTATAGTAAATGAAAAGTACAGGTAATTCCACATGCCGCTTGAGTCACTTTAAAAGGAATTCCACTTAATATTATTTTTATCCGTTACATAACACCTGGAGTAGAGCAAAGCAGGACGATGGGGCGTATTTTACTATTACTTACTTTACTAATTTCAGTAAACGGTAAGATTTATGTCTTTCTTAATTTTGCATTTGAATTCGTTATTGTTTATAAAACAGATTTGGTATACAGAATCGATCTAAAATATCAAAACCATCAATGTCGACCGATTTTTAAAATCCGAGTTATCTGTGAACGCATGTTATGACAGGTATACCATTTGCAATTGAATAGATTCAACTTAATATAATCTTGAGGATATCAACATGAACTTTTGATATTTCAAAGGTCTATGATGACCGAGTTTTATAGATATAATTTGTCTTTGAAGAATTAAAACGGTAATAGAAAGCTTATTGAAACAAAACCAAATTTTATCTTGTTAAGGACCAATACCTTTTCATTGTTACACACAATCTTTATTTCAAAAGGCAGGTTGCCATTTTAACTGAATATATGGGAATAAATTTTCCTTTTGCGATAGATTTATCCTCAAAAGAGAGAGAGAGGGGTTGTTCGAGTTCTAGGTTAATGTAGATATCGGGGGGGGGGGGGGGGGGGGGGGGGGGGGGGGGGGTTTCTGTGTGATCCTTAAGATCATGCATCAACCAGTCGCTCTTTTTCTGGAACTTGTTTTGCCTATTACCCATTCTTAAACCAATTCTATTACCCAACCCTAAATTCGAACAATTTATATCAGAAATATATCCACCAGAGCTCACATTGAATAAAGCTAATACTTGGGATAAATCTACACCTTTCTTACATTTAAACATCAAAATTATCAACAACCTAATATATACTAATATTTATGATAAACGTGAGGATTTTGGATTTCCTATTGTAAATTTCCCTTACTTGGATGGCGATGTCCCTCGATTCCCATCATATGGTATCTATATATCTCAATTAGTTCGATTTGTCAGAGTCTGCACCGATGTTTTGGACATTCATAAACGAAATTTACAAATTATTACTAAACTTTTAACTCAGGGTTACAGATATCACAAGCTAAGAAAAACATTCGGCAAATTCTTCAGATCTAAATTTGGAAATATTTCTTTTCAACAGAGTGTATCCAATGGAATTTCCCATCCTAATTTTTACGGTGATCTCGTATATAAACTAAGGAAAGTAAAAGGCTCCGATAACGTTATTTTATCATGTAATAAAATAGTCAAACGTCTCCTAAATAGACAATATGATATTGAGATCATCAAAAAGACTATAGGTCTTGTATTTGGCCCCTCTACAGCCTTATGCAGACTTTTACTTGAACGTTGCACGCTGACTAACAGGGCGGTAGGGACTATATGACGGGCCTTGTCCAAACCTCTTTCAAAGGAGACATGGTCCTGAACCTCGTCCCCCTTGACTGTTAGTCGGGACTCCTACAGATCTAGGGTCTTAGCTCGCTTTCAGACTGGCAGAGCACGGTTTATCATGTTGATGTCGCATATATTTTTATACCATTATGTATTTTACAATACCTTACGTGTTTATATTTTTATGACCTCTCAATATGCGATACCTGTTAACCCTTGTTCTTTACATGGAGGATTATTTATAAATTTTTAAATGTACGTCTTTTGATTGTTCTGCTGTTACGGTGAGTGGGATGGTGGGCCCGTAAACCGGTAAACCACACCATTTGCTTGGCTTTTGTCAAATTAAATGACCGTCCTAAGTCGGTATCGTAATTGCACTACAATCAAATATTTTTGTAATGTGTTAAATGTTCTATTATATTATTTATATTCATGTATTGTATAGCTCCATGGTGACTTCTGCCACATAACTGAGCCGGTAACTCCTCTTTTTTCTTAAACGAATAATCAACGAATATCGTGTGAAATGTCATATTTAGACAAATGCAAACCCCGATTAAATTGAGGTGTGATCAGGTGCCCGGGATGAGTCGTCTGCTTTCTGCATGCAACACCCGTCGTAAAAGTCCTAACCAAGTCATTTGAATATTTGATTATGATCCCTAGAGAATGCCTCATGACGGATAATTGTACAACACAATGGATAGAATAATTATATTTCAAAGTACTGTAACCATCTGTTGTCCTTCAATATAATTTTGATCATTATTCGATACACCTTCCTTATACTTTGTGAAGCTTTTTCGAGACCATGAATTATATGAATTAAAAACTCAATACCGTAGGTTGTTAAGAAATTTCTAATCAAAATTAAAATCATTTTGTTTGCACTTGCATTCAACCAATTATACGTATAGGAAATATTTGACATTCAGTCGTGAGTATTGGTTTAATCGGTGACGTGACACATATTAAAGTTAAAATAGACTTCTTTTCTCTAAAAGTCCATCGATGATTTAACAAATTGCCATATTTGAGGTAGTTTCGTGTTCTGTAGATATATTCATGTTTGTAAGAGAATTTTGCAATGAACAACAGTCTAAATCATTAATTTTAACATGCTTCATTTGGTCATGTAATTTGAGTTGCTATTGCCCTTAATTAATAGGATGCATATATAATACATAAAAAATCACATAAAAATGTGGTCTTTGTCAAATTAAATAGCAATGATACAAAAGCGGGACCATTTGCGGAAATAGACCTCTGGAATTGCAGCGATGAAGTAAGAAATGTCTCGGTATCTGATACCGACCAGTTCTATCTATTTTTGTTTATATATTAAAGGTCATGGTGGGTTTTTTTTAATAGAAAATTTCGTAATAAAATAATAGTACTGTAATCTTTCACATAGTGTCTTTAAAATCTTGTAATTGTCAAGTTACACTTTATATAATGTCAAATAAGAATATAGAAAAGAAAGTGTACAAAAATAGTTCAGAAAGATGATATATATATATATCATTTTATGATGGCATATAAAAATGCACATTTACCTGATGAAAGTTACTATTAAAGATGAAATCCAATGCATGGTCTAATTTTGACTGATCCATTTTCTGACGAAACATTTGGGTCTGATTCTTTACTAGAGCACCTGAGATATAAGGTACATTTTTTCAATTCATAAATTATTTTTAGAAGATAAAGTGATAAGAAGAGAAACAAGCATAAACTTAAATCATAAAATTTAGTTCATGGTAAAAATATAAATCACTTTTTCAACAAAAAAATATAACTTAAGTTGCCTACAATAGACTAAAATTATCTTTGTAATGCAGGCAATTTTTCAAGCAATCTTACCTTTTCCGAATTCCTTAGCATGTCTTCTAGCCTCGTTTATAGAGTGCATTGTAACTCCAGGGATAAGTTTTTGCAGTTCATTCTTAGTGTGAGAACATGCAATCATAGAGAGAAGTTGTTTCTTTGTTTGACGGTTACTGCTCTCTTCATAAAGATTTATTATGATTTTTCTGTATAATCATCATTTGAATTTCCAGTATTCTCCTCTTCACTGATCAACTTCAACAATTTATCTCCTTGTCCTGGTGCTATTCCTTAAAGAAATATAAATACATGTACAAAACTATTTAAATAAAAAAAACATAGAGCTTTACAATGTTCATGAAAAATATTTAAATCATCATAAAAGAATTCCCTTGAATTTCAATTTTCACTATTTATATCATAGATAAGCTTTGATAAAAAAAATACTTATTATTCAAAAGTTTAGGTCAACACAAAACTTCACAACAGATAATGAAAAAAGAAATTAAAATCTTACTGTCAACTATCAGATTCACTGTCTCAGATGCTTTTCTCTTTAAAGTCCTCAATGTGGATGGCTGTAAATCTTCTAAATCCCTCGTCACTCTAAATTTGATTGGACTCACACTACCATTACTCAGCATGTCAACCATAGTGTTTAAATCATCAAGTTTGTTTTCTTTATTTTCTTGACTCCATGACGATCCATGAGATAGTGACAGTGCCTGGGTGCTAGAGGGCTGTATAAATTGAAATCGTTTTTATTTAAAATGAATTAATCTGATTCAATCAAAACAATGTTATATTTTCATCATTAAAATCTACATGTAATTAGATTACATACATTTTCATTTTTCAGATTTATGGTTAATTCAATTATTTACTATAACCTTTGTTTTTGCATCCTTGATATAGTCTATAAATCATACTTTTAGCACAGAGGTACAGACAGATAAAAAGAAAACAAATGTCACAATATGTATTTGAAAAATTGAGAAAATAGCAAGTTTAATAAAAAAGGAAATCGACCACAGATAGACAGACAGATGGACTTACAGAAATAGAATGTGGACAAAGAGATATCATATTCTCTATGCACTGTTTTGCAGGTGACATAAAATTAAATGTTTAACCAGAATTTAAATTCATACTTACAGATTCACTGTCAGGGAAAATATGAGTTTGAAATCCTGATTGTTTATTGGTGCCTTGAACAAATCGTAGCTACAAGAAATTATATATGTAAACATTAATATATAAATGATGAACCAAAGCCAAAATACCAAAGTTAGAAATTCAATAATTTTGTATGTTACACTGATAAAATTTCACTTTACATTTAAAATATAACAATTGTTTGGTTACCAGCAATATCATCATATATATTACTCCTATATAAAATCAAAATATCATTGGACTCTGAACAAAACTCTAAATTGCTCTATAACATGCATATATTGCATATGAAGTTTCAGCTTGAAATCTTCTTTAAGATTACCAAAAAAGAAAGCTAAAGTTGTTAATTATACCCTTAAATGTGAATCCTTAACATCATAACTTTTTTTAACACGCTTGCAATATCATTATCAATATTAATATTATCAATAAACCTTTCTTGTATCATCATTGTTGATTGATTCAGGCTCATCAAATCTACCATATACCGCTACTAGAGGCAACTGCAATAACATTTAATAAATCTTCATAATATGAATTGAAGGGAGGGGGTAATATTCAAAATTTTAGCCAAGCAAGGGAAGATACAATGTAAACAGAAAGACAACAGTCTGAATGTCTGATAAAAAATCAAATGGCTATAATGACATTCAATGCCATTTCACTTTGTATGAAAATAATATGGATAAATTGATTATGTTAGTTATGTCATAATTAGTTCTTATTATGTTGTATTTTGCTAAACTTGTATCAAATGAAAGAAAACATCAATTTTAAAAACATGTCTAGAGAATATTTTAGGTGTTGATTAAAGAATTAAGAATACCTCAAAATTCAACATATTTGGCAAAATTGCATGTTTCATTTCTTCATTCAGTAGTCCTCTACATTTGCGGCAAATTCCTGTTAAAAAGGTCAGATTTAAATAGAGAATAATTCATATCAATGAAGTAATAATCTTGTTTGAGATTCTATTCTATCAATAGTTTTAGATTATGAGACACCCCCCCCCCTTTCCTTAATGTGAAGGATTCCTTTATTCCCTTTACTCCTTCCTCCTACATGTACCTACCACTTACATGTTTAACTTTAAGTGGTCTTTAATTCTAATATGTAAACAATGATCTCACTTAATTACGTCTTTCTTTCTTTAAATACAGTACTGCTTGGCCTTCATTTTCCGAATGTTTTAAACAGTGTGCGCGTCTGTGTATATTAGTCTTCATACTAACATAATTCATATACATGTATAACTTTAAGTTCAAATTATTTAATTACTATACAAGATCAGATTCATATATTCTTAATAATCTTACCTGAACCTACAGGTACAAAATGTCCCTTGTTTGTCATCAAGTAATATGACATTTGCGGAGATATTGGTCGTTCAGGCCTGGCTTTTCCACTATGTCCCGGGTATGAACATGAAGTTGAAGCCCGCCACATCACACCCAATTTAGCCCGATGTAAAGGACATATTGTAAAATCTTCCAAACATGTAAAAATCCCGACACGGTAAAAAAGAAGTTGGCACTCATTTCTAATGTTATCATTTGACAAGTGTAGGTTACTCAGGTGGGTTGTTAGAGGGCGTTGGCATTGACTAACAGGTATGATGGATTTGTCATATGGATAATTTTGAGAAAGTCCACATAAAAAATCAGTAAATTGAGAAATACTACACTTTAAATCAAAATTATTAGAATTGTTTACATTGACGTCTGCCATTTTTATCATCTAATGTTGTTTCAAACATTAGAGAGTTCCACAAGGGAAGTAATAAAATTTCTACTTTTCCCATCAATGCAAGCATATTTTATTCAACCACTATTCAATAGTGTTTAAAAAACCCATAAAAAATTAAGCTAAAACTCAAAGCTAGTATCAAATTAGATATGTTGGTTACTTTCTCTTATTATAGATGGTCTGTTATTAGTCAGAATATTTAATTAAAGTTTAAATGATTAACACTGTAGCTAATGGACTGAGCTTTTGCCTATCTTGATATTTAGATAGCCAGTGCATCGTAAATATGACTTCAATGCAGACTAAACTTTCAGAACTCAACTTTTTATGGATATACTAAATATTTATGATAAAAAATCTGTTTTTCATGACATAGCCTATATCACTTTTTTTCAATATTGTCTGAATCTTATATGGACAAGTACTTAATTTTGTTATATATGTTCATATAAAACATGTAAATTTCAAAACATATACTTATAACACATATACATGGATATATTGGTACAAACATCAATATGAATACCAGTACAAAAGCTTATAGTATACTAATACTATTATTTATATAAATACATAGGGCACATTTACCGTTATACACAAGTATACATACATATATATAGATACATACATACACATGTACATAAATACCCATATATACACATAAATACATACATACACATACATATATTTACACTTAATACATATAACAGGAATCAGTTTGAGTCAAATATCGTACTTTAAATTTATAATAGTTCAGATATTTTGTTGCATATACATATATTCTGCTTAAATGAAGTTTTTAATAGAAAGAAAAAAAGAGGAGTTACTGGCTCAGTTATGTGGCAGAAGTCACCATGGAGCTATACAATACATGAATATAAATACTAGAACATAAAACACATTACAAAAATATTTGATTGTAGTGCAATTACGATACCGACTTAGGACGGTCATTTAATTTGACAAAAGCCAAGCAAATGGTGTGGTTAACCGGTTTACGGGCCCACCTTCCCACTCACCGTAACAGCAGAACAATCAAAGGACGTACATTTAAAAATTTATAAATAATCCTCCATGTAAAGAACAAGGGTCAACAGGTATCCCATATTGAGAGGTCATAAAAATATAAACACGTAAGGTATTGTAAAACACATAATGGTATAATTAATGGTTTATAATGAGCATAATACTGATTTTTTAACGAGTATTTTATATGATTTTTTATGTTAAAAATGTTCTTTTCTTTATTTTTAATTCTGCATATCATTTTATATTTGTATATTCTACAAGCTATGAAAGATATAATATTATTTAATAAAATGGTTTTTTCATTTACTTCATTATAGAAACCAATTACTATACATTTCCAAGATATATCAAATTTAAGATACACTGACAACATTTTCCCATATTTCAGACACATTTGTGCATGAAAATATCAAATGTGCATTATTTTCTATGGTATTTTGACAATATAGACAGTTTTTGTCAATTCCATTTTTCCATTTACTTTATCAAATATCTATTGGACAACAAATTATTCAACAATTTGAAATTAAATTCTGCATTTTTTTTTTTTTTTTTTTTTTTTGTCATAAATATCACTTAGTTTTTGTTTATATATTAAGGGCTGTGGTGATTTTCTTTGAATCATAAAATTGCGTGAATAAAATTATTGATGGTGTAGCAAACTTCTTATTGCGTAATATCTCATAAAAAAATTTGCAACTGTATGCTTTAGAGTCAACGAAATGATATTCATAGAACCCTATTCTAAAATTACATTTTTCTGTGATATATTTTATTTTATACATATCAAATTTCAAACATAGGTTGCTTGTGATTTGCTTCATTATACTGTATTCACATATCCAATTGTGTTTTTTCACTAAATGTGAATAGAACCATTCTGGAGGTTTTAAACCATTTTCATCAAAAATGTCCTTGATAAATTTAAACCCGCTTTTTATCCAGTTCATAAAACAAATAGACTTACCCCTGTATGAAATGAATTTGTTATTCCACAAGGGCTGACCAAGGAAATTTTCTGTTGATTTAATATTATTAATGTGAGATTTACATTCATTAAATGATACAAAAATCTGTTAGTAAAACAATGGTAATTTCTTAACAATATCGTAATGAAGACGTTTTGTTTCATTTGTATATGTAAGGTAAGTAAAATCTATGCCAATTTGTTTACATAAGAAATTAATGAATTGTCTTAAACTACTCTTGCAAATTGACAGGTCATCAATCCAAGAGGCCTTAATAGCTTATAGTTTACATTCAATGTCAACATTGCCTATTCCACCCTGTTCTATAATCCTATCATTGTGTTTCTTTTGATTCTATCTTTTCTATTCCATAAGAATGAAAAGATGATTTTATCGATCTTTCAATTCTTTAGATTCTGGCAATTGTAATATAGATGCAATATATACCAGCCTAGATATAGCTAATGAATTAACAATACAACACTTTCCAAATATTCTAAGATCTCTAGTTTTCCAAGATTCAAAAAGTTTTTCCATGTTTGATATATATTTTAACCAGTTATTTCTATAACATAGTTCTT
Organism: Pteria penguin; assembly: GCA_035048485.1. Classification (NCBI taxonomy): domain Eukaryota; kingdom Metazoa; phylum Mollusca; class Bivalvia; order Pterioida; family Pteriidae; genus Pteria; species Pteria penguin. Next base: position 5,136,020 of record CM068589.1, on the reverse strand, counting down.
TATCGTGACCGACAAAAATTCCAGATTGATCATGAGAAATCAACTGGTCTATTACTTTCTGTAAACGCTTGGCAAAAGTAAAAGCTATAATTTTATAATCAGTATTTGTTAAACTTAATGGTCTATAGTTACCTAAAATATTTTGATCACCTTTCTTGTGTATTAAGGATAAAATAGCCAATCTCTGGGAAAAAGACAAACATTTGTTATCAAAGGACTGAGAAACTGATGCAAAAAAAATATTTTTAATTTTATCCCAAAAAGCCTTGTAAAATTCGGAGGGTGTGCCATCAAACCCTGGGCTTTTGTTACATTTTATATCGAATAATGCTGACTGGCACACATTGATATTCAATTTTGCATCTAAAACGTTCTCGTCTGATAAAATTTGTCTATTTGTACATTATGTAAATAATCTGTTATTTCGGTGTCATTAACGTTTATAGAGCTATATAGATTTTCATAGAATTTACACATTTCTCCAAGGATTTCATCATTACTGGTTAAATAACAGTTGCCATCATATTTTAATTGTTTTATTGTATTACATGTTTGTCTTTATGCCTCAGGTCGTAAAAAGTATGATGTATTTTTTTTTCTCCTTCTGGGATCCAATTGTCCCTAGAGCGAATTTGGGCTCCTTTAGATTTTTTATCTATGATTGAATCAAGTTCTCCTTCCAGCGAACGTTTAAATTCATGTCTATATCATCAGATTTCCTTTCTTCGATTTTCGATATCTTATTTTCCGATGTTGATATACGATATTTCTTATTTCGAATTAATTTTGACAAAAATTTAATGCTAAACTCTTTAATTGATCGTTTTATTTCTTCCCATCTTTCTTGGGGATCTAATTTTTCATATTGTATATTGCATGCATCTAATACTTTATTCATAGAGTTAAATTTCCAATATCCGGGTCCCCTCATGTTACTGCATGTATCTACTGTAAATTTCAAACATTTATGGTCAGACATTCTAGTGCTATTGGAATGTTTGCCAGGTTCATTTCTTGTAGTAATATTACATGGTATATATACAAAATCACTAGATATGAAAATGTAGTCTATCTTTGACCTTGGCGTTTCTTCACCATAACACCATGTATAGCCTGGTTCAGTATTCAATCTACGGCATGTGTCTATTAAATTCATTGTTTTCAGTAAGTTTCTCAGAGTATGATCGCTTTTATCACAAGTATTATCATTATCAATAACACAATTAAAATCACCAGCTAATATAATAATATCTCTATTACAAGTCTGTTGATTTATCCATGTACATATTCTCATAAAAAAGTTTACTCTGTCTGAAGGATTATTTGGAGCGTATATATTCACGAAACATAAATCATTGTCATCTAAACGAAGATTAACCATTAGGCGTCTACCATCTATTGAATAATGCGTATTTAGAATTTCGATATTCAAACCTTTGCGGAACAGTATAGACACTCCTCTACTATACTGAGAATCCGAAAAACCGTGAAAAGATTTGCCATGACATCGAGAATCATAAATAAACTTATTTTTTTCTATGAAGTGAGTTTCTTGCAAAAATATAATATTCGCGCTTATGTCATTTAACCAAGAAAAGAGTTTTACTCGTTTTCCATATGTATTAAGACCCTTACAATTAAGGGAGAAAAATTGTAAATTTTTCCATGGACATTCAAATAATGTATATAAACAGAGTAATGTAGACTTACGAGAGATCCAACTGGAGCTCTGGGAGGTTGATTTGGCGCGCTTCAATTTCGCCATGTCTGTCAGAGGCTTCCCAAAAGCGTTTTGTCCTGGCCAAGCCTTCATAGCAGTTTTGGTGGTTCCTTGTTTATCGAGTCCTGATCCCCAGACGTTGTCATAAGCCGCCTCAACTAATGTAATATTTTTATCAATTCTCAAGAGTTGATCGTTGAACTCCTTAACGTGATTGAATTTAGCATCAATAATTTCTTTCATCACTTTTTCATGTGTGTCAATCCATGAGCCTCGCGTATCTGCGTGACTCGAACAGTGTCCCCTGAGCGCATGGCCTTACTATATTGGTAGGCATGCTCTGCAGAATCATGAGTCATACCATAGATGTTAATATCGCACGGTGAGAAATTTGAAAAAATATCATCTCTGCCACTGAAAGCGATGATATCCTTTTGTTTTCTGTCAAAGAATTTACAGTGGTTCGAACCAGGTATTCGCACTGATAACGTAGGTGGTTCTCACTCAAACAATTTGAACAAACGGTTTTTCGATCTCGTTTAGGTTGACCAGTTCTATCTATGATCCATAGTATTCTCAATCCAAACTCTAATGCATATGCTGATATTATGCAAATCAATTCTCTCCAATTGCTCATCCTAAGTATACATTAATGTTAATTATTAATTGCAGCAAAGCTATATAAAACATATATTTATATACCAACATTTTATACAGACATATTTACACGTAGATCATTTTTGAAAAAGAGGAATTTATATTTAATGAAAAACATTGAAAAGGAGGTATTTATATTTAATGCCCTCGGGATCCTTTTTTTTAGGATTAATGATTGACATCAGGAACATTGAGACAAAGTCACGTGACACTCATAACCTGGAGGTCATATGTAAAACCAACAGCACGGAAATGAGTTCCAGGAAACTCAAAATAGCACAGGATGGAATGACCCTAGCAATATGCCAAACTAGTAAAGAGTGTTCGCTGATGAACAATGAAACCTATCACGTGATGTTTGATGGAATGCTGGCAAAGCTGTCAGTAATGGCAATGCAGACGAAAAATGATACAATCTTCTCTTGTGGTATTGAAATGAATAAAGCTGTGATGAAGCTTAAAATCTGGGGTAAGAGTTTAAATCAAGTGTGTTTATTTCAAAATGCTGAGCATACTGATTTTAATGTAATGTACATATAAAAAGTATAGAGCACTCTGGCATTGTGCTCTATCGTAACTGTATGAAAGCAGGCTAAATGAACCGAATAATCATGTGGTCAGACATGCCACGGTCTTGATTGCGAACAGTCTACCAATGTAACACTGTGAGAAGTCTATAAATTTTAAATGTACAGAAGAAATTTGCACATCTATGAACATACCATTGATATCTTAATCTTCAATATCTAAAATAAACACTTTGCCATGTCTTCAATTCATTAGTATAACACAGTAATATATATATATATATATATATATATATATATATATATATATATATATATATATATATATATATATATATATATATATATATATATATATATATATATATATATATATATATATATATATATATATATATAATATATATATATATATATATATATATATATATATATATATATATATATATATATATATATATATATATATATATATATATATATATATATATATATATATATATATATATATATATATATATATATATATATATATATATATATATATATATATATATATATATATATATATATATATATATATATATATATATATATATATATATATTATAATATATATATATATATATATTATATATATATATATATATATATATATATATATATATATATATATATATATATATATATATATATATAACTTTTTATTTGGTTTTACTATTATTATTCTTATTATTATTATTCTTATTCTTATTATTATTCATTCATTCATTCATTCATTTATTCACGTATTAATTATCATTACTTTTTTCCGTAGGTTGTGCCAAACGGAACATAAAATGGCACGAACACCCATATGTGAATTTGATTTTGATTTGTTTAGTAGTG